>CALNVZ010000174.1:61048383-61115671 GCA_940671915.1 Paracentrotus lividus
TGTAATGTCTACATTTGTTGGAGTAGCTAGGCAATTATTTTGCCTGGTCTTTTGTAATAGTACTAGAACGCAATTAATCCATAATTACAATAATATAAAGGCAAAAAAAAAAAAAATTGTTGGTGTACCTCGACCCGACCACCGACCCTCTGAAAGCCCGAACCCGACAAACTTTTTTTCACCCAAACGCGGAAAATACACAGGCTCATATTTATTG
The DNA here is from genome assembly GCA_940671915.1 of Paracentrotus lividus. Lineage (NCBI taxonomy): Eukaryota > Metazoa > Echinodermata > Echinoidea > Camarodonta > Echinidae > Paracentrotus > Paracentrotus lividus. The sequence continues at coordinate 61,048,601 of CALNVZ010000174.1, forward strand.
TATATATTTTTCATAAAACGTATTAACATGTGTTATTTTTCCATGCATCCATTTTACATAACTCAATAAAACGTAAAAGGATCTCCCAAATGGAAGTTCATTCGTTTTCTTTGTTTTTCTTTGTTTTTCAATGGAGGAAAAAAAAAAGAAAAAAAAAAAAAACCCGACGACCGACCCGATTTTTGAAAAAAGGCATTCATTGGAACAACCAAACAATTTTTTTTTGGCCTAATGATAATATATCATTGTGATTCTAATATGTGATGCATCACATTGAAATCAGACACAAGTCGCGAGCAAATTCCAGCAGAGTTGCGAGGAATTGGCAAATACAAAACTCGTCTTATTGGCGAAATATTTTATTTTTCTGAATTTTCAATGATTCTTTGTAATGCTCTGTAAAAAAAAATGAGTGAAGTGATAGGGGAAGCTATAAAAAATGATTTGTTTGTTTTGTTTTTGGCATTGTGTTGATTTTGATATGATGAGTCACATATTGCGTATACACTTACGAAGCATGTTTTCTATGCCGCAACATTGACAACAAGAGAAAAACAGAATAGATACAAACCATGTTGAGTGGTCTAGACAACACATACGTCAATAGATTAATTAAACAATATTAAAATTCCTAATTGCTATATAATTGATATAAAATCAAGGAACTGTTTTGCATCAGTTTTAGGATCAATCTTTACTTTCTATAAATCATTTCAGGGTTTTCGGAATTGTTGGTTTAATGTTTCGACTCGGATTCAATTTAAAATTACTTGAAAACTATACTATCAGATACAGATAAAAGATTGAACTATATATTTTGGGAAGTGGAATCACAAACATTAGAAGTATATGAAGTAGAGTGTTGCATTGTTTGTATGCCTTTCCTGTAAATGAACCCAAAAATGTAACATTTGTGCTAACATTCAAAATCATTTTAAAGGTTTCTTTGTCAATATAAATGTAAAGTATCATACCCCTAAGTTTGTTTAAAAAAATAGGGAGGAGTAAACAATTCTGATTGTTTGCATGCCATCCACTTTGACATGTATACAGTTACATACATTATATACACCTTATTCTAGACTTCACAAGAAATTTCACAAAAAGCGAGAAACCCTGTAACTCTCGCTTTATTTTTTTATTTTTCATACCAAGTCAAGCATAATAAACAACTGAGACCATACTTATCATTATTATTATTTGATTTTTTGAGACAATGGATGAATATAATAGTTAATGGTACATTTACGGAGAAATAGCCATATACTACTGTGAGAACTTTAATGTCTGATATTCTTCTCTGTTGATGGAATCTGCAATATCATTATCGTCTCCTGTCACACGGAAAAAACTTACTGTAAATGAGAATTGAAAACAAAACGTGAAACTTATAACAAACTTATTGGCTTCGTACCTGAACTGCCAGTCAGTTAATGTTTTGATCAGCAACAAGATTCGCAAATTCTGTATGTTGATCTTATTATCTAATCAAACCAACTCAAGTTTAGTTCTACAACGCAGTTCAGAAATACTACGGGCCATTGAGTCAAACATAGACATGTCAGACGATTTCATTTTAAAACAAGACGAGGGCATTTAATTGAATAACTATGGACTATGTGCCCTCCACTTCTTCAAAAATGTGGTGCTATAAAGAAATTATATAACTATTCTGAATCGGACTGGGATACCACTGAAGAATATGAGTGCATGGAGTCTTACCCATCTTTGTATCTCAGCGAGTGCCTTGCCATCGGGGGAAGAAAATGCACACACCTTGCACAGTCTGGAGCTTCTCAACATTCAAGAGTTTATTGGTTCGCTGATGTCCATAGACGTAAACGTCTCTGGTCATCACTCACTGTGGCTATGGGACATCTTTCAAGGGTGAGCAGCTAAACCCATACCTCACCTCTCCATGTGACCCTAAAAATGGAATGGTGATTAAAGTGATAACAAATTCTTGGTCCTAGCATGAATCTTATTAAAGGGGAATTATCCCCTCAGATAAGTTAGGTTTAATGAATTGGAGGCAAAACCAAGAACATATTGGTAAAGTTTTTAAAAATCAGGCAATGAATAGGGAGAGTAGAATTTTAGAATTTCAGGATCACTTATGAATGGAGATCCTCCAATCTGAACGTGACCATGATATGTGATGTAATGCAGGAGAACTTTCTAATATCTATTGTACACATTTAGTAAAATCATCTCTTCTCTTAAATTCTAAAGGTAGAATAGAGAATTTTTTTTAGGGGATGGATTGATATAATATATGAAAAAAAATAATAAATCATGCACAAAAATACTTATTGTATGTTAGATGGGAATAAAGTGACGCTTTGTACAGTTTTTGTGCACATCGTATGGGGAGTTCCTTGTTGACATACCAAAGGTGGACCTGTTGCCAATGGGAGATTTCCTTAAATTCATCAGAGATCTCAAACTTTCAAATATTCATAATTCTTATTACTTTACCAATTTTTACAAAAATCTTATCTGTGTGCTATTTTGATTTTATTGCAATGACAGTAAGCGCTGCTCTATAAGAAGACAATTCTCCTTAATTTAAAGAGGACCTGAAGCTCAAATACATTCATTGTAATCTCAAGGTTCCTTTTCTAATGATGCATTTTATATTGTCTATATTTCTAACATCATTACTGCTGATAATATTAGCTATATTAGATACACCATTATGGCTAGTTGAATAGGAAGCTCCTGCTCATAACGGAGGTCGTGGGTACGAACCGTAGCGTCATTACAAAGACGTAAAAGGAAGGAATTTGATGCTACCATATGGTGTTCGACAAAAGGGATAAAGCAACATTGATCTGGCACTACTCGTAGTGGCTGCTGGCCTACAATAAATTGGGTATTGGTTTCAGACAATCAAAATTTTTGCTTTTTTTTTTTTTTTAGATTGAATAATAGATCCAAGTTAGAACTTTTCTTCTTCTAGTAAGTCCAAAAATATTATTACCTCCAACATTGAGGAGAACATTTTGTTAAATGCCTTTTTCTATAGCATTTTACATTATTATCAATATCTAGGACATTGAGATTTCTCTTTCATGCAAAGCTATCCACTCCAAAATATGAAATATACCTTCATGATCACCTATCTGAAAGCGTATCAGGAGAGCATTCCCTGAGGACAACTCCCCAGAGGTCAAACTCCCACTGCAAGTCCTCCAAAGAACAAATCCCGGGGGAAGGGGGGCGGGGAAGTCTCTGAGGAGGACAACTTCCAGAAAACAATCTTCCCAGAGGGACAAATCCCACGACGACATAACTCCTCCCTCTTCTGGGATTTTTCCACTTTGGGGGAGTGATGTTAGGAACATCTAGAATGGTATTGTCCAATATTAAATCCATCCAGGACTCTTACTATTGACATGCATTAGAGAGATAACAAAATACATGCAGTTACCTGGACAAGAAGTTTGATGGGTTCACTCTTCTACCAATCTCTCCAGTGATCTCACTGTTCTTAGTTTCCTCTAGAATGTGTCCATGTCCAAGGACCACTGACCGATCGCTGGCATGTCAATGGTCACTTCAAGTACCATGGATATCGTGGGACATAAACTAGACTTCTTGACGGCATAGGTCTTGAGACATTGCTCAAGGCTTCATCCACAGTGCTATCATTCCAATCCTTTCGACCTTGTACACAAAAACCCTGCAAAGGATACAGATCATGTCACTGTTAGCGTTACTATGGGAATCGTGGGGAGTAAACTAGACTTTCTTGACGGCATAGGTCTTTAGACATACTGTTCAAAGGGCCTCTCCACAGTGTCTATCATTCCATCCTTTCCACCTGTCACAAAAGCCCTGCAAAGAATTATATTCATGTTCACTGGTCAGTACTACTCATGGGAAATAATCATTGGGATAAAACTGACATCTGATTGCGTAGCGTCTTTGAGGCCATATGTTCATATTAATTCCCACCAGTGCTATCATATTCCATCCTTTTCCACCTGTCACAAAGCCCTGCCAAGGAACAGATCTAATGTCATCTGGTTAGCGTGCCATCGTGGGATAATTAGACTTCTTGACGGCATAGGTCTTTAGACATTGTTTCAAAGGCTTATCCCACAGTGCTTCATTCCATCCTTTCCACCTGTACAAAGCCCTGCAAGGGAAAACAGATCATTGTCACTGGTCAACCATACCATTTGGAATCGTGAGATAAACTAGATTTCTGACGGCATAGCGTTCTTGAGACAATGCTCAAAGGCTTCATCCCACAGTCTATCATTCCATCCTTTCCACCGTCACAAACCCTGCAAAGGAATTCAAATAGGAATCAGCATCATACATGCCAGATTGATATCACGCACATTTATAAAAAATTTCCTGAATTCCGTATAGCATTACTAGGCTACAGACCAAAATCGTTACAGAAATAGTAACACACAGGGTAATATAGCCCTTTCTGTCCATAGAGACATTTCTATTTATAGGAACAGTGGCCAGGTATGAGATACCAGATAAATGCGAAGAGGAATATAATGAAGAGTGAATAGAAAATGATCAAGCAAGCTAAATGAAGCTATAATAAAATAATATCAATATAGATACAAGAATATTTCAAAAGACCTTCAAACAAAAAAAAAAGTTTCATATCCATGATTCTTCTATTTGATAATCTGACTTGGTTACAAGCATATTCAAAGAGCACCAACTATTTTGTTGAGAATGAATTGTTCAGGCTTCATAATTCATTAAAACGTTACTAAAGCTAGTTGTCAACTAATTACATAGGAACAGTACAACCAGTTAGGTTGATTTAACTAGGCCTATGAAGGTTTTATGAATATATTTCACGGTGCCTCATAAATAAAGAAAAATTAAAAAGAAATGAATTCTAGAAGTGGCAAAAAAATACAGAGAAATTCTTCCTCTTGTAGCCTGGTAGGTACAGCGGTGAAGTTACCACAACATCAGATAAAATGGATATACTCTTGTACGACGGTAATGCATTGCAAAGACGGACCCTCATGGCTTTGAACCCAATCGAGTAACGTATTATGCACTTGCCAGTGATAGATTTGACCATGGCTCCACCAAATATGTCATCTCGGTTGTGATCCCATAGCAGACGCACATCATCGTGTCAGGCTTGCCGACGTTTACCGACTACCCACGCTTTGATGTAAATCCACACCTAGGAAAGGAAGAGAGGGGATATAAAACAAAAATAACATTCTTGTTTTATTAAATGTAATATATAATTCTTTTTAAACAATTTAATAACAATAAAACTTATTGAGAGTCTTGTATTCTCTCCAATATATGCGGACATAGTCAAAAAGCATTTTTCTAATATTTTATTTTTCACCCCAAAACAATCGCTCAAGTAAAAAAGAACATGGGATTTATACTTTTTAAATGCTATTGAACTTGAAAGTGGGTAATTTCCACCAAGTTCTAGAGTTAGCTGCACTTTAAACTAACTGTACATATTTACTGTTAAAAAGTATGTCTGAAGTGACTTTACACTTTCAACACAAATAATAACTAATATGGCCAATTTAAAAATAATAATCAACCTTTTCTACATTTCCCCCCTATTTTTCAGTCTTTATTTCACTTCATGAGCTGCTAATCATGAACCTGATAATTTGAGAGCATTACAACCTTTTTGTATTAACTGGAAAGCCAAAGAGAAATCATTTCAGGAAAGTCCCCATGTGTACGGTAAACATATTAAATAACTTGATAGAGAATTGCCCTACATAGGCTCTAAACTGCCCACTTTTTTTAAAACCACTTTGACCAATGTCCATTTGGTCTCTCCCACAAGCCGTAATTCATTTTGTCCGCAACAGTTTTACCTCATTCGCCCGTTTCGGGCTTATTGTCCTTTTCATCAATCACAACTTGCGTCATTTCAAATAACAAAATAGTAAAACCAAATATTCATTTTGGCATTAAAACCGAATGCATCATATTAACAGTTGCTATTAGATGAATTTGGCAATTAGACTATGTGTCTAGACAAGTGAGAGTTGACCAAGTATTCATTAGAATCACAGGGTAAATGAATCGAACCAATTGTAACTAGACCAAAGGCAGTATTAGCCCATGTGCTTATTAGACACACAGAGAATTACCACTAAACTGCTGTATAGACCAAGTGGATATAAAACCTATACATAGAAGTGACCCCCCACCTCTATCTGGAAGTGTATCACTTACCAGCTAATGGTTCCAGAACTTTGATTGTGTTTCATCCCCACGGTAACCAGCCTTCATACAGTTGTCATGAGCATTCCACTTGATAACAAAGATCTTATCCTTGTGTTCCTCTCGTTGTGGTAGAGTTTCCTCCTTCGTCCAGTCCAGATTAAATACGCAGTGATGTGCATCAAGACCAACACTGCCAGCTTCTATACCGCCAGCTGTAGAAATAGAGAAATGAAACAAACATTTATAAAGTAAAATACTATGAACAAATGATTGTCATCAAGACCTACAGCTACATTGTTTACTCTTTTAAACATTAGCTGTAGATATTAAAAATGTAAATTAAGCGTCAGTACAGGTTATGATAAGAAAATTACGATGATACAATGATTGTCATCAAGACCTACACTGGCTAGCTCTTACCTCAGCTAAAAGGAGCGAAAGGTTAAATTTAAGATATTCAAAGGGATTATGACTGGCTCATTATGACATCAAAGATAAGACACTTTAACAATTAATAATCGCCTTATTGACATATTTATTCCTATGAATAGATACTGTATACACAGAGTAAGCTACTCAAAACAGTGAAATATGATATTGGCACACACACATATGGACAGCACACCAAAGATCAATCCATTTAACAATAAAATTCTTATGACACTATCTTATCAACCCAATATGTGAATGTGGAGAGGTAGACCCTGCTTTGTCTCTTAGCATGGCCCTGTTACTTATCCTTCCCCTGCTGCCCAGCTGACCCCTTTCTGTGAGTTGTCCTGCCTACAGCACTAATTAAGGTAGAGTTCTAATTCAGATTCTGATTCAAGGTGACCCAGTTTAAATTCAATTGAGAACATAAATATATGAACCATTCAAATATAAACGAATAATACAAATACAATACACCAAAAAGAGGGGAAAAATAGATAAAGACTTCAAGAACGGAAAAACAAAGAATGATAACCACGCATCATCCTTAAATAAAAATTGATTCCATAATCGCCAGCAAACAATCAACTTAAACAAAATTTGTCATTCACTTTAGCGCTGTATTTAAATTGTTAATCAAAATTTGTTTTAACAATGAACATTTACTGATAGAACTTTAATCAGCTGTTTCCCATTTCCCATTTCATGTAATCTACCTTTTAGCATGAGTATTACGCAGACACGTTTCATCAGATCAAATTGAATTGACATTACCCCTGAAAAGTCTAAAGCACAAATTCCTCTCTTGTGGCTGGCCCATCAAGAGAGCTAGTGGTTGTCAGATGTTTCACAGGTCCCAAACATAGATAGATGGTATCCTCCCAAACCTGACGAAACAGAAAGGACACAAGCGTTTAATATATCCAAACAAATGGTTGAATGCAGAATTGAATTAATTATACTTGTTAATTGCAATTTTTGTCCAATTGCACATTTAATAAAACTACATCTACCCTCATTACCCCTTAAAAATCACATTCCACTTTGTCAAGAAAGAATTATACTTGTAAGTTGGGAGCAAATATTGTGCACCTTGTTGGGTGTTATGCTACCAGTCACACAGACACTTGCGTATAGTTATGCTTTTCTTTTCTATCCTTATTTCCATCTTATATTCTGTCTATCATTTTTTAAGTTTTTCTCTGTTTTATTGGAGGACGAAATATCACTATTTCCACTGCGACTATGACGGTAAGGTATCCGTGGGGATCCGGGGCGGGAAAAGAATTTTGGAAGCAATGCCGGGCCGTAACTCAGTCGTAAAAGTGTCCGTTGACTGTAGCCTTTAGTGGGTCATGTGATACATGCCCTTTTTGTTTCTATGTTATGTTAATAAAGTTCTGTATATCTCTTGAGCAGACAAACTGCACTCACATAGGTATAATTTGTCTTTTTATTTTTACACCATTCAATGTCTGCAAAATCATTACTCAACGTTTCCATTCCAGCACAAAGCTTTCTTCTGGACTGTATAAGCCAATCTCTTCGAGTATAGCATATTTTCGCAAATTTTGGACTAGTTTTGGATATTCTCGAGTAGGATAATTCGCAGTTTTGGGATGCTTTTCAAAACTATGAATCCTTATGTTGAAGTGCAAATTGCGAATTCGTAAAATAAAACCAACCGCGAAAAGTAACCACTCATATATAGACATAAGATCCTGAAATGATTGGAACTATTCAATATCATACATCTGTAAAGATTGAATCTAGGAATAGCATCATATTCCCTACTCGATCTTTCTTCAGAATTTACCTGTCCCGTTTGCCAACATAGTCTTTGCGTGGATGAATACAAAAGCAGTAGGCATATCGTCCAGTATGAAGCAGGAAGTAAGCGTTGGGAGTGCGTCTCACTGATAGATCAATACAGCTGCGGCAACATGGAAAGAAACCTCACCGGATTGAGTATAGAACAGGTTGTTACGACGTCGTACCCTCGATCCTGTCAAGAAATGAAAAAGGTATAAAAGAAATGATGCCGAATGATATGTGACACACCTATATTTTCGTTATTCCCTTCAATTTACTTGTTTCAATAAACTGTAGCATGTAAAACCATAATTAGATCCTTGTCATTTTATTGGATCGTCATTCAAGAATGCCATATTTTGTACATTTACATCGCAATTTTGGTTCCATAAATTTGTACGATTGCAGCACCCCAACCACTGGCGACTCTAAATAGAGTACTGAGATTAGTGATTCATATATGCGGTCTGTCATGTTGGCTGTTTCTACACAATCCTCGTGTCCTGAACAATAGAAAACATGATCACACCGGAAACCTGTTTGTGTAAATGCCCAGTTTTTATCCGTGGCTGGACACATTAGCTAAACCTATGCACGGGCTTTTTGTCTTAGAACCAGTACACTGGGACGATGGGCGATTATGATCAGTCAAACACTCTCGGTCTTTATACATGAACCCGACTGATGTACAAATCTTTGCTGTTAGCAGTTTTCTGTTATAAAAAGACAAGTTAATGAATATATTTCTCATGTTCAAGTGGTACAAGTATTTCATTGTGTTCGAAAAGATTTACATTGATTCAACCTTGATTTGCCTCGGTTTGACAGAAAATCATGGTTGAACTCATCACATGTATTGCGTTACCAATGTGGTAAAAAAAATATCCCTTATTTGTTGACTGACCTATCCCTGTAACTGAGGAGTCACTTAAACAGTTGGGCCTATATCATAATGGATCACTACTTTTGAAAACCTTATCATGCAAACATACCATCAATTTATAATGAGTTGATCTTGTTTGTACACACTACTTGCTACGATTACCACAAAGCTCTACTAGAGTTAAGTTAAACTGGGGGCACATATGAACATCAACATTAGGAACACATAAAGACATTGCTTACCTCCCTCACTTTACCATGAACAACTCTAGGTTTAAGTGCCTTTGTTTGGACCATCCTACATGGTTCATCTTCTCCCTCCATAAGTTACTGGTCTTTTGTTCTGCTCTCGACTCCTTAGCTCTTCTTTGTATAAACAGCTCTCTCATAGTCTATACTCCTTTACCCCAATATCCGAGTCCTAGATCAACCCGACATCCGACATGTCTGAATCCACTGTCCTCACTATTTGAATGTCGCATTCGCTACCCTTATTCCAAGAAGAACTTACAGATAATAGCTCTCACATTAAAAGAAGCTCAAGACTCTCACTGTATGGGACGTATCATAGCTAATATTAAGGAATACTACATATATGTAACTATCCACAAACAACTTGTTTTAAATAAAATCCCAAATGAATTTAAGAGTTTTTTATGTGCAAGCGTTCAGACACATGACCCGAAAAAATGAACAACAGGCGCCTAATGCTATGAATCGCACTCAATAGTAAAGGTTATATATTTTTTTATTGGGGGTGATTAGAATTTGTAAGAGGCCTCATGTGTTACAAAAACCCAGGTTAATGTCAAGCCGTGTTTCATGACTATAAATCTCCAAAATGAGTAGATTTTTATAATTATAATTGTTATGCACAGCCCATCAACAGGAAAAAAAAAAATGCCTCCAATATTTTATTCAAAAAAAAACTCCTGAACAGTAGAAACAGAAATTATTTTGCCCCAATTAATAGTGGGCCCCGGCAGCCACTGAGCAGCGCGCCAGACGACTATTGCTCTATTCCCTTTAATTGTTGAATGCAAAAACAGAGAAGCAGCAACTCCCATTTTTTTTCCATCTCTTTTTGTATGACGCGGCCGGCGGATCAAACCACGACTCATCACCGATTATGAGGCAGGCGGCATGCTCTATCCACGAGCGCAAACATCGGTTGATGACCAGTCCATTTTTTAAAATTAAGGATTCTCTTCATTATATCTCACTATTACTTTCACTAAGCTGTATCATTGTCCTGTGCCAATGCGTCTTCATCAGGTTGGGATTCCTTCAGGGTTGTACTTCCATAAGAAGACAGCTTGGTCACCAACCCCTACAGACACACGTATCTCTTATCATGGAGTGACCTCATATTGGTTAACATTTGACCATAACCACCTTACTGATCATGTCTGTTGCATAGATTCTCTCATCAGGTTGGAATCCGTTCAGGGTTGTACTTCCACAACGACAGCATGGTCACCAACCCCTACAGGTGAACCTTACATTGTTAAAAATGACCACTTAACCTATATCAATTGATCCTGTGCCTAGATCCTCATCAGTTTGGATTCCTTCCAGGGTTCTTACTTCCTAAAGAGACAGCATGGTCCAACGTACACCTTACAGGGTGAACCTTGCCATTGTTAGAATGACCACTTTACCTGTATTCATGTCCCATGTCAAGAGTCTTCATCAGGTGGATATCCTTCAGGGTTTGTACTCCATAAAGAACACATCATGCGTCACCAACCCCTACAGGTGAACCTTAACATTGTTTAGAAGACCAAATACCTGTATCATGTTCCTTGTGCCAAGGTCTTCATCAGGTGGTTCTCCAGGTTGTACTTCACATGAAGCTGCAATGGGTCACCACCTCCTACAGATACCACTATCTCTTATCATGGGGTGAACCTCACATTGGTTACATGAGCAGAAAACATTGGGGGAAGGACCCCAAAACGTATTCCTTGAACTTGGCACTTACAAATAGAAAGAACAACCCACATCTGATTAGAAAACTTAACTATGTAGAACCCATTTTGTCTCGAGAACAAGTGTGGATTCTGCACACCAGTAACAATGACCAATTAACTAAATAACCTATTCATTAATGCCAATCAGTAAAACTGTAATATTGTGTCTGGTAAACTATGAGTTCTCTGTTTGTCTTATTAGCGCAATACAAGAGTATTATTCATATGAACAAATTAAAGATTCATTACATTTTCACAAAACAGATTTCAAGACAAAGTAATCATCTGTAGAAAAATGAAAAACTTAGACACAAATTCAGAAAGAAAAAAAAATGTGTTCAGAACTGCAACAAAAGACCTTTGATAGCAGTATCTTCAAGATATGCCAATACCAATACTCACCTCGTATTCAAAGTCGGGAATCTGAAGAGTTTGACCAGACCAAAAGTCATCGCTCTGTCACATGACTTCTCCCTTGTAATGAGCATCTACTGCATTACATCCGTTGGTATCGGAAAAGTACTTTGGCCAAGATACCATGCTTCGGCTCCAAAGTACCACAGGTCCAGGATACCCAGTAGTGATTTGTTTGATCTCATCTCGCGTTTGGTACATGTTTTCTCAGCTGTCAAAGAATGAAGCGAAGCAAACAATTTAATTGTAATGTAATCTCTGGATATCGCGTTACGCGGAGAACAAAGCCCGCACCACAAGGGATGCAAATATAAAAACACGCACGTAATGAAAGTCAAAAGCCAGGGAGAAGGTGCCGTAAAACACAAGAGTATAACTCAAAAAACGGCCCTCAAACTACTCCCATTAATAGGAAACCATGACCTAGACGTTAGCTAGGACGTACTAAGAGCATGAAACCCACAAATTAGGCATCAAACAATCACTAAAAGGTGAACCCAAACCCCATATTGTGGGAGCAAATCTCGAGGTTACCCTGGCGGCAGCGTGAGGAAAAGAGGAGTTGATCAATGGCAAAGTCTATTATAATTATGTACAGATTCTCTCTATATTTATTTAAATCTTTATGCTAATATTGCCTGGGGAAAAAAAGAGAAATTGATTAAATTGAATTGAAGTGGCGGTCGAGAGGTAAACCTGAGGCAACACCAAAAAACTTGAATTTTTATTGAAAACAAAGCAGTAGCCAGATTGTGATCTCACCAACCCTGACAACATAGTAAAGTGTGACGGACGGACCAATATGGATCCCTATCTCTCGCCTTCACCTCGTGTGACGAGACAAAATAATGAATGCTACTAAGGCATTTTATTAGATGGAGTCTCTCTTGCTGCCTCCGTTATTAGTCTGAAAGATTGTTGCGGGGGGGGGGCCTAATTCCATCAAGGGAAAAACCAGGTTCCTATGAAGAGTGATTTCTGGGAAGCTAACTTTCTACCAGAACACTGTCCAACCTTCTTATATCACTTGCTCATACAAGGCATTACAGATGTGGGCGCAAAGGATACCCTTGAGGAACACCAAACATCTTTTTTTAGAAAAAAAAGGAATACTTCACACGCATCTTATAGATAAGTCTCTCACTGCACCGCTATTCGTCTGAATATGCTATTCCTCAGACCAGTCTAGATGAGTGATGAAGCTGCTGCTTACCAGAACACTGTCCAACCTTCTTCTAGTCTACTGCCTCTGACAGCCATACAGATGTGGCCAAGAGCGATACCCTTGAGGACACCAAAAACTTTTTTAGAAAAAAAAGGAATACTTACCAGGCATCTTATAGATAAGTCTCTCAGCCTGCTCCGCTATTAGTCTGGAGGTCATTGGCTATCTCAGACCATTCTAGATGAGTGATGAAGCTACTTTCACCAGAACACTGTCCAACCTTCTTATATCACGTCTCTACAGCATACAGATGTGGGCCAGAGGATACCCTTGAGGAACACCAAAACACTTTTTTAGCAAAAAAAAAGGGAAACTTACCAGACATCTTTAGATAAGTCTCTCAGCTGCACCGCTATTGGTCTGAAAGGTATTGCTATCCTTCGACCAGTCTAGATGAGTGATGAGCTGCTACTACCAGAAACACTGTCCAGACCTTCTTATATCACTGCTCTACAGCATACAGATGTGGGCCAAGAGGATAACCTCCTGAGGAACACCAAAACACTATTAGAAAAAAAAAGGAATACTTACGCAGTATTTATAGATAAAGTCTCTCAGCTGCTCGCTATTAGTCTGAAGGTATGGCTATTCCTCAGACCAGTCTAGATGAGTGATGAAGCTACTTTCTACCAGAACCACTGTTCAACCTTCTTATATCACATGCTCTACAGCATTACAGATGTGCGGCCAAGAGGATACCCGTTGAGGAACACCAAACAACCTTTTTAGAAAAAACAAAGGCAAGTACGTTACCAGGCATCTTAGTAGATAAGTCTCTCAGCATGCACCCGCTATTGTCTGAAGGTTTGGCTATCCTCAGACCAGTTCTAGATGAGTGCATTTGACAGCTGCTACTTACCAGAACATGTCAACCCTTCTTATATCACTTGCTTCACAGCATACAGATGTGGGCCAAGAGATACCTGAGGAACACCAAAAAACTTCTTTTAGAAAAAAAAGCGAATACTTACCACGCATCTATCATAGATAAGTCTCTCAGCTGCACCGCTATGGTCTGAAGGTAATTTGGCTATCCTCAGCCAGTCTAGTATAGAGCTGATGAAGCTTGCTACTACCAGAACACTGTCCAACCTCTTATATCACTGCTCTACAGCATACAGATTGTGGCCAAGAGAACCCTTGAGTTACACCAAAAACACTATTTTAGAAAAAAAAGATACTTTACCAGGCATCTTATAGATAAGTCTCTCAGTGCTCGCTATTAGTCTGGAAGGTAATTGCACTCCTCAGACCAGTCTAGTACTTCGCACGTGTGAAGCTACTTTCTACAAGAAACACTGTCCAACCTTCTTATATCACTGCTCTTACAGATACAGAAGTGTGAGGCAAGAGGATACCCTTGCAGTGAACCTCACCACAACACTTTTTATAGAAAAAAAAAGGTAAGTGACTTACCACGGCATCTTATAGTGATAAGTCTTCTCAGCTGCACCGCTATTGAATGGTCATAGAAGGATATATTGGTCTGAAGGTATTGGCTATCCTCAGACCAGTCTAGATGAGTGATGAAGCTGCTACTACCAGAACACTGCCCAACCTTCTTATATCGCTGCTCTACTGCATACACATCCACAAAGTTATCGTTGGAGCCTACAGCAAGGTAGTGACCCTCTGGGGAATACTTCATCTCATGCAGGACTTCCTTGCGATCTTTGATGTGTATGATTTCAGAGAGATCCCTATGTAACAAATGACAAAATGGAAAGGGAGTCATTAAAATACTGCAATTTGAAGGAAATATTGACCATGTATAAATATTTAGCATAAATGTCAAGAAGTGCAAAAAAAAAATATATAGAAAAAAAAAAAAAATTTCCTAAGAGACAAAAGGCTTCTTCATTTTCACTTGGAAATAACTCTTTTCCTTTTCAAATATAGTATAACTAAGTGAACTACTTGAGCCTAAAATGGTTCTCCATGGGTTTAATCCTCAGCATTTATTTGAATATTTGTTCACACTTTCATATCACATGAGGTATCTCTATTGTTCAAATTGATGAAAGCACTTACTTTGATTTGAGTACTGTGAAAGATCCATCTGACATGCCGACAGCAAGATGACTACCATCATGGTTGAAAGCTACCGACCTCACATTCTGTTCCATCTCAGTCTTGGCGATTAATGTCTTGTCTTCGCTGTTCCATATCCTGTTATAATACATTGAATACAAGAATAGTCGCAATGTGAAACATATATAAAAACCAAGCAATTTTACAAGGGAGACAAAATGAATTATAACGAGTCTTTAAGTTACTACATTTTACTAGTACATGTTTAAAAGAGGATAAATTGGAAAAAGGCAGATAAACTGAAACAATATTTGCTGGTTGAGGTATGAGCAAATAGTTATTTACTTATCTCTGATATCAAATGTAAAGAATAATGGGTTATTTCCCATTATTTTTCATTGGGTCCTGATATGCATTATGTATCAAAAGGTTTATAATCTTTTATAAAGTGTCTGCAAAAGGATTAGAGATATCTTTAGAGCAAAATTAAATCCCTTTGATTACAAGCAAATAATCTCCAATATTCCTTCATTGTTTACCCCTTAATGTTAACTTGCATGGCAGAAAATATACCACTCACTTTCAATTTACCCAATATCAGGTGCACAACCTATTAATATAATGCACTTGAATCCACACTGGTAATTTAATTAGGGACCCTTATCTCATAGACATCTCAAATGTGAATTATCTAGACAATGAGTGACTCATTTCTATAATTACATCAGATTCCTGCATCAAAGCTCATTATTATTGTATCTCATGGAAGAAGCTAATATTTTGTGTAGGACAGAAGCTTTCGGTTAATTAACAATATTATGTGAATGATTCCCTGACAATTGCTCTGGATACAATCGCTCCAGCTCGACATACCAATCAAAAAGTGAAAGTCCTTCTTCTTGATTCTTTTATTTATTTTTTGTGTGCCTTTTTCAGTTGTTTCCTAATATTCTTTTGTACCAAACAGCCCAATAAAATAAATTGTCACTGGAGCAAATGTTGTGTCAACAACTGAATTGATGAATGATTTACCTTACGCTCTGGTCATCGCTACCGGTAGCAAAGATGGGTTTCTTAGGGTGTATGGTGAGTGCCCAGAGCTCTCCCTCAGCGTGACCTTGTACGATGACCTTAGGTTTATCTCTCTCTCGGACAAAGATCTCCAGTATCTCGCTGTCATGTGTACCTACTAGAATGTGTTCACCTAGCCAATGGACACTCCTGATGGATAGACCTGAACAGTTTGATAACAATCAAAAGTGTCAATAAAAATGTTAAATATCTTCATGAAAAATCCTCTTGTCAATTTTATAGAAATGTAATATAGGCTTTTTCATGATGATGATAATTATGTATTGAATCAAAGGATATGTAACCCAGCTCTACTTTAACATCATTGCCTGATTACAAAGTGTCTTGATAATATATCCCTGATATAAACAAAGCCTAACAGGTAATAAAATAACACGTTCATGTCACAATGTTTACCTGCTTCCACACTCATCGCTTAAGGTCTTGTAAAACCAAGAAATTATATTTTTTACTGAAAAAAATACATTGCGATTTGGGAGATTTTTTAAAAAGAAAATGGCAGTTTATGTAAGTTCCATATCATGCAAGCTTTTAATTTTACAGTACAGGCGGTGTTGTACTAGCTCAAGCTATTTTAAATAGCACGCTATTTGTGATCGGATGAATTAGCCTGATTAGAGGAGATCAGGCTTTTTTCTCAAATAGGGTGCTAATTTGGAGGAAATCCCAGCCCAAGTCATCTTAGGCTTTTTTTAAAAATCTTGAGTTGATTTGCGGTTTTAGCGCAAAATAGCATGCTATGTTTTGCGGTGCTGCACTAGCTCGAGATAAATCCAAAATCATGCAACTGTGCGTGTATATGCTAGCGGTAGTTACCAGTTGCGCAATACATATCGGGCTTGTTTGTTCAAGTCAGGTCAGGTCGTTAAAGCAAAACTTAAGCTCAACCTTGAGCTAGTGCAGGACCTGTTTCTTTTTTCAGCTTTTTTCCCCGATCCACCAAACAGCACATTATTTTTTAGCATGAGCTAGTGCAGCAGCGCCTTATGTTTAGTCTATGCCACCTTTAGCCATGGGGCTTAATTCAAATTTTAACAATGGCGAAATATTGTGAAGAAGTTAAATATATTCAATCGTACCTGGGTATCCTTGTTTTGTCTTGTGTAGGTCTATCTTGGTGATATGTCTAAAGTCTGGATCCCATAGACAAAGACATCCATCCTTTCCTCCAGTCACATAGCCTCCTTCAGCTGTATCCATGGTATAGATGCTACCCTGGAAGCCAAGACAAAAACAACTATATATTTTACTTTTTTCACCCGTATCAGTTGATTGTTTACAAACTAATAATGACATTGCAGTGATCCAAATAAACACAACATCAAAAGTAAGTTCCTCCCTAAAGAACCCCATCAAATCTTCCAGTGTAACAAATTATTCAAGATGAAACTAAGCACAGAATATTGCTAGGGTTGTTAGAAAGCAGATTCTCGAAAATTAATGACATCCATGGCTTAACAGCTGAATGTGCACAACATGAACACAAAATGACGCTTTTTCAATAACTGCAAAGTCTGTGCTGGGGGATGGCATTCAATTCTTCTTCCAACATCTACGCCAGGTCTGCAAAGGTTGGTGTTGGCATTAACAATTTGCCGTTTTCAAAAAAGCGTCATTTTTGTTAATGTTGTGATCATTCAGCCATTAAGTCACAGATATCGCTAATTTTTTGAGAAACCGCTTCCTAACAACCCTAGCTACATCCCATGCTTGGTTTCAATTTGAAAAATTTGTGTATACTGGAAGATTTGGTGGGGTTCTTTAGGGGGGAACTTACTTTTGATGTTGTATTTATATTAGGAGAACAAAATACTGACTTTTTCCAGATGAATTTTCAAAATTCCAGGATAACTATTTTGACCTGTTTGATTCAGAACGTCAGACATTAGACTTTTTATTATATTCCCTGTCATCTCCATGATTTTGAGGCATAATTCTCAAATTCCCAGACTGTTCCATAATTTCTGCCTTTTCCAGGTAGATTGGGAACCCTGTATCGCATTGGAAACTGAAATGTACTACAACTTGGTTATCATTGCACAATGCAATTTACAGGTTATTATTACTCCAGAAAAATATTACATTCACAATCAATTTATCAGTATTACATGGCAAAATACCTTTAACTCAAACATTTCCATCTTATCGTCATATTATCTTTAGAATTTGAAGAGAATGATTTGAAGCCTTACTCTATGGGCATCCTGTATGACTCTCTGTAGGTTGGTTCCATTCCACACATAGATATCCCCACTCAATGTCCCTGCATAGGTGATGTCATCATTAGGTGCAAACCCTAGACACAGCATCGTTTGGATGTCACCAACCTTGCCAAAGACACCCTTCTTAGCCGTTAGAGCGTTGCCGCAGAGTGACCAGAACTTGATGTGTTTCATACCACAGCTAACGAGTGTGCCTTCTTTGTGTGGGTTGAACTGGCAATCAAATATCTAAGGAAAAATCAAATAAGATGAGATCAGGAAATGGAAAGTATTAATTCAGAGGGTTTTGTTCAACCGCTGAATTACATTGTTTTCATCTTTTATAAGTCTTAAAAATATCATGTGATTTAGAAGAGGGAAAAGAAAAAGATTAGTGCTATATGTATTACCATAGCACTAATCTATAAAACAGAAAAGTTATGTTTATTCTATGCATGCCGATTATCAGAATCAAGAAATCTAAATTCCTTACTACTATTGTTTCACTGAATTTATTCTATTTCATTTTCATCTGAAAATGAGATGTGTTCTTGTTTTCTTTAAATTAAAGAGACAGTGGATGTAAATTAAACTTACCCTAGCAGAATGACCTTTCACAGTAGATAAGATCTTGCCTTTCTTCCAGTCCCACACATTCATGATATTGTTGGGATCCAGACCAACAGATACAATCCTCTGCAACAGAATCAAAAGCAAATAACCACAAAATTAGTTTGGAGTTGTTGTATACTAACATAATTTAATATGCTGCAAATCCAAAGGATGCTTTAAAAACATGTTTTTAAATTTGATGACATTTCTTCCGACGACAATTGCTCAGCTGTAAATTCCATGCACTAATTGAATGACTAATTTTAACACTTGGCTTAACAATATACCCAAGCCTAAACCTAAAATATTGCAACCCTGATCCTAAACCCCACATTTTAAACAAATTATAGCCCACAGCAAATGTTATGTCACTCCAGTTCCAAAGAGTAAAAAAAAAAGAGTTAATATCTGGAAATTGTTATGCCCAATCTAGATACTATCAACCAACACCTCCACAAAACATACCAGTTAAATTTACTCTTGATTTGGTTAACATTAGTATCGTTCACACGGCAAGCCTTAACTCCAAGTTAACTCCAAGTTGTCCTCGAGGACAACTTGGAGTTAAGGCCCGTGTGAACGAACTTGGTGTTTATGTTCTCGAGGACAAGTCGGGGTTTATGTTCTCGACAGATCTTAGGGTTAAGGCTCGAAACTCCAAGCGGTGGGCGGTCTCCGATCGCGCGTTTGGCCGTGTGGACACAATTTTAACTTGGAGTTACTGTTCTCGAGGATAAGAGTGACCTCTTGTGCAGGTTAAACTTCCGGTTCAGTACCTCACGAAACTTTGCGCGCTCTAAAAATTATCAGCGCTGCCAATTACATAACTAGCACGATACCTAAACTTCATTTTTGAATAATCAAATAAATAATAATCATACTAAACTTCATTTTTGAATAATCAAATAAATAATAATCATACTAAACTTCATTTTTGAATAATCAAATAAATAATAATCATACATTTGAAAGAAAACCTTCAAATATCGATATATTATTGGTATAAATTTAAAATGAAAAAAAAAATAAGACTGTAGTTGCTGGCTTGTTTTATTTTTGTTTTTCTTTTTGTAACACAAGTGCACTTTTGAAACTTTCCACTCATTTCAGAGCCGGCATTATTTATTGATTGTTTATTTTTTAAAAAAGAAGGTTCGAACTGAAGTTATACAGCTATACTTTACTTCTTGGAGAGTACATGTTCTACTTCCGGTCATCGCGCCGCTCGCTTATCCTCGGGGATAACTATCCCCGAGGATAAGCACTCCGTGTGAACGTAACTCAAGAACAAGCTGTCGAGGTTTAAATTCTTAAGGATACAGTCCTTGAGGACTAAAACCTCGATGGTCCCGTATGAACACAGCTATTAACAGGATTCCAGAAACTTTGACAGCACTCATCTTTGTAATTTGACTTGCCCAACATATCAGACTAAAGACAGGAATTCACTCTGGAGCAAATAAAATATTTCATTCTACATTCATAGCAACCTCAAAGTTTGTTTGCTTTGTTATCAATATAAAAGTTGTTAAAAAATCTTATAATGAAAGCAATATATGGAACAAGTTTGAATTAAATTATAGCCCAGTCGTTTTTAATCTTGCAAATTTTGTGACATTTAAAATGAATTTCCCAATTTAAAGGAGGAGGAAAAGGCTTATAAAATGACTTTGCGAAGTAAGGATAGTTATCCTGTTTCCTGTTTATTGTCTAGTACAGGTTCCTCCGTGCAGGGCCCCCAACTCTTTACAACCTGCCACATCTATTTCCATCAAAATACAACTTCTTTACTCCTGAGACACTATACCACTATGAGCTCTATTCATAGTTAGCCTGGGGACTCAAATCCATCTGACCCCCACACTATGCAATAATATAGCAATATTCAATGTTATTGAGTGCAAGGGTTACGAATATTACATGAGCGTGCAAGTTGAACCGATCTATTCAACGACGCGACAGCGGAGTTGAATAGATCAAGGTTCAACTTGCACCGAATGTAATATTCGAACCCTTGCACGAAATAAAACATTGAATATTGCTTTTATACAACACTCGATGTCTACCGGTACTAGATTCTAACTAAAGGTTAAGATCTAATTTAGCCTACTAGGCTAGCCTAGAGGCTAGACCCTCTAACGTTAGATCTGGATCTAACGTTAGAAAATTAATTGTTCGATTTAGATCTAACGTTAATCATCACTCACCAGATATCAAATGAATATGCGTTGTCCAACCTTAATTAATCTGCGCAGTCCAACACTAAAAGCATCGGTAACAATCCAAAACGATAAACTTGCAAATCAACACTTGTCCCCGTCTAACAGCTGAACATATTAGCGATCGTGTTCCGTGTAGAAATTGTGTGGAACTGCAGCTGCAGTACTGCGTCGCCCTAGGCCCTACGCGCACAAAATCGGTTTAGTACACGCGCGCAGCTAGCTATGCAGCGCATTCGCGCATGTATGTGTATGTAATTTCAGTGTGTAGATCTACGTGTCATCGATCTTTTGCAAGCAAGCCGTTGAATAGATTCTTGGATATTGCACGGGCTACGTCATCTGTTCAATAGCTCATTCCGCTGAATGTCATGTGACCCACATTCATCCAATCAGCTGTCAACAATCTTTGTGTGTGTTGTATAATATCAATCTAACACTTCAATTTGACTCAGATTGAGTTCCCTGTCCACAAAAAATATAAGGAAAATTGTGTGTATAGTCCTCCATTCACATTCAAATACGTAGACACCACTTTATTCAAACATGAGGCAGTAAGGCACTGGATGAAACAAACGTGTCAACATTTAATGAGTTAAAAGTAATGTGCTTCATACTTCTATATGATATTTAAAAACAGGATCATGCTTTGTGGTAATTGTGCACAGCTGTGTTTTTCCTCTTCATACCATTCCCTCGTATTTACATTTACGCATTATTCAAGGCTAATTTTTACCATATTGTGTTTTTTTTGTGTGTGCTCGTTAAATTTAAAGGAATAAAATGAAGTTTTCTGGTGTATTCTAAGGAGCTGAACGATGCGACTGTAACAAGCAATGCTTTTTGAACTGTCACATTTAAATAAAAAAAGAACCCCCTTTTTCCATTGGGAGATGTTGGAAATTTTCATTGCTTTATGGTTTGCAAATGTGAGCTATTTTTTTAAAGTCTAAAAGTACCCTAATTTTCCTTTGGGAGCTGATAGGAATTTTCTTTAATCTGCTTTTCTAGTGACTGGGAGCAATAATATTTAGATGAAATACATCTAGGGAGAATGATAACGTTTGGTGAAACTATAAGTTCTGATGTTTTTTTCTATGATGATGCACATTGTTGTATCTTGTATTGAGGTAGAAGCATTACAATTACAGATCAAAGTACTGGAACCATCTGTACATATAAGGTCAGGGGGGCATACCCACTTTAGAATATATGCCGCATTCATCTCCAGTTAGATATTTGTAGCCATATTTACATTGTATTTGCCCCCAGGGGAAAGACACTCTTGCCTGCAGCTAAAGTGCAAATTGTGCTACATGTACATTGAGCAGAGAAATTTGGTTTTCTTGCGAAGTAAATATAAACAGCTCCACACTAAACTACTGATGAGCTCATCTACATGTACTGTACACCTACATTACTTCACTATAATCCAACATTTCACTGAAAAAATAGAATGAGCACTTCTTGAAGCCCACATCATAGAAAAATAGCACTTTTTCTGATCTGATGGATTTAGCCAATCAGAGAATATTTGGCTTTTTCTCTCAAATAGAATGCTTAATTGGGAGAAATTTGACAAAACATGCAATATTTGAACTAGTGCGACACCGCCTATAATGAATTTGATAGTACACTACCGTTCAAAGGTTTTGGCACGTCACCGCGGTTGCGATCCACCGCGGTGTGGAACCGCGTAGGCAAACCGCGTATCTAGACCATGCTCCCGCGGTTAGCCCAAAAATATTTCGTTGGGGCACCGAATGTAGAGAGAGCGCACGCATTAAGCCCCGCCCCTTCGACGATAAAAATGTAGCGCTAGCTAGAGGAATATAGAAAAACAATTGCGCACATGTGACAGCGGCTTTGTTTACAAATTCGGCCATTGTTGCGTCACAATGCATAATTCAACTAGCACGCTCGCGCGATCCCCTCGCATATGCGCTGTGCATTATGCAGAACTAAATTCACAACGACGTATTACTAAGTATACCGTCCTGCAGTTTCCAAAAGGAAGAAAAATCAAGTTGAACTTACATAGCTACAAAGCTACGATCGCCTATGCCTTCAATCTCCTCTTGAGATATTTATTTTGGTATTGCTTTTAATTTTGTTCTGAATCCTATGACAATTTATGATTTACAAGAATGTTGAAATCGAGATTTTCAGGACAATTACGTTCAGTATCAAAAATGCATAAACGAAATCCCCCTAAAACCTTCAACAATACAATTCATCATTCAAATTAACAAGACGGTCTTTGCGTCAAATCAGATCACTATTACCTCCTTTATCAAACCCTTCTTTCCATTTATTATCTCACACAGAATTAGAACAATAATAATAATAATAATAATAATAATAATAATAATAATAAAAATTACCCTACCTGTACATGCGCGGTACATCACGTGGATCCTTTCCTTCTTTTCCCTTGCCCACGGAAGTCTATTAAAAAAAAAAAAGCCCACCCTGCGCATGTTTGATTCTAAGACGCCCAGACTCCACCCTGATATTGATTGGCACAAAATAATATTCCCATCACTGGCAACAAGCAAGATATAATTTCCCGTGTCCATCAGGCGAAAAGTAAGAAAAGGGATGGGAAGGCCTCGGTCACAGCACCTCCTCATTTTGGTTGGCGTACTTCCCTTTAAAACTTCCTCGTTTAACGTAAAATTCAAGTTTGAAAAAAAAAAAAAAAATTAAACAATCAAACAAGCATCAGGCGTGTGACATGAAATCGGAAGAGGATTAAAAATAATCCTCAACGTGGGCAGTCCCAATCTTTGAGAAAACACGACAAAAAAATTGCATGTACGACAGTCCAGAGTGATGTAAAATGAGCGCAATGAACTTGACAAGACTTGTTTTGTGACTATATAAATTGACTTGTTTTGTCATTGATGCTTGATTCTTCATTATAATCCTTGTAATGATCGATGGCAGTCTTTTCACCCCCTCCCCGTCCCGCCTTCCGCTTGATTTTTTCATTAAATGTTCCCTTTTTTAATTTATGAACTCAGCAAAACAAAGTCATTTCACGAAAAGTCGAAATCCATTTTCCCTAGCTCCTGCTCTCGTTGCTATGACAATGTCACGATTCTGATATTTGATACCCGCGCGCCAGATACCAGATCAAAACATTGTTATCGGCATCTGTTTAAAGTGTAAATTACACATGCCGGAGTAGGTCAACGACCTTGCTTATTTTTATCTGGAGGTTTGCAATTTACGTTATTGTAAATGTTGGACATAAAAGAAACAAGAATTCTGGCATGACTTTGTCTACGAGAGAGGGGATCGGTGTAGAAACTTGGAAGAAAAAAAAAATCAAACTAATAGTACATAAATTCTTTTTCATTTTCCTGACATATGATTATAATGATTTTTTATAGGGATATATACTTTTTTTTATCCATGAATGATGTTGATGATAAGTGGAAGTGATAAAACAAAAAGACGATGATTACGTTGTTGATGAATATATATGTTTTTGATATTGAATGAAATATGTTTGTTGATGGAAATGGAATGTAGGCCTACGATGAAAGTTGAAATTAGTAATGACGATGAACAATGACGAGAGAGAGAGAGAGAGAAAGAGAGAAGAAAGAGAGAGAAGAGAGAAGAAAAGGGGAAGGTGAGCGTGCGCATAATTTTTGATCGCTTTCACAGATATATTCATTTTATATTTATTTGAATAAGAAAACAGAAAGAGAAATAGTAAACTGACAAGAACAAGGCACGTGTAAATTTAAAAAAAAAAAAATCTTTCCTACATTAAATTGTTTTGAGTATCGACTCAAATTGTTTGTTTTTAATCGAATAATAATAGGCTTTCTCACAAGTAGAACAACTTTCTTTTCTTTGTACACTTCGTGTACGGGCTGCCGCAGAGTAATTTTACACCCTGGTCTATCTTTCTTGGAATTTAAACAAATATGAAGAAGGAGCCCAGCTTTAAAAGAAATTATCATGCCTATACCCCGCATTTGAAAAAATCATCGGGAAATATAAAGCAAAAGTTCTTTCCATTTCTTCTGCCTTGAATTAATTCAAACAGCTTTCGTTACCATGACACCATTGTTTTGATATATGATATCCGCGTGCCGACCAGATCAAACAATTAGGTCATTGACAGGCCAACCGTGTCGGCGGCATATATATTTATGAGACGGAGGTAAGGTGGTGGGAATCTAAGATAGTCTGGTTTATATCAAAATAGGAACTTCTGCAACATACTAATAATTGTCGATGTACATTTATAGACCCAAGTTATTAGTGAACATGCGTAATGCATATTTGTTTCTGGATTCACCATAATAATTCAGGACTTATTTCAGGACTTAATTCAGGACTTATTCAGGAATAATTGTAATGCAAATTTTGTTTGTTTTGCAGTTTAAAAATGTTCACTTACGCTTGTATTTATAATACATGAAACAGTACCCAATATATATTTTGCTATTTCGCCCCGCCAGTGGTATACTTACAGGATAATCAGAATAATGAAAATAACCTAACTGGTTATATGCTCGATCGTCTACCGCGATCGTCTTGGTAGGCTTGTAATCTTACAAGGCAGACTTGTCCATGGCTGGATGGTACGTTGTATTCACTTACCTTCTGGGGTTATAGTTTCTTTAAATATTAATTTGTTTTAATTAGTGATGGACGATGTTGATAATATTAATAATTAAATAAAACGATGTATGACGATGTTGTTGTTTGATGATAAAATAATCTGTTACATTTGTATCGAAGCGTGCGTGATATTAAGCCTACAATAAAATTGATATTGCTAATGACGACTTTGATAATGATTATGATGATAGAGTGATAAAAAAAAACTAAATATAGTAATGATAATGACGATTGTTGATTGTTGATGATAACATATGATAATGATGCGTGGTATAAGACGATAAATCTTGATATTGGTAATGACGACGACGACGACGATGATGGTGACAAATGATAATGACGATTGTTGATAGATCATGATAATAATGTTAATGATGCGTGGTAAAACGCTTAAACTTAAAATTGATAATTACAACGATGATGACGATGAAGATTATAAAGCAAAGTTTGCCAATAAAGTCTATAAAAATACAGCAAGCATCATTTCCTGAGATCGTCGCCCAAGGGAAAGGAGAACACAACAGGTACTGTCACCATTGTAAATGTAATTCATCATTTCACTCATCACTTCATGGACGCATTTCATCATGATTTATAGCGGTTTATGTTTATCATTGCTTGTTTGTAATTTGAATTGAATTGAATTGAATTTTATTATTTTCCATATCATCATCATCATCACATCAGATAATTTCAGATACAATTTCACATATACATATAGAGTAATTCATACAAAAGATATATCAAATTCTAGTAATCAACATGAAATGTAGTCCATTGTAAAATAAGGATAAATGAAAACAGAAGGACATGCTAAAAAGCAATGCTTGTATTTTGCATGCCCCAAGTTAAATTATAACTAATACAATGATTCGTATGCTTGTGTAAACAAACAAAGTAGCACATAATCAACTTCAAAATCGTCAACTCATCATATCTGTTTATGGAAAAAACAACAACAAAAACGACAGCTCGGTCGATGGATTTTCTTTCAATATTTATATCCCACTTTAATAGTGTAGGACTGTAGGCCCACTCACAAGCTTCGCTTCTTCTATCATGTATTTTATGTATCTCATCATTGATTTACGTTTGTACTCGTTTTCTGTTTTATAAATAAATTGAACTTAAAATTGAACTCCTCCCTTTCTCCCCACCCCCTTCTTTCTCTCTCTTTCTTTCTCTCTCACTCTCTCCCCTCTCTCTCTGTAGCACTCTTTCTCATCTCATGGAAGTTCTTTTTACGTCCGTGAGAGAAGATAAGAGATAATAAGAGAATGAAAGAAAAAAAAAAGAAGAAATATGGTGTGTAAAAGAGAGAACGCACTCGCTCTGGCAAAGACAACAAGTTGCCAGGAATCGAATGAAGACCTTTTTTCACCTTGCCAAGTAAAGTTTTAGGGGAATGGACGCATGTTAATAATCTGGTCTTGCTTTGGTTTTTTGAAAAAGTCGCACGTTCTTCCCGCTTCGATTATCAAATCCATCTTGCTATGCTGATACGCATAATTCTGTCGTCTTGCTTTGGTTATAACATGGATTTGGTTATAGGAAATAAGACACACGTTCTTCCCTCATCGATTATCAAATCCATCTTGCTATGATCAATATCCCGAGAATTTCGTAAGTTATCCAATAATTTCCTTTTCAAAATTTTCAATATTCTCATGGTACAAGACATTTGAACCAACGGCGCGTGACCCAGTTCTAGCTGACACCAAAGCACTGCGTTTTTACTTTGCGTGCGCACTGAATTTTCAGTGTTTCTGAGCTTCAGTATCTTCGGTGCCGCGCTCGCAAAGACTCGGCGCACGCGCTTGTGATTATATGGAAATTAGACACCGCGGTGCTTCGGTTTCACACCGCGGTGCTTCAGTTTCACACCGCGTATCTGACTTGCGGTTTTTTTCACCGCGGTGGTCGCGGAGCGGTTAACGGTTATCGGTTGGTGCCAAAACCTTTGAACGGTAGTGTACTTACAGAGCCATCAGGGCTGTATGCGAGAGAACCAATGCCATGAGTATGTCCATCTTTGAGAATAGATACAGTCTGGACGCTGTTAGAGTCCCATACACAGATGTAAGGATCCTTGCCAAACTGACCAGTAGCAATCAATGACCGCTCAGGATGAATTGCCAAGCTAACGAACAAATGGTAAAAAGAATAATTTGATTAAGAGAAATAGATAATCAAATATAAAACATTATAAGGGCATAATAAATTCTACTAATGGGCGATTCCAAGTTGTGTCGTTTGGGATATTTTTACTTCACAGCTTTTTGACAAGGAAACAAAAGAATATTTTTGTGATTGATGGTGATCTTCAAGAAGTACCAGAAGGGGTACAAGAACCAAGTTTTAAGTTCATTGGATTACACATCCTGTACAATATAATTTTTTTAAAAGGACTGGCATAAGGGACACAAAATTAACAGAACAACAAAAAAAAAACATTTGGAATTGCCCTTTTATAGAATACATGGAGGACCATTCAGATATTATGTCCTCAATTTCAATGATTTTTTAACAGAAATAAACTTGAGATGGGCATTATATTCTATCAACTACTCTATAACCTTTCCCCCACATGACTTAAAATTGTAATTTGGTTTTAGCCTTTAAAATTCATGAATTTCATTGTCGAAGGCCATGACAAAAGCTAGTTTCTCACCAACAAAGCACTTCTGCCTTTTTCAGTTTAATGTCCATTATCTGCTCAGATTTAATCTTTAAAAGTCACTTTTGTGCTTAGATCTCTATGTCGCCATGATTCATGTGACTTGTCAAATTGGACAATTCTCCACTGACTATTTGACGTAAATACCTGACTCACCTTCAGGCACTGGCTATTGTAACTACTCTACATTCTACTCTAATGAGGCTAAATTAAGATCCAACCCTAATGTGTGACTTCCATACATTCATGTGTGTCAGTACACATGCCAATCTATGCTGGACTCTGTTTGACCACCCAAAAATGATTCTTTTGAAGAAAAGTTAACAGAAGTACTTATTGGCTAAAGTCAAACACAGCCAAACCACTTAATAATATCAAATTAATACTGGTAATAAAAATAGGCACCAAATTGTTGATGATATACCAAAAAGATCACATGTAGTTTTTTCCTGAGACATTCCAGCACATTTTTATCATTTCATTGGGTTATATCCACTAGGTCTAATAATGGTTGGTCTAATTCTCTGTTTGTCTACATGTAATACCACATGGGCTAAAACCATATGGACTACTAACAGTTTGGTCAAACTTCTCCTCAAGTGGTCTGATGCATACTAATCTAATTCTCACTTGGTCTAATTTTCAAATTCGTCTAATAGCCAAATGGTCTACAAATGTAATTGCATTTTTGTGTAATTCCCCAATGAATATTCAGTCTATTACCAGTATGTTACTGTGTTACACCGATTGAACATTAGACCAAATGGACATTAGACCAAATGGGATTGAAAAGAAATGATACAATGTAATAGGTGAAGTGGCCATTAGACCAAAAGGAAAACTGAAATGAGGCCAAACAGGCATTAGTCAAAGTGTTTTTAGATCAATTGGCAATTTACCATTACATTTGTAGCAAAATCTCGGGTACAACATGTGTCATGACCGGCAACACGACATTTGCTCCTTCGACGATTGCTTATTTCATCTAAGATAGATTTAGGGTTCATTTGTATGTGTTATTTGTGTACTTTAACACTGTTTTCTATTGAAACCTATTTACAAATAGAGGCTGTATACTTTTCATTTGGATTTTTTAGGAGGCAGGAATCAAACTACTTATAATCCTTCATGTAAAATACATTTTGTTACTGTTAGTGAAAAAGTAATGTTGGTCAACCCTTACATGGCACACCTGTTATGACTAGTAAAGGGGTCATTCCATGGGTTTGGGGCAATTTTTCATGCAATGTCCCCTGTAACGGAGGTATCAACTTTTGCAGTTCACCATGAAGATCAATTCAGATATGGTTCAGTTTTGAGCTGTCAATGAAAAATTTCTCTCATTTTTCAGTAATAGACATTAAAATTGGAAATCTTTTATGGATTTCAAGCAACAGGCATACAAAAATCTACCACCGTTACAGGGACATCATATTGCTTTTACATGGACAAGAAATTTTCATGAGTCAAATTGCAATATGCCATAGTCTTTGAGAAATAATACTGGATGGGACCCCATTTTTTTGCTCATGCCATTATTGGAATATATTTGCCTGGTTTGAAAAATATATGGATTTGGAGTTGTGGTATGTCACAAAAATTGCCCCAACCCCGTGGAATCACCCAAAGGTAAAAACACATTATCTTTTATAGGGACAACACAAAAAAAATTGTATGAGTCAAGATTTTTATTTGATTTTTTTTCCCAAAAAATTCAGAAAAGGAAAAACTTGTTTTTAAGACATTTTAGAGAGAAGTTTTCCAAATAGAAATTAAAAAAAAAAAAAAAATTATTATTATTCAGAAATTCTATACTTCTAAAGGAAAAAATATGAAAATACAGAAATTCTCCCTTTCGTTACCAGCCACTTTTTCCCCAAAACTGGATTCTCTCACTTCATTTCAAATTTTCATAAAGATTTAACTCTATCAATACCCCTAGTGTTTGCATCCAGGCAAAAACTATCTTTCCCAGCTTTCCAATGGTACTCAACAAGAGATGGTGCTTTCTTGTAAAATCAGTTTCCCTTGTCACCAGTGTTCTATGGTGCCAAAAGGAGACCATGGTAATGAGGGGGTTATAAAAAAAGAAGAAAAAAAAAAAAAAAGAATTTACAATTCAAATGTAAAAAAAAAAAAAAAAAAACTCTCAAAGATTTATAATATACATGGTCATATTCAAACTAAGTGGGATATTTAGCTGAAATTTTAATGTGGCGCTGTGCCTTTGAAAATGCAATTTAGGATCTGAAATCAACACAAAGGCTTCTTTACAATACAACCAATTATTTAAGTTCAAACATTATGTAATCTAGTTTTCTTACGCTGAATAATTGATGAAACAGGAATTTACACATATGGGACTATGGTGCTTTAAATGCCTCTTTTTCTTATATCTATTCACTGTTTTCAGATTTTTTTGCTTAAAGTAATTATCACTACTCTAACATGGCATATACATTTTGTACACACAGGTAATTTGGTTATAGTTATTTACTTGAATTGTTGCATTTAAGGCACTGGTGATGTCGTGTCACTCAGGACACATAGAGGTGGACCATTTCCCAAAGAGAGGGAATGATTGATAAGGACAATAAATGTCAGAGAGATACACTATTCATGTACATAGCATGTGTATGGTACCCTTAGAGATCTACTTGGCACAAATCCAACCCAGGCCCGTAACTAGGGGGGGGGGGGTTCGGACGATAAGGACAATAAATGTCAGAGAGGTACACTATTCATGTACATATGGTACAATTAGAGATCTACTTGGGCACAAATCCAACCCAGCGCCGTACTAGGGGGGGGGGGTTCGGATTATTAAAATTAAAGGAAAGTGTCGCACAGATGTCACAGATCCACCTACATGTATTTACTGGCCCAATTCAAAACGCATGGCCAAATCTACATGAGTACACATTGGTAGGAGATCTGTGTTTCTACTTCGATTGAATATGATTTGAGGCAAACATATATTTTTTTTTTAAACAATAGATATCCCTAGCAGATGGCTCATGCCACAGTACCTTGGTTTTCAAGGGGTTAATATTCCCTGTCAGACCAAAATGCAAAGTGTACAATCACCTGTCCGGTCTAACCGGTTCATGGAGTTTACATGATTCAAAACCAGTCAGTCACAGCACAGAGTTTCCTTACACTATATGTGTTTACCATTTACTGAAACATATAATGCAACTTCAGCAAAGGCTGTGCAAAATGAGTTTCTTGATAAAAATTTTAAAAATTTTGCATACAAAACACAATGAATAGTGGGTGAGTGACATCATAAGCCCATGATGGTATTTTAATTTGTCTAAAATAAAGGGGGGGGGGACTATTTCAGCATTTCTTTAATGAAAAAAAAAAGTGAATAGTTTACCATCTGATTTTCCTCAAACTTTTTTTTTGTTGTGTTCTCTATTTTCTTCACTTTTTACAAGGTCATATTCTTTGGGGTTGCCTGAACTGTTACATAATTCTTAATAACAGAATCATTTGAAAGATACCTGCCTACTTCTTGCAAGAATGATGTTTTATTATACAGTCTGTGTAAACAAAAATGGTACAGTCGGGGAAAAAATAATTTAGGTGTGAAATCGTTTCATGTAATATGTGTATGTGGTACCAAATTAAAGTCAAAAGATTTTCCTTGCTGATGCTCTTTATTCTGTATAATTTGCTTTCGTAAAACAAAAATTATGCCAAATTTTGTGCGACGAGGAACAAATCAAAATTACGCACTCCTATTGTTCTGGAGCGCTGTATTCATGGCCATTATGCGAAACCTACACAAAGGCATGGGACGGCGTGCAAAAAATTGATTTTTCTTGATTACAGAAAACTAGTCATATCTCAAAAAATACAGCACCAAATGTGACGAAAAAAATTGCAAATGAAAGTCTGATTTTCCTACTTTATGAAAATACCAAATAATACCAGGATGTGATTGATTTTCATACTATAAAAAAATGTTTTCCAACTGTACCATTTTATTTGACACAGACTGTACAAATGTATAACAGTTTACTCATAAACCTTTTAAAGAGGAGTGGTACATTGGGTCTTAAAAATGAATTTGCTTTTTCATCCATAAATTGCCACCAACTAGCGGGCACATTCTTTATATTCTAATTTATCCGTTTGACTGAATAACAGTTAAAGGGGAATCCAACCCAAGGAGAGAGCCAAGACAAGGCTACTTATAGAAAAGAGTCAAAAGGGAGGAGCAAAAAGTTTCAACAAAATGGGAACAATACAAGTTTATGGAAGTTTGAGAAGTCACTAAAGAGTTTCATTCGATTGGAAGTAGACAAATTATAAGAAAAATCTCCTTTTGTCTATTCAAGGTAATTTTACTGATTGTGACAAAAGAACATTTTCATAGGTTGACTTGAGAAGTTTGAAAAATTGCTTCAGAATGGCTGATTTTGTGAATAACTAGTACTCTCCATTTATTTTGGCCACAAATTTCCAGACTTTCCCCCATTATATAATCCCCTTCTTTCTGAGCTTACATGTACATGTAACATAATGAAGGCCCTATGGCTATGTCAGGGGAAAATATTATATTTCATAGATTAATGTCAGGAGACAATCAGAAATATGAGAAATTAAGGGGGAAATACAAAAATCTGCATTTAAATAATTCAATCATTTTGTGAAACATACAATATTACAATCAAAGAGCACAATGAACAAATGACAAAATTACATGGATGAACATTGAAATTGAGATGCAAAGTAAAAATCAATTATTTTTAAGAATGTAGGATCATGAGGATGGGCCTTGGGTGTCTTGACACTTCACTGAAATGAAGCCTCGATCTTTGTCAGAGGATGAATAAGCCCAAAATATAGTACTTGATCTTCAATATTTGTTCTTTATAATAGTTTATAACACTTTGTGGTAAAAAACTACAAAATTGCTTGAAGTGTTATCTAGGGTCTAAACCTTTTCAAATGACTGATCAAATTCGTCTGCCTGGACACCCAACCCACCGGACACACAGCTAGAATCTATACAAAAATATGTCAGTTAAAAATATACAGACATGTGAACCTTGCTCTCAATATTAACAATGTGTCAAGATTTGCAGTCATTAATTACGTTATTCGTTTAATGGCAATGATATGCAGTTATCAATCAGACTTGCAGAATAGACCTCTAACGTTAGATCCAACTATTAGATCTAACTTAATACAACTAATTAAAATGCAATTTGACACAAATCAAAAGTTCCCTGTTATTGTTTGTAGTCTAGGCCTCGATCTAGATCTAAGTTAGAGGTCTAACGTTAGATCTAGTTAGACTCCTAACAGTTAGATCTAAGTAACAAAGTAACATTAATTTACAAGTATGACTAACTTACTTTTGTAAATTTGTAATTTTAACAATTAAACAATTAGGCCTAGATTTCTAAATAAAGTTCATGACATTTCATGGGACCGTTACATAATAATCATGCATCTTAATTGTTAACATCACAGACAAAAACAAGAAAAGAAAAAGAAATTTGTTGTTGAGTAGGCCCTATGCTCTGATGCTATGGTTTGCATACCTGACAATATCATCGTCGTGTGCTAAGAAGAATTTTTGAGTGTGTTCTCTCGAATTGTAAACCACTCCCACTCCCGCCACAAAATACACGACATCTTTAGACGCGGTGTAGAAGAGATTATTTCGACATTGGTGTCCTCTATATCCATATACCCATTCCAGTCGTAGTGATGAGCCTGGAGCGGTTTTACCCGCCATTTTTAAGTGTAAACTGCAGACAATTTGGGGCTTAGCAGTTGACCTTTTCTCGGCGACCACTGACTGATTTACGGTTACTTTCTTCTTACATTCAGATTGCACGCACAATATAGCGCATAGGAAAATACATGCAATGCAAATATGCATGCAATATTCTGCCGAGGGTTGATGATATAGTCTTGATAAACGCTTTGTGGAGTTTTTATTTTCTCTGTGATAACAGATCAGATGTTAAAAAAAAAAAAAAAAAATTTACTTGTGATGATAGCAGAACCATAAGAGATTGTTTTTCAAGATCAGTTCTTAATTTGAACATCGATTTAGATTTTAACATGGTGTCGGAGAGTGAATTAGAAGGTGTTGCTTTTCGGGGGTTCTGCCCAGATCGAGCTCCCAGAACAATGATTATTCTTACTATAGTAATCTTATAGATTTTTATATCAATAAATCAATAGAAAGTCTGTGCAAGCATGCTGTTATATGATTATCTGTTGTTGATGGTAATGAAGATGTTAATATTATGGGAGCTGGCCTAGCTAGAAAATTATGAGGACAAACGAGGAGTAGAGTAGATATTGCAAAATAAGTTTTAGAAAATCTTGGGTCTGGGATTAGGTACGAATCCATGATCATAGGGGAGAGGGTCAATATCAACAACATTTTCCAGTTTCAGGTAGAGCCCAAATTTCGGGGGGTTAAAATCTGACTGGTGGAAGTTTGTGGGGAGGGACGTAGTGAGGCATGGAAAAAAAAAAACCTCTGTGGGGGCAGACTGCCTACCCACTATTTATTTGTAATGGTATTTTTCAAAATGTTCAATTTCCTCCCCCAACAAACAATTTCACAAGTTAAAATGGTTTACAAAATTAAACATAGAGAGCATGGGATGGGGGATGCCCCCCCCCCTCCCCGCCCAATTTGCTAGGGTTTCGAAAAAAAAACTTACGAGTAGACATATTGAAAGATTATACCAATTTTTTTACACATACACATTTTCTACAGGGCCTATCAATCATTAGGGCCTATATTTTTTCACCCGGACTGAACCTTGAGGCATTTTTTCCATGTTGTCTTATGAATACCAAGGCTTCATTTTTATTCATCCATTTATTTCTATGTATGCACAAAGCCTGCATGTTCTTGGGTTCTTGGGTCAAGCTGTGGAAAGTACTATAAATATATATATTTTTAAAAGTAAATTAAAAGGCTGAATATAGGTTAGGGGGCTCCGTCTGACCTTGGCGAACTTTTAGACGACCAATCAGCGAGTGAGATATTCCAGAGGACATCATCCGTTCATGCGACAATTGATAAATTTACTGGATTTTGGAGCTTAATATTGCTATTAATCAACCATAACGACTGAAAAATTACCGATTTTGTGTGAGTATAACTTATTTTTATGTCATGTAAGTATGTGTAATGATAGGAAATGTCCTGAGTAGTGTGAGAACTGCTTGTAAAAATGAGTGATATCTGATTTGCACGGTAGTCGGTAGATCATACCCCGTAATGCATTGGCATGTATTGAAGTGATTGAGGATCAGACTGAGGTGAGCCGAGCCGGGTGAGTCTGCTGCTTGATTTGCTACATTGTATGTAGCTTGCTTGTCAAGCTTGTTAAAGAAAGAGTCTGACAGTCTTGGGCCCTCGGGTTGGGGTGCGTTTGAATTTCAATAGAGTGTAAAATATTGTAAAAATATCAATCATCAGTGACAGTGTTAAAACAAAAACCTTTTTACTGGAGTTATTTTATGAAATTAGTCTGACTGTAGATTAATAGAATATAGATCTAGATCTAACGACAACGTTAGATCTAACTGTTAGATCTACCCAGTTGCACTCATGATACGATGTCAATACTTTAGTGTTGACCTCGTGTCATCAGCAGTAAGCAAGGGATACCAACTCCTTGGGATTATGAAAAGAACCTTCACTCAACTTACGAAGACAACTCTACCACTGCTCTTCAAAGACCTTAATAAGACCTCATCTAGAATATGGGAGTGTACTCTGGCATAGCAGGTACATAGAAGATGCAAAGAAGATAGAAAGAGTCCAGAGAAGAGCAACGAAACTGGTTAGAGAGCTGAAGAACGTTCCATATCAAGACAGACTCAAGAAACTAGACATGTACTCCCTGTTATACAGGAGAAGAAGAGGAGACATGATCTTTGTTCACCAAATAATTCATGGCTAGTCAATCTCCCCCAAGATCATTTCTTCACAAGATCAGTAAGCAGAGCGACAAGGGACACCGACTCAAGCTTCAAAAAGAATACTGTAGACTGGAAGTTCGCAGCAAGTCTTTCAGCAGAAGAGTGATCGACGACTGGAACAGTTTACCAGAGAGAATAGTCATCTTGCCAACAACAGAATTATTCAAAAGGCATGTAGACAAATACTGGTGGGATCATCGCTTTGATCTACCATGACTACCACTCCTCTGCATGCGTAAAGTAATAAATTCACCAGACTAAACCACAGATGCAGTGACCGGGAATTACAGGCCACCACCTTCTTCCCGTATCAGATGATGATGATGATGATGATGGACCAAACTGCCATATTTGGAGAAAATTTTGCAACCTTGTCAATGTTGTTTTATCTAAGGTTTTTCTCCTTTTTGCAATCACTTTCAGCTCCAAAATTAGTAGTAGTAAATGTCTATGTCATTATAAGACGCAGTGAATAGGTTAGGAAAATTTCAAATCAAAATCTTAAAAAAAAATTAAAACAACACTGAATTTTTTGCCGTCTCCCGCACAAAAACGTGCGGGGAAATTTTCAGAAAGTGGACTTTAAAAATAATTTTTCATATGATCCAAGAGAAAAAACAAAAAACTTAAAACATCAGGGATAGTGAAAGGAACATCAAACACTCAGTTATTTGAAGAAAGATAAGTCAAAATGTTATTTTAAAAAGTGAAAAATTAAGTTTGTTTTCTGAAAGTTTTCTTACTGAGTCTTGTCATTAGTCCCAGATGGTTCAGTTGCTTGTGTGCCCAGTTGTTGTATGTCCGGACGGGTTGGATGTCCGTCAATTTTAACCAGTCATTTGAAAGGATTTAAAAGCAATGTCATTGAAGTTTTTTTAGCACAAAATGTCAGAAAATATTGTGGAGAACAAGTAATGATGATGATGAAATTATCACACATATTTTTTGGCTTAATCCTGACCTGATGAAAACCAGGCTTCATTTCTGTTAAGCGTCCGGACAACCAACCCCCCATCCTACTACTTGAAAAGAACAATGTTCGTGATGTTTGGTGACTGGTGTTTTTTGGCAAGAGTTCCTTTTGCGACAGCCACCCAAATTGAAAAATAAAAATTTGGAAATGGTTTATAATAATATTTTAAACATAGACTAGGGTTAGGGTTAGCATGGTTAGGGTTTACTACGATTAGCCCGCACACGAAGTGTGCGGGCTACGCTTTATCGAAATCTGACGGCGATGTTACTTCGAATTTACATAAATTTCCGGACGATACTTACTTCTAGTTATAAAAACAGCTTTATATTATTGCAATATAACTTACGAATCGCTCCGGAAAACTATCGTCTTTGTTGGTGAATCTTCTTATATTGTAATTTGGGGGTCAAAATTTCCAAACTTCTCGAGTAGAACAATTCGTGATCGTAGGTTTGTCTTTGTAATACGCATGCGTCATGGATATTGCCATGATTAGTCTTTAGACAAGTCATTACAATCATAATCTTATTTTTATTCCATTACATGGTAATTAACCAAACAAAAGAGATTACTTACATTAGTAGTCATGAATTATTTGTTATTTTAGTTTTTGAGCCCATTTTTCCTTCATCAGCCTATTTTCGTAACGAAACTTACAAACTATACAAAAAGAACGTCTTGATTAAGGCTAATCCAGGGTCCCCTTTTATTCCAGCTTTATCAATATGGCGAATCGGCAAATTTACGATACTGACGAAAACCCCAAAAATCTTCTTATTCTTGAGCTATTCACGTTTGTTTTTATTCACCATATTCCGGTTGGTATGCTTAGGTAAGTGGCATTGCATGTATGTGTATCATTTGTTATAACATTTTTTGGGGTTGAATTTTCATCGTTTTATTGGGGAAGACGGTGAGCTTGGGCCAGATGTATATGTTTACTTCAGGACGCCGCCACTTCGTGGCGGCGTCCCGGGGCTAGGTTAGGGTTATATTAAAAATTATTTTTTTTAATAATTAAAAAAAAAATACAACTTTCAGTTTATTTAGTCAAAAAAGACAAGAGGAATAGTGGGAATCGAACCTGAATCACCAGCATCACTGTCTCACACTCTCACCACTACACCAACGAGACGACTTGCAAACTGCCGAGGATTTTTAATTGTTGAATCAATCTTGAATAGAAAGAGCTGGACGTCCGATATATTATAGGTCTATGCGCATGCGCACAGGTGCACTGTGTTGTTATTGATTTATTTGGAGTGGCTGTCGCAAGAGGAACTCTTTCCGGTTTGTTTGTTTTTTTATGGTGGTGTGACCATAATTCGTGCGTGACCTAGGATCTTGGATCTTGATATTGACTTCCAAAAGTACATCATTCCCAAGACCCACAGCAGAACTAGACTAGAGGCCACTGTAAATAATTTCAATTAAACCACACAAGAACTGATGTCTTCAGGACTTAACGAACTCATTCTTCCCAAAGACTACGAGGATTGGAATAAACTGCCTCCTTCAATAATCTCCAAAGAGACAACTTCATCCTTCAAAATAGGGTTGTCAAATTCATTTAACCCCCTCAAACCAAATTAAAACCACACAACACCACACCTCCAGTTAAAATTCCTTTTGGGAGGAACTCATCCAAGATCCAAGATTGCTCTTTGTTGCCCTAATAGTCATGATATAACCCAAAATATACCAAAACAGCTAAATGTTTGGGTCCCAAACATTAGTGTTGCCCCATCTGTGTAAGTGCATGTGACTCAAAGATGAATTTTGTTAATTTCTTATCATTTTGCCAATTCCAAAACCTCACAGCACAAAATAATGCTTAGTCGAAGTGTTATCAACCTTTTCAAATAACTTTTAGACAGCATTTTCCACATTTCAATGTCATGACCAGAACAATAGTTTCACTTTTTAAAAGCCAAGTCTTGTTTCCAATTTGGCAATTTTAGTATTTTTGAGAGCATGCCTATCGCATGATCGTGATCAGAGACTTACTGCGGCAGCCCGTACACAAAGTGTACATGACTATCATGAAAACATAGATTTCCAGGCTAGAATGTCAAAATAATAGAATAAAACATTGACAAAACTAGTTTATGTACTTACAATACTTGGCGGATGACTATCTCTGTTCTTCATGATGACCATAAAGCAAAACAATGGCCTCAGCATGGCCCTTCCAAGTGGTTAAACGAGTCATATTCCCGTTGTATAGTTCGCAAGAGGCATGCGCAACATTAGACCGAGTAGTGCTCTGTCTTGTCTGTCAATCCACTCCTCTGAATACAGAGCTCATGAAGTGGCAGCGTCCCGGGCTAATAAAAGACCAACCATCAATGACCTACAAGATACAACCCACGACTGACTTTCCCATCAATCATATCATTCGTTGGTAATTGGCTTTCAGAATCAGAAGATGTCCCATACGTAATTGTTCATTGGTCGTTGATATGTCAATCTTAACTCGAGAAGATGAGTCTTTCCTTTCTTTTTTTTATCATATGGATCAGGAATATGTTACGTTCACAATTAGCCATTGGACCATGAACCTACCATGTAGATCTACAGTTGGACATTGGTTGTATGTTTTTGGAATCAGAAGATACGTGTCCCGTTCTACATTGTACCTTGGAAACATTTCACAACAGTAGTTGTTAGTCTTTGATCGCTGATGGTGTGGTTTGGATATTCAATTACAAGTGCCATAGCCTACAACAGATGCATGTTGCGTGTATACATGTATACGCATACAATGTACAGTATGTATTTGGGTATGGCCATCGGGTTGGGGTAATTTTTCACTTGACATTCATTTATTTAAAAATAGTAGCTTATTTGGTTTCAATTTTGTACTCAATACAAATTAGGGCTTGATCTTACAACCCTCAAAAAGTTACATTCTTCTAGGTGGGCACTAAGTACCTGAAATTTCCAATAAGCTATCACTACGTGACATGGACTTCGCGATGTCCATGTCACATAGTTATTTTATAATTTCTATTATAGCAACACTTGTATTATGTTTTATACAAAATAAAGGATTATTTTGATTACTGTCAGTACAGGGGATGTTATTTCTTATTAAAATTTACTCAGGACTTCATCAATGATGTCATTAGCAGAGTTTTTGTTTCACTACGTTACATGGACATCAAGTCCTTTACTACGTTATGTTTTGTGACATTTGATGGACTTCTGTCACGTAGTGATACATTTTTTAATTTTCTCTTAAAAATTAAGCCGAGTACCCGATACTTGAGATATTTGGCTAACTGATTAATCAAGTCAATATGCATATTTTATCACATTTTGGTCAATATAGCTGGTGTAATTTGAGTGTTATGACCAAATATCACAATAACTATGTTACATGGACATGATGTCCATGTAACATAGTTATTGCATATTTTGTTCAATAACTTCATCAAAATTTAGTCTAAATGGCCCATATTTTCCAAGGACATTTAGGGTCATGATACTAATGTAATGCCTACATACTTAAAACATATATTACTTGTAGTTTTGAGTTATGCTGAGATGTCACACTTTTTGACCCAACCCGATGGCCATACCCACTTAAGCCTGTTTGCATTTTAATTGGGCCATATCTCAAGAGCTGAGTTGTTGCAAATTGTTTGGTGATTCTTTGTCCTTCGCATTTGACATCCTTTGTTTTTCTTGAAATATGAGTAGGGTATTCTTTTAATAGTTATTTGCAATAATTATGTTGTACTTAAAATAAAGTGAGGGAAACCCACTCATGAATGAGGCCATTGAGCCCCCCCCCCAGACGTCATCGTACTTCTCAGCAATAAGACATCTAAATGATAAGGAAACACAAATTTGTTTGTGTTCGTGAAGCTTCATACATAATGTCCATGTATGTTGACTATTCACATGCCAAATTTCTTTAGAAAATAATGTCTAAAGGGGAGAAGATGAATACATTTTCATATTTCAAAGGCCATGAGACATTCAATCAATACAAAAGGGTGAAATGACCTCAGGAGTTAGTAATGGGTTATTACATATCAAATCACCCAGAATATCTTTTAAGAATTTACTTGACCATTTCTGATTTTAATGAAACTTGATGTACATCTCACAGCACCAAATCTAAAAATTTGGGGGTCAATCTGGTGATACGGCCCACCAAATTTTGAGATGCAGGCAAAAAGAGGCATGGTTGCCTACCTTTTAACTCTTATATCTCAGGAACTACTTGGTCATTCTTCACAAAATTGGTATTTTTGGAAAGGGGGTTAATTAACAATTTTATATACACTGTATGCCATCATGAAAATTGGTACACGTTCATGTCCCATGACCTTATGACCTAAGATTTGACCTTTAAGTTTACCTTGTGGATCACAGGTTTTCAACAATATATTTTTTCATGAAATAAATTGTGTGACATGTTCCCTTAAACATATGAATGTTTCAGAAATATAAATACTTTTTGATTTGGAGCAATACGGATTGAAAGTAGCCATACCTACGCACAATTTTCTCTTTGACTTGTGTGTTGTAGTAACAAAATACAAAAAATGTGTATACAGGTTGTTTGACGATCAGGGTATACCGCCCAAAAAGGGTCCTCTAAAAAGTAATGTGGATATAATCTCAAATCTACCCTGGCAAGCTATTGGGTACTGTTAGAGCAACCTGCAAGAGAAAAATTGTTATTGAAATACATGTTTACTTCTCAAAATTAACCATGTGGAATTTTAGGGCCCAAATAACTGTATCATTTATTTATTTTTATTTTTGATTCAAGCCTGTGCATTTATATAATGAGCAATTATTCAAGGGATTGTTTTACATTGAGAATTGATTATTGAAATGCAATTGTTAAAAAAACAGAAATTCCCAGAAGCTACAGTTAATTTTGATTTTTTTTTTTTTTTTTTTTTTTTTTTTTTTTTTTTTTTGACCATTATTAACCAAAAATGGGGTACTCAATCTGTAAAAAAAAATAAATAAAATAAACAAATATTTTTAAAAATCCTCTCCGAAATTAAGTTTTTTTACACATAGTTAGACATTACTTAATTAACAACATTTTTGTCTATAAGAACACTAGTATATTCCAGCAAACTTAAAATGCTTACTTCACCCACATCCACTTATTTTTCAGACAGTTGACGCTCCAATATTGTCAAATAGATTTCTGTCAAAAAGCTTCCTCTACAAGAATCCATGCTCTACTCCCTGAAAAAAAAAAAAAGCAATAAACTTTACATGTAATAAATACTTTGAACCCCTATATAAAACAGTAAGTGGGTGACCTCATGCCCCATAATTTAAAAGCAATATTTATATTATTTCACTTACACATACCTGAAATTTATTACAGGTGTATTGATGTACCCAACTTATTTTGGTAATATACATAAATTACATTAAACACATTTTATAAGATATAACTTTTAAGATACAGAGATGATTATGGATAAATTTATATCTACAAAAAAAAACTCTAAAACCAACACAATTTAGAATAAAACACTTGAGGTTACAAAATATTTAAGTACTTTTGCCACAAGAGAAATTAAGATATTAAAAGAGCTGATTGTTTTTATCACTTTCAAACATTGCCTCATAGTTTCATTATCAGCATATAAAAGTATTTTCAAGTGATTTAGGAGATTCAGGTTGCTGCTTTCAAACTATAATATAATCATAATTTTCCATTAAAAAAAATAAATTAAAAGAAAAATCCAACAAGAAAATTGAAGGACAGTTACATATGCAAGAAAAAACTTCTGATAAAAATTGATATCGTTTTCAAACATGCAGTGGCTCAGATTTTTCACTTTTTAAAAATGTTATGCTTCTTATAGCTTACAAAAAGAGACTTTCAAACTAGTATTTTAAAACTACATATATGTAACTCAAATATTTTATACTATTTTCAACTTAAATCATAAGTCTTTTTTTTTTTTTTTAGGGGGGGGGGGTATTTTAAATGTTCTAAAATACATCATGTACCTTTAAATGGATACGGTATGTCAAAATGTTATGAATCTTAGATTTTTCTATTTTCAAGTTATAGATGGATTTCATGTTTCTTTTGTTTTATTATTATATTCTTCTTCCTACTTTCTTCCTATGCAAAATGGATCACATACATGTACATGTAACCCCTACATTTATTTTTTTTTTTTTATGAATAATGCTCTATCAAGGGAACACACAAATTGATTGAATCTTTCATAGCATGTTTTTTGATAGGCTGCTGCCTGAGCAACGCTGCTCTTTGACCCCTCCCTGCTTAGAACTAATGGAAATTCAAGGCCCCCCAGCTTACCCCCCACAGGATGCCCTCTTGCCCTCGTCAGTATGCCATAGGCGGTGCCGCACTAGCTCAAGCTAACAAATAACACGCTAATTGGTGGATCAGGGGAAAAAACCTGAAAAAAGAAACGGGTCCTGCACTAGCTCAAGCTTTTAGAAAGTTTTGCATTAATTAACGACCTGACCTGACCTTGAACAAATAAGCCTGATATATATTGCGCAACTAGTAACTACCGCTAGTGTGTAAACGCACAGCTGCATGATTTTGGATTTATCTCGAGCTTGTGCAGCACCACACAAAATAGCACGCCATTTCGTGCTAAAATCGGCTTGAATTTTTTCAAAAAAGCCTAAGATGACTCGGGCTGGGATTTCTTCCAAATTATCGCGCTATTTGACCACAAAGCCTGATCTCCTCTAATCGGGCTAGTTCATCGGATCACAAATAGCGCGCTATTTAAGATAGCTCGTTCTAGTGCAGCACCACGTAGTATGCCATGACTCGCCCTCTTGCTTGCTGGGGAGTGGGCTTGGGCAACAAAAAGACCCCTACCACGATTTTATATGCCACAGGATTGGGGAGACAGCTCTTTATTCAAGTCTGTTGGCTGGGAACAAGCACAACTCTCCTGTATTGTCTGTAGCTTAGGATCTTCTGTGGGAACAAGAACAAGATAATTGCACTTTGCTAGAGAAATTTGTATAGAATTTTATGTGGTGGATACAGTGTGTAAAATCCTGCTGTGAGTATCGTTTCTATCAAACTTGTTTTATTTCATTGAGAAGTGTTCAGTAACAACATGGAGGAAAGGACTATAATTTATTAAACATGATGAAGGCTTTACATGAATGTAAAAGCATTTCATGTATTTGTGTGTATGTCAGTGTCTATGATGCAATTTATGTTCTATAGATTGGTCTTCTCTTTCTTTTATACAGTGTAGTGTCATGATAGTGTGACTGTGACTGTTGTTGTCAGTTCAACTACATTAAATGTCAAACATGTAGCAAAATAATAAATTTTACTAAATTTATTAAATGCCCATACAATCAGATGTTCAACACTTGTTCATTCCTACTCATCTTTGATAACGTATTCTTCATGTAACTTCACTTGATATTTGTTTTACATTCAAATTTGATTAATTAAAATGTTGACATAATTGTGAAAAACCTTAGGGTATAGCACTAAAAGAATTATGCTTCTT
Source organism: Paracentrotus lividus (assembly GCA_940671915.1). Classification (NCBI taxonomy): domain Eukaryota; kingdom Metazoa; phylum Echinodermata; class Echinoidea; order Camarodonta; family Echinidae; genus Paracentrotus; species Paracentrotus lividus. Next base: position 61,093,492 of record CALNVZ010000174.1, read on the forward strand.
TTCATCCATTTCACATTATGTTTCCATCCTGCTTTCTGTGATCCCAATATCCCAATAACCATCTTGACTTGAGATAATGTTTTCCATTAAATGTCATCCTTGTACAATCTTTTGTCAATCATTTCCCCCTTTTTTCTCAAAGGTCTAGAATCTGCAATAATGTGACTACATGTACATGTACATGTGTACTTTAAATTTCTTTCCTTCCACTAGTTCCAGATTGTATTGATTGAAATTGATTAAGTGCAAAAAAAGAAACAAACAAAAAAATTAAAGGTCGACAATGGGCACAAATATGATAGACTGAAGTAATATCAGTAATACACTACAATATCTGTTTGATATACATTTTACTCTACTCTGTCTTGAATATATCAGACCTTGGTGCTATTTTTACATAATAATGTACAGGATCCACATAGTTTGGATCATTATGTTGGTTAGTATAAGATTTAACAACTAAAAATAGATCCAGCACTGCTCTGTTAAATCGGCCTCATTCAGGAAATAGCATGCGTGCAAATTGCTCCAACATTTTCCCCAATACCGTTCAATATGTTCCTACTCAAACAGCAGTATGCTTGGATTCATTTGAAATTTAATCCGCACACATAGCACCCCTGCCATTTTGCAGGAGTCTGGGAGCAGAATTTGACCCTACCCCCTATCAAGCCCCCCACGCAACGCTGAAAATAGCAGCCTCTATATATCCTCTGGACAAAATCACCGCTGTGATTTCTACTCAGACTTGTACAGTACATGTACTACGATCATAGTAATACACATAATTAATGTATGCTGTGTAGTATGCAGACAGGGGAAAAATGCTGAATTCATATGTGTTGGTCGATTTGTTGACATTGTAATGTTGTTAGGAAAAGGATAAAATTCTTAGGCAAATGTACATTTTGTTTTAATGGCAATAAAGAAAGTAAAAATCTACATGTAAACTTAAATTATTTGTGTAGGCCTACTTGTTCATGTTGCTTCATCACATGTATGTACACTTAATAAACTTGGACAGATTATTGGCCCGTATTCGCAAAGGTGTCCTAAGTTAAGCCATAGCTTAAATCCGTGGTTTAACTATGGCTAGCAAAATGCGAAAAGTCTGTCTACGTTGCATGTTACACATACACTAGATTCTGTAATCGTGTTTTGATGGTTGGGGAAAACTTTTGTTCTTATAATTCCCAGACACTTTTTAATAGTTTCAGTACCAAATGTTCTGATAAATCAAACATCTACTTTTTGGGATTGTATCACATTTCGCTAGCCATAGTTAAACCACAGATTTTGACAACTTATTATGTACATGAACTGAGTTTACATGTACAGTGGACATGCATGTAATGAGCAGCAGCTTTCCCCTTCTATTTTTCTTTCTTTTTTTCTTCTTTCATTGACTTTTTATTGTCCTTTTGGAAGTGAAAAAATGAGGTATCATTCAAAATAGGTCAGATTTAAAAAAAAAATCTAGTGGGTTAAAAAATCTTGGGGTCAACACCCTCCAGGGTTGTGAGAGTTCAGGATCTCTTTCCATTTCAGATTTTTTTTTTTTTTCTGCTCTTTTTATTTGTGGTCAATCTCAACCCTGGCCCTTGTTTATTCCATCTTTATGCACAAAAAGGTTTATTCTGGAGAGGCTGTTGTGTGTTTCATGACTGATTTCATTCAGATTTTTTACCTGTTGAGATGTTTATGTACAAAATAGTTTTTCCTAAAGTACATTTTGCTTCTGTAAGATGTCTAGTGCTCACATAGATTATGGATCCTTAATTCTTGGGTAGTCTTACTTCATATAAATGTGTACAAAGCCAAATTTAAATTCTTATTTTAAACCATTTAATTATTTGTGTTGTGCTTATACAGGTGTGCAGCGTGAGTTGAGGAGACTCTTCTATAGAAGAACAAGGAGTGAGGTATGTCCACTCTGCCCCAGCCCCTGTCCCATTGCCTGCTCAACCAGGTGAACACTGCGGCTATCAACCTACCCCATCAACAACCTGGACTGATTACAGACATCAAACCAATGATTAGTAACAAACCCCCTCCTACTCAGGAGGTCAAACCAAACATCTTAGCTGCGGCTGCTGCTGGCTTGACCTACCCTCCACTCAACGTGCCTAGCCTACCTGCAATGCCCAATGTGTCGATGCCCAATGTGTCATTGCCCAATGTGTCGATGCCTAATGTGTCTATGCCCAATGTGTCTATGCCAACCAGCGTTTCAATGCCGAGTGTGTCCATGCCCAGTGTTTCCATGCCGAGTGCGTCCATGCCAAGTGTTACTCTTCACAACCAACAGGGTGAGTTTCGATGAAGAACTGGAATTTTGAAAATTATTAATACTTACATCACAAGTCAACTTACCAACTCTCTTAGCTGACCCTGAACTAAACTCTAAAGGGACTCCTAGATAACTCCTGGCTGAATCCAAAACTGACTAAAAACTTACTCCTAACTAATCCTTGGACTGACTACTTACTGACTTTTACCAGGCGCAAATCCAAGATATCCGAATTGAATGCATTTCTCGGGCCCAATTGTCTGGGGACAAAAGCGGCTCTATTATGTTTATGCATGGGCCCGATACTTTTATTGTATGACGTCGGTCTGCGTCCGCTACTGTTTACCCGACTCTAAACTTACTTTAAACTGAATACTAAATTAATTCTGACTGACTCCCAACTGACTCTGAACTAATTCCCAATTTAATCCTAAACTACTCTTGACTTTTACACTACTAAGTACTCTGAACTAACTTCAAACTGACTTCTAAAGGTCAAAGTCATCAAGAATAAAACTCACATTTTTGCAAAAAAAAAATGAAAAAAAAAACATAATAAGTTTGCTCACAAGCTCAGAAAAATTATCCAATCACAGTGGATGTGAGATATACACATCCTGATTTCGTATGCTGCAGCGAATCATACCATTTATTACAAAACTAGCTGTCATTGTGCCGACGTTTCTTTAATTGCGGAGCAGACAGTTTAAATTATAGCAGACAACACCCTTCGCAAAATGAATAAAGAATAGGTTTACAGCGTGACTGAATACTTCAGAGAGCCAGAAATGTTGCTTATTCAAGAAACATCTGGTATAATGTGAGACCAAATGTTATTGACCTTAAAGAGCGCTTACGTATGCATGTTCTTCTGTGAAAGCAACTTTATTTTAATATCTGATATGAAGTTGCACCCATCTCATGGGAATTAAAATTTTCTTTTTTTTTTTTAATAACCACTATATAAAATAATAATTTTGGATTCAAGCACATTTAAATATTTTATTGACAAACATAAACATAAACATTAACAATAAAACCATTGGTACAATGTACATGTAGACTGCACAATGAAAGTAAACTTCTAAACCCTATCCTTGATTGTTTATACATGAATGTAATCGAGTTACCCTTTGATCCAAAAGATCAACTCCATGAATTAAAATACTATTGTCTTTCGAAATTCCTTCCATTCAATACAAAGTCATAACACAGACAAGCATGAAGCATTGCTTCTAGTTTGTCACTATATTGCTGTCCCGTGACAAAAGGAAGCAACTCTGGAAATGACAATTTTGAGTTTTTGATGTTTTCCTATCTCATTTAGTGCCAACTTCCATCGGGCTAAGTTTCATATATTAAATTTTATCCAGCTTGAATAAAAGATATTTAAGGTAAAACGGTTTAAGATTCCATTGACATCAATGCAGATAACGGATACATTTTGATCTTTTACAGAAAATGTCATTTTTCAGAGTTGCTTCCTATAGTTGCACTATTCAGGGAATGAGTTTTTATATTCTAACCAATATTTTTTTTACCAAGACACCGATACATTTGTTGTGAAAGGTACCTTCATTGTTTTATTCTTTTATTTTTCTGCCTTCAGGTAACAATAGCCAACTGAGCAACAGTAATTCTCAACGGCTGTCACAAATGAAGAAGTGCCCCAATGAGTTCCTGCATCAGAATCCACAAAGTGAGCGCCAGCTATTCTACAATGATGTAGCCATGCAGCTGTATAACAGTGACTTCAACAAGTTTGCTTCCAAGAAGGAATTTCATGGCTACCTGTTAGAGCAGCAGAAGTGGAGATGGGATACCCACAGCTACATAGGTAACCTGGAGACCAGAGTGCATAACTTGCTCATCAATCCAAACAGTGGGGTTGCCCAAAACGTTGCTCGATATCGCAGTGTCCCAATCAAGTGTAAAAGTGAGGATGTGAAGCGATGTGAAGCCACGTCAAAGGAGCTGGAGAATATGGCAACGCGCATTGCCAGTGTGAGACAGCAGCTGCTGCACAAAAAGGGCACCTTGCTAACATCCAGCGACAATAGCGTCATAGTGTGGCAGAATGAGCTAGCCTACATAGAACAGCTATTTGACAGGACGGATCAGATGTACAACGAGGTCTTGTCCACACTTGCAAGCGTTAACCAAACTTTCTCCCACCTTCAGACTAGTTTCACTGCCGAAGCTGCAGAGTTGGCCGATCGGAGACGGTTGTGGAGGCGGCGGAAGGAGAACAACCGCAAGAGACGGAAGCGCATGGAGAAACAGCTGGAAAAAATCGAGCAGCGATCTTGCGAGCTTCTCTTTCACATCACATCACGGGGGGCGTACGACAGGGTGCGTTCCCACCCTGAGATGCCTCGCATCGGACCAAGCGAGGTGAACACGGACATGTTAAATGGGATTAAATCCAAATCAGAAGTGAGGCCTCTTATGCATCTACTGAGTAAAGGTTACATGACTCCAGGTGCGATGGAGATGGTCTCGCAAAAGATTCAGAAACTAGAATGTGGTATTAAGACTGAAGCTCACCAACAAGCGACCCAGGTCGGTATCAACTCCCTGGCGATCAACAAAATGCCAGTTCCTGCTTCAGAATTAAATTCCATACTGCCTCCTGCTCCTCCTCCAGTCACTGGCGTTGCCTCATCCGCTATGATCTCATCAACCATGGTATCGTCAGTAAACTCTGCTGCCCCTGTTACACAACAATCAGTGCCCACCGTTAATCTCAATACTCAGCTAGCAAAGTAACACCAAGCAGACAATATAACCTTTCCATACTTCTGAGTGTTGATACTTATACTCTATCCTGTAATTTCAAGCAACGTTTTATGATGTCTAATCATGCTCCTACGTGAGCAAAGTATACATTTATTGTATTAAACAGGAATGTTGCAAATTTTAAGATGATCTAGCTACTAAATTGTAGAATTACTTGTTTGGATAAACATGTAGATTGTACTGAATGTAAATGTAAATTTTACCCAGTTCAAGAAACTGCTTTATACTTCTAGTCAATGATGTATGACTTTTGCAGTATTACATTAGTTGTATGCTGTTATACATTGCCTAAAAATTGTAGGTTTATATGTATATGATTTAATTACGTACCTTTGCTCAACAAGAAAAAAATACATTATTCAAATGTATTGGTGCTCTTCCCAATTTATCATGTTTTGCTAGACCTATCTAAATGCAATGGCTACATGTAGGTTTCTCCTGAATCAGTGCTTCTTAGAATAATCAATGGTCAAAACTCTCTTTGCTCCAATGTATTTGTATATTCTTTTTTTATTCCTTTTTTAATGGACCAAATTCACATAATTAAATCTTTATGTATCAGTCTCAGAGTTTTGAATCACAAAATGGCTTTGCCTGTAGGCAGATAAATTTCAAACCCATGTCCTGGGGGGGGGGGGTGTTTCACAAAGAGTTAAGTAGACTTAAAGTCGCACTTAACTTCTATGCGTATCTTGTTTTATAACACGCAATTTGATTGATAATCTTATCAATGGCGAGCATCCCCCGAGCATGGTCAGTCCAATGAGGTGATACATAATATAACGCACAAAACTACAATTTAAGTGCGATTTTTAAGTCTACTTAACTCTTTGAGAAACACCCCCCAGGAGACTTTAAATTGCACTTATAAACTGAGTTTCATGAGGTATAATTACGCATCATCTCATTGGTCGCATCATGCTCGGGGGATGCGCGCTTTTGAGAAGTCTGTCAATGATACTGCGCTTTAGATACAGGATGCGCTTAGAATTAAAGTGTAGCATTAAGTCTACTTAGGTTCATTGTGAAGCAACCCCTGGACTCATTGACGACTTTTAGATTAAAGGATCATAAGAAGAAATGTATCATGATGAGATGAATCTCATGGAATAATATTCTTTCATTTTAGATGATCTTGTGACCTTTGACCCTTATCAGTGTTAATCCCTTTGTGATATAATGTACTTTTCATACTGGATTCTGCTTGGTGTTTCGCAGGCATTCAATATTCATTCCATTCAACATGTACATCTCAATCATGCATTTTACATTTATGATGGCTGAATCCTTCAAATTATACAGTCTGTGTAAAAAAAAATGGTACAAGTGGAAATTTTTTTTTTTATAGTATGAAGATTAATCACAACCTGGTATTGTTTTGTATTTTCATAAAGCAGGAAAATCGGACATTCTTCTGCTATTTTTTCATCACATTTGGTGCTGTAATTTTTTAGCTATGATTAGTTTTCTACAATCAAGAAAAATCAATTTTTCGCAAGCAGTCCCATGCCTTTGTGTAGGTTTCGCATAATGGCCATGAATTTAGCGCTCGCTCCAGTACAATAGAAGTACATAATTTCGATTTGTTCCTCGTTGCACAAAATTTAGCATACGGTAACTTTTGTTTTACGAGAACAAATTATACAGAACAAAGCGCATCAGCAAGGAGAATTGTTTTGGCTTTAATTTGGTACCACATTCACACATTATTTGAGAAGATTTCATATCTAAATAACATTTTCCAGACTGTACCATTTTTTTTTTTTTACACAGACTGTATTTAACTAGTGTTGTTTTATCTGCTCTTTCAGTCGGTTGAATTAAAACCGGGTGTACCAATTTAGGGCAGGTCCGTGCTTTTCATCCCCAAACTTTCTTTATGTATTTCAGCTAATGTACATCAAAGTGAGTTGTGTAAAACCAGACATGTTCATGAGCAGTTTGCTATCGCAAGATTCTAAGGGAAATTTCATGCCAAAAAATTTTTAAAATGTAAATGAATTATTTCAGTAATTTTTGCAATTTATGAAAGTTTCTAGTGAGACAGTACCTGAATTTTTCTTTTTTTCATTTTTTCAAATACTTTCTAACGAATGAAGGTATAAAGTGAGCCAGAACTGTCAAACCCAAATAATGCTATGCAAAGCTAGTAGTATGATTTTTATTGTTTTATTAAGGGTCATTAATTGATAAAGAATATTGTGACATTAAAGATCAAATCCATTATATCATTGTAACACAAAATTGGTTATTGCAATCCTTTCAATGATATTTTTATGCATACAGTGAGCAATTGTCAGCAGAGCAAATTCCTTTTTCACCCAGTGGCCCGTTTCTCAAAACCGTCAAAAGTTTGTGGACATCTCCTTGAAATGCGTGTTAATTCTACAGCACGTGTCCCTATGGATTGTCCAAGAACTTATGACGTTTTCGAGAAACTGGCCCCAGATCACCTGGAAAGATAGGTTGAAGAACTCAATATTTGATCGGCATGGTCCTTGTTTTAAAGTTGTTGGAATCTGTTCTTTCTCTAAATATAAATGAAAAATAGAGCTTTAAAAAAAAACAATAATGCACTACATTTTCAGTGGGTATAATGTAATTCATTGCATAAATGTCAACAATTCAGATGGTTTGAATTGGTTATGTTATGCATTTGACAAAATATAAATTGTGTATGGAAAAGAATATTATTTGATTAGAAAATTCACATTAGAAATTTTTGGTTGAAGAATGCAAGACATTATTTCTTGTGCTGTATTCATGTAGAAATGTATATACAAACTGTACCATAGTAATTACAAACAACAAATATTGAGATGTTTAAAGTTTATTGTTCTTTTTTAATTTTTTTTTTTTTTTTCAGTGACTCCTGGTGCTATTTTTTTTATTTGGCTTCAAAGTTGAACTTTTGCATTTTACAAAAAGAGAGTTAACTGAGAGTTACTGGCTATTCCTTCTCTTTTTAAACCTTATGTCTAGATCATGGAAATTTTCTCCATGACAAATATGAAACCAGTACAATCGTTATTTTTATACTCTACTACTTATATCGTATGTGTAAATCCTTGCAACGCTGTGAGGTTTAGAATGAAGCTATTGGCAAGCCTATGAGCCTATGGATTTGCTTGTCAATGCATTTAATATCATGTTGTGTATGAGAATACAAGTGACAAAAATATTGAAAATGAAGATGATTTGTGATGATAGTTAAATATCCTCCCATAAATAAAAAAGTAATTCATCTAATAGGGGGCCGTTCTCTGAATATACAAACATACAAATGATAGAAACTTGTAATATCAAGCATTTGAAATGCTTTCTCTGAAAGTATTGTACATTATTAGTAAAAATTTCAAAATGGTGCAACTTTATTTCTTTGATATTTAAATTCTTATGAGGTTAAAACATATTCCATATTCATTAAAAAAAAAAAAGGGTTGCTTTGTTTATTGTAATATTTATCTCTGTAGTTTTTATTTTTTATTTATTTTTTTTAAAGATTAGTATTACATATGTCACTGGACTGCTTAAAGCTTTTACCTCAAATTTCGGTGAAAACTACATTTCTTTGGATCAATCTCCAGGTAATCAGTCAAGTAATGTCCATGTCCAAATTCCAGATCTCTTACCCCTAATATGAAGCCACCACAGCATGTCAAAGGTAAGGTGATCCCAAAGGTTATACTGCATTGGCCGTCATGTCTTTTCACTCTCCTGAACATCTGATACTTTTGAAATACATATTTTTAACAGGCCAGTAACTATGTATTTGATCCAAGTGTACAATTTATGGACAAAGTTGTATGCATCTTACTATATCTCATAATGAGCAGAAGTCAGAAATTTCACAAAAACAGAACTTTGCATGACCTGAGCAAATTAACCTGAACTAGTTCTGTCACATTTATAACTTGGATGCTGATTTGAAGAAAACTGTTTTTTTTATTATTTTTCCAGACGTACCCAGAAAAAAACCAATCTTTACCAAAACATGGACCTTGACCCAACACTATATACATCTAAGAATTGTTTCAATAAAAGATGAGCCGTTTCTAAAAGTGAAACTGTTTTACTTCAAAGAAAAACAAATGATTGCTGCAAATTGAAGCAATCTTTCTCAATGAAATAATTAGTTAAAAAATACCTTTTGAGATTCAGGGCTGATTTATCATCTTTTTTTTAAGCCCTAAGTTTTGGAGTATAAAAGTTCTTGTTGTTCAAAGGTAGACACTGTTACTACAACTAAATGTTACTCAATTTGAACGAGCTCTGTTAATTAATTTAAAAGTACAGATTGTGTCAGAATGAATTTACTTTATCATAGATTGTGTATATTTCATGGAAAGGTTGTCATGAAACCATGTAATGTTCACATTCATAGAATGGGCATTTATTCCAAGCTTTGTTAGTGAATTCAAAAATAAAATTTGTGCCGGAATGGATTTACCTGATCATGGATATGTATATCTTTTTTGAATGGTTCTTAAACTTACTTCTAATAAAACAATGTTATGTTCACATTCATAGAATGGGCAGTTATTCCAGTACATTTTCAATTTTTTAATTGTAAAACTAACCTTTAGCTTGTTCACGAGTGTGTCATAAATTTGGTAAATTAAACGATTTTGCATCCTTCCTTTGCTGAAAACAAACCTACATGTCTGATGGGTCTTTCTTGTAGTTATAGTAACAGTTGTATAACGTGGGTATAGACTGTGCCATGGATATTGGTTCTACAATTGGGGGCTAATAGACTATGGGGGCTATAGACATTTTGACCCCGGTGTAGGGTCATCGTCATCCAATGTCTTGGGGTTGGGCATACAGCAAAATGCATTCCTAGGATGACCTGGTGTCCTAGATTCATCGTAACCTTGTGTCCACCCTGCGGTCTATCGGCCCCGCAGTCTAACGGGCTGTAAACCTACAATTTACTCCCAATATAACGACCATGGATACATCAAGATTTTGCAATATAACAAATCCATTCTCCAGAACCAAATTTGTTTAAACCTATGTGTTCACGGTATGGTCCCAATCGCTCGTTATAACAGGAGTGAACTGTATTGACGTGTCTTAGAATCAACATGATTTGGTTCTGACACAGCTCACTTAGATGATGAGATGAACACGAATTCGCACAGTAATATTCCTCCTTGGTATATCATCCCTCTCGATATTCACCGATGTAAATCTGGACGGGAAAAAAGTAAAAAGAATAGACATCGGCAATATTTTTTCTTTCGTTTTTTTTTGCAGGTTGTTAGATTAGTGTACCTAACCCAAAACATCACAATGGTTATATATTGATATTGTATTTTACTAGTGTATCTTATTCTAAACAAAAATAAACATACATTGAAAAAGTGAAGACTCGTGTATTTTACAAAGGGCTGTTTTTTTTTGTTTTGTTTTGTTTTGTTTTTTTGTTTAAAGGAATTCCGTGGTTGCCAAAGAGAGCGGTTATTGGGGATCCTATACTTTTGACTCCAGTTGGAGTTAATTTGGGTCAACTAGCCCAAATGCACAGTCGTGATTTGACGGAACTACTTCTGACTTGAGCTTATTATTTTGCATGACTTTTTGTCCCCCCCCCCAAAAAAAAAAAAAAAAAATATATATATATATAATAATAATAATAATAAAAAAAATGAAAGTGACGCTCCGTTCGCCATGTTATGTGGAATCTCTACAAACCCTTTCATTCATTTAGTGCCGTGCAGCTCTTCTAGAATGAAGCTGAATGAATCTGGTGAGATATATTGACTAGCCCCCATCAAATCAAGTAGTTTGCCTATCGTAGCATCAGCATGATTACGTCTACGCCACTCGTATAACATCTCGAAAATCTGGTTTTCCATCTGTCATTCAAAAAAAAAAAAAAAAAACGAAAAGGTTTTCAGAAAATATAAATTCAGGTATTATTAACTATCAGTTCTACTATCGAATCCTAATCTTGAACCTAATCGTGTAAGATGATTTTAAAAAGACCCCCCCCCCAAAAAAAAAAAAAAAAAAGGGGGGGGGGAGCGTGCCCACTAAATATGAAGAAAAAAGGGAAGAGACGTAGCTAAAATTGAATTTATATATTAGGCATTCAACGAACTTAAACATAACAAAAATAATGTAGGCATTATAATAATTTTCACATAATGGTCAAGGTGTGTTGGCTATAAAATAAGGCGTTCTGAAGTATGGTTAGATGGTATAGACGAAGTAAAAGAATAATAGACATTCATATCATTTGCCTTTCTGAAGCCAATTCGGGGTACTGTGCGTGATGAAATAGGCCTAAATTTTAAAGGTTTCTTTGAAATGTATCAGTTTTGAGGCTATCATTAGCATGATTCTAACATGAATATTTAGAGCATAACTTAAAACGGGTTTTACTTCTTTTCTTAGAAATGAAGGGGGGGTCGCGTAGCACCTAAAATCATTGATAATTTACGCCCGGTCATTGAAAAAGATATATATAAATCATATGAATAGTAAATAACTTCTTACGTATGATTCTCTGTTTTTGAAATGATCAATATTGACCTTGGTCATGCCTAGATGTTGTTTGCCGAATTGAGACCATCCTTCTCCCATCTTACTCGCCAGTTTACTTAAAATCTTCTCAGATACTATAGATGATCGGTTCATGGGTCCAGCGTCTTCATGGTAATAGGCTTCACCCTCGCCTAAAGAGGTTGTCAATTCCATAAAAACTAATTGTGATCATAATTGTATAGTTGGTAGTTAAATTATTTACATCATTGTACAACTTATAAAATGTCGCATGAGAGGCTGGTTGATTAGATTAGTGGAAAGTGATTTAGTTACTGGGACACATACCAGGCCCGTAACTAGGGGGGTTCAGGGGTTCGAACGATCCCCCCCCCCCCCCGCTGGCGAGCAAGGGTCCGCTTTACAACAAACAAAAAATAATAATAATATTTTATTTGTTGCTTATCAGTTTCTTTGGTCGATTGAACGAATTTAGCCTACCCCTATAGCTAATACATGGTACTGTTCTTGACAGCCGAAGGCAGAAAATTTTGAACGACCCCCCCCCCCCCCCCCTCGTATCGCACAGTCAGCGTGACGTGAAAAAAATATGTACCTTTTGTCCACTTTTGCAGATTTCGAACCCTCCCGTGAAAATCCTAATTACGGGCCTGCATACCCCCTCCCGAAATAAAGTTGTAAAAGCAACGACCAAAGAAGAAGAAGGAGAAAAGGCGGGCGAGGAAGCAAGAAAGCCAAACAATAAATAAAATTACTAAATAGCGAAACATTTCGTCCGGGGCAGCGAACGATCGCGATCAGGATGGTAATTATTAAAAGTTTGTTTGCCAAAGAAACTTTGTTTTAATGCCCCTCCCATCCAAAAGAGAAAATTTGCGATCTGTCCCCCCCCCCCTCCATTGGCGCTTATCAGCCCCTCTTCCGTTTTTACCATTACTACTACTATTACAAAGAAGCAACCATAATCTGAATACCAAAACAAGTGTACACCAAATCCTTCAGGCCTGCCTCTTCTAACGCTTGGAGAAGTTCCTTCCTTTGATTTTGCTCCTGTACATCTTCTCTCCAATACTCCAGCATATCAAGAGTTCCTCTTTCATGTCCTTGTGAAAGCTTTGCTTTAATCGTTTGGTATTTGATACCGAGGAAGATACCTAGACGAATCACCAGATCAGGTTGGATCCTTTCACTGAGGTTTAAGAGCTCATTATCTGCGACTCCACCTTCATCAACTCTTAAAGTTATGACGTCATTCTTCTTCACCTTGCCTCTCTTGGTGTAAACGGGCTCGATTTTCCTTTTACCTTAAAACAAATATCAATTATAAGATTGATAGGAGGTGATTACAGTCATGTAAAAAAAAAAAAAAACAAAACAAACAAACAAACAAACAAACAATTATGATTGCTAGTAGCAACATCATAGCCATCATATTGTTATTGTTACATGATCATTGTTTAATATAGTTAATTTATATTTAAAACAAATAAATATGTTCAGATTTTGCAGGAGATTTTGATTGTCAGAAAAAAAAAACACTTGTATTTTAAAACCTGTCTCCGTTGCAAGAAGAGCTACTATTATAGAAGTAGTATTAACTTTGCCATTAATGGCAACTACCATGGCAATGTTGCTCAACAGCCAATCAGAATGCAATAGTTCATGAAAGTTCAAACTGATTACAAAGTTACTATTATAGTAACTCTTTATGCAACATTGCCGTAGTTTTAAAAGCAAAACAATAAGGGATTAGTCGTCTATTCCTTTTCTCTCCCAACTCTCTGGTTCTGTCAACTATCTGCCGAACTTACCAGTACACGACTGTGATGGTGTGACCTCATCTGTTTCTCTGATACCGTTCATGTTGTAATAGGGGATGTTGTTATTATTGCCTTAAAATAAAAATGAAAGAATATATTAGTATAGTATGTGTTATCATCATCGTAATCGGCTTCAATGATCATGGTTGTCATTTATAAGATAACAAATATCAAAGCTTTTAGTCGAGTGCATTTTGTTATTAATAAATCTGAGCATTTTCTCAGGAAATGTGAAGTAATTTCTAAACACACTTTCTATCACAGATATACAATGATTATAAAATTGAATATAAATACAATAATTTATTTATGAAATAGCTTCTTTCTTTTTTTTAATGTTTATGAAGAATACAATAGGAATATGCGTCATATGCATTTGCTTTACACTAAAACATCTTACTAGTACTAATACTAGCCATGCAAAATGAGACTTCTTCAATTTTGTTACCTATTCTGGAAAAGTCACGAAGTCGACTAAAGACGGTGAGAGCGAAGGATATTTTTAGTCACCTCGACGTCTCCGCCAGTAATGGTGGTATCCCATTTGCCATGAGACAGATTTGAAACTAATTTGGGACGGGTTTGATACTACGTCTCAGGAGTTTCTGCGACGTTTCATTAGTCGCGGGAAAATAAAACATGTTTATATAATTATATGATTTTTTTTTTCCCCGTCGATTCGCCGAGACATATCTGAGACGTCTCCGCGGCAGAAAAAAAACAACAACATCGGAGACATCTCCGTGTGTCCGTGTCGCGGATACCACCTTAGTTTAGATAACTATCATTCGTGACAGTCATTTCATGCAATATCTAATTGTAATTATAGGCCATGTTTAACGGTCATTCTCAATATCTTGTATAAATGATCGTTATTATGGTCAATGATCATTGATCTGAGTTATAGATTAGGGGAGACCGGGGATGGAAGTTACACGGGTCAGTTGTTACAGTTCACAGTGTGCTAAGCTGGAACAAGGGAAGATGTGCTAACTGGCATCTATATACAGACTGCACATAGCTGTGATGAACTGCCGGTCGTGAGGTTTCTCCGTTGTTTTATTAAAAAGTAAATGAACAAAAACCATTTTTTACAGTTCAAAGTAAACTTTTGACAAAAATTGAAATTTGTAATAGCTCTTACAACTGAAGGCACATGATGATAGTCTGGTATTGTAAATATAGTTCATGTATATGTCACTAATATACCTCTAGCCATGCCCTGTAATTTTGCCTATAATGGCTGTGCTACAGTTCATACTGTGGGGTAGGCCTAGGGGTGGGGTAGGGGTATTTATAGGTTGTTACAACAACCTACCCCATGTCGATGTAACAACTTACCCCAATTACATTACATATGTAAAATCACATTTTGTCTCAATTTTCAGGTGTTAATGTTTTTATGTTTCTATTATTATTTTTGTCTATTCTAGAGCTCTGCTTGGTACTGTAAACGATGCCAAGAAGCTAGAAAGTTGAAACAAAAGTATGGAATAAGAGATTTACACATTGTCAACTTACCCCGTATGTTTACTGTAACAATTTACCCCGTATGGTGTAACAACTTACCCCGTATACGGGGTAGGTTGCTCTAAAAAAAATTCTTCATTAATTAAGCTGTAGTTAATTAGGTTACAGCCCGATAGTCCGCGGGGGGGGGGTGATGTTTGTTACTCTGAAGGTTCGTTATTCCGAAAAATAGAATGAGATTCGTTATTCCGAAAATAGAAAGGGTTCGTTAGTCCGAAAATAGAATAGGTTCGTTAGTCCGAAAATAGAAAAGGTTCGTTATTCCGAATTTTTGTTATATCCAAAAATAGAAAAGGTTCGTTATTCCGAAAATATAATGAGGTTCGTTAATCTGAAAATGAAATAAGGTTCGTTAGTCCTGAAAATGAAATAAGGTTCATTAGTCCGAAATGAAATAAGGTTGTTTTTCCGAAAATGAACTAAACCTATTTTAGTAAAAGAAAATGGTGTGGTAATTAAAAAATAGAAGGATATTATGCTATAATAGTCTCAGCGGAGGACGGTCACCCGTGAATAACCTCCAGATACTTTTTTTCTGCTGTTAAATTTGATTTTCGGAGAATTTATTTCACAGATTTATCAATGGCGATTTCTACTGATAGAAAATTAGTTTCGCTTCTAAAATCGGGCGTTAAACAGGCCACAACTAGATATATTTATTTCATAATTGTTTTCGTTTTTTAATGAAAATTTATTTCCCGACGTTATCGATGGCGAATTCTTCCAAAAAAGAATAAATTTTGCTACTAAAATCAGGCCTTTACCACGCTTATAACTAAATAATTTTCCCATGAGATGGCGCCCTCGGATGAGCACCGGGATTGTGTGCCTTGGCGGGATTGTCTTTATTATATATATATATTTTTTTTTTTTTTTTCCTTCTCGAATGGTTTGACTTGATTCTTGGGGACCGGAATATGAGAGCATTGGAACTGTCAGGGTGGGCTGGTTCCTCGGGGATGTTGCGCTGCCGCTGGTTTTCTTTTTTATTTTTTCCCAGCTATGAATTGCGTGCATAACTTTAATTTATCGTTTTGTTTTTGTTTTTGTTTTAATAAAAGAATTGTCGTCATTTGACGGCTTGTTTCTCATTATTTAATTATCTTTGTCATTGAATTCTCAGTCGATGTTTACTAGGTTTATTGACAAGAAAAAAAAAAGGATACAAAAGAAGAAAAGAAAAAAACTTACAAGCAAAGTAAAACAACTAAAACAGACCTTTAGATCAAAAAAGGAAAAAAAAGGGAATGGAAAGGGGAAATAAAATAAAAATAAAGGGAAATAAGAGAGAGAGAGAGAAAAAAAAAATCCATTAACATTACAATATGAAACTTTCATATTGTTGGTAATTTTTAAAGCACAAATAATTGTGTCGCCGTTTCCGAGGCTATAGACTGTAGTTTATCTTATCCCTCAGTACATGGAAGAAAAGAATCCAATTTTTTTCTCAACCATCAATGTAACCCTTTTGTTTAACATAATAATATTCTTTATATTTCTATTTTAAACATTGTTGAATGTATAATTATGTTCAATTTCGAATATTATGTACTGCACTGCACTTTTCCCGCCTTGAACTGGGGTTTATCTCAAATATTCTAAAATAAATGTATTGCAGTTTGTATTTTCATGAGAAATTCCTCGTATCTGTCAGTATACGATTTAATGAAACGCCCTCATCATGTATGTTTTCTATTGTTTGTCTTTATTATGATATGATATATATGTATTTATATCATAACATTATTTTTGTATCAAAACAGGTCGTTTTGCTTTTCAGACGGGATATCTCACTAAATATATTTATGTTTCTTTTCTTTACCCACCTATCTTCTTCGTCTACAGCTCCTTTCCTGCTAGGGCTTGTTTTCCCCCCGTAGGTAGGTTTAAAGGCGTCTGTCTCCTGGATAGATCAAGACTTCACCGACGTTGATGTACCACATCAACGGGACAGACGTAACCCCGCACTGCGGTACGGGTGCAGGATTGGAGTTTATGACCCTTTCTTTCTTCTCTTCGTCCAGTCTGGTCAAAATACCTATACTTTGTTTTCAGTTCTTTTTATTCATTTTATTTATTATATTAAATTCTTTTTGCTTTACAAGAACGAGGTCGGTATTTTATTAGAGATGTATACGACAGATATTTTGACTTTCTTAATTATCATCAAGCAAAGCTTTGTATTAAAAAGAAATAAATAAATAAAAAATAAATAATAATAAAAATAAATCGTTCAACAGGAAAACCCTAATTATATGATTTTCTTAAAAAGAAAGAAAGAAGAAGAAAAAAAAACCACGCAAATGTAAGGCGTAAATATTCATATAATGAATGAAAGCGCCGTAAAATATAAAAACAACAACAACAACAATTATTTCCGCAATTGTTTTCGTGCCGTCTTTATTCGTAAGAAATCTGTTTCGAAACATTACTCAGCGGCGACTTTCTTCCGGAAAAGAAAACCTAAAATTGGCTAACGACAAGCATTGGAATTTCACAGCAATGTTTCTCTACTTCTTAATTTTAACAGATCGTATAATTATAATGGTCTAAATAAATATATGTATATCTTTTCTGAACGTTTGATGATTAAGTCTTTTATTGATATAAACATACGAGCGCAAAGGCGGCAAGTGGAAAGGTTTTCGGCCATATAATAAGCGACGCATGAAGGTCAGATGTTTTGTTAGTTGGTCATTGTCTTCTATTTTGGCTTGCGAAGCGCGAGCCTCATAAAAACTGTTCTGTATAATTTCCCGCCACAGCTAAAATCACCGCCCAATGCTACAGTCACACAGACACTTACGTTGAGTTACGTCCGACTGCGTCCAAAAATTATTTTGTTTCTATTTATCTATTTCTTATGGTTTTCTTTGTTTAACTGGACTGAACTAAATTATCAATATGTCCACGGCTGCACAGACGGCGTAGCATTCCGTGGATTCCCAAAAAGAAAAATAATTTTTGGACGCAACTGACGTAACTCAACGTAAGTGCTCTGTGTGACTGTAGCTTTAATGCCGCGAGGCCAACTGGCTTTTTAAGAGATTTTGCGTATTGAATTGCGGATGTTGGTTTTGTTATTTGTTTTGTTGCGGAATGAACGAAATTTGTATTACACAACTCATGTTGCAATTAATCCTCCCGCCAGTGGACGCGCTTTAACAAATTGCGAGGCCGAGCGAAATAAAATTCCGAATAGGTACATGCAGGTAATGCCTACAGTCACACAGACACTTACGCTATAGTTACGTCGGTGCGCAAAAATTATTTTCTTCTCTGCGGATCCCCACGGATGCCTACCCGTCATATCAACAGTTAGAAATATTTATAATTTCATTCATTTCATTTCATTTCATTGCGGGATCCCAGAAAAAGAAAATAATTTTTGGACGCAACCGCGACGTAACATACGTAAGTTGTTTTTTGTGTGACTGTAGCATTATATGGGCCAGCAAGGTATGGGCCACCTAAGCAAATCATGTCTGACCGTTTTCGACCGGTTGACCGTTGTGCAGTGTTCATAATGTTGTTCATATGAACTGTATACGAAAATATATCATTCGTGAGAGCATCTAATTGCCGAAATTTCTCTGAGAAAATTGCTGAAAACCAACAAGGTAAGTAAAACTTACGGCAATTTTAACCCTGATGTAAAACTTGATATTCACAGAATGTGATGTGAAGAGTGATTTTGCAGGGGTAACCTCAACTGTTTGTATATTTAGGTAAGCTTATAGTTTCATTTTGATCATACTACGTGTTACAGAGTCAATTTGTTGTAGTGAAGGTTGGTGGTTATGGTTGCATGAATGCTTGCCTGACATACAGCAACATCAGTGCCAGGTAATAGGGCCGTCCCAAAATGGCGCGAAATGTCTTCGGTACTTAGTATTGGGATGAGGCATCATCTCTTTGCTACATTTTTTGGGTATATTCACAGTCAATGATAAATAACTATTGAGGCCCTATATATTGATTTGTATAATGAAAATAATATTTCAAATAAGATTAAAAGAGAAATTAATATACAAAATACAAAAACATGAATAATAGTCAATAGATTTACTGAAGGGTCTTATAATTCAAATAATATCTGGAAAGTTAATGAATTTTCAACATTTAAGCAAAATTCCAGACATAGATTGGCATAGTAGAGTTCCATGTCGTATTTTTGAAAATACATTAAATACATGCGTGCCCATTATTACCTGCACGATCGATTAACAAACTTTATTCTATTTTTTCGGAAATAACGCAACCTTATTCTCGATTTCTCTGCGAAATAAAAAAATCACTTTGCTTCCTATTTTCTTTGAAATAACGAACCTTTATATTTTTCGGAATACGAACCTTTTTTCTAATCTTTTTCAGAATAACGCAAACTTTATTTTCTCTTTATTCGGCCCTATAATATTACGTGCAAACCACTATCTATTCTGATATTAACTATAATCGGACTTCTTCTCATTGGATATAACAAAAAACGCGTGAATTTCTATGAAATAACCGAACCTACTTTTCTATTTTGCGGAACATGGCATATACCAACTAACGAACCCTACTATAATCATATTAATGTGGTTGATTGTCAGATCTTAGATCGATATCACTTCTTCCAATTTTTCGGCGTAATAATAATGATACCTTCATTCTATATTTTCGGATAATAAACGGGACGCTTCAGAGCTAGGTGAAGAAACTCGTGGTCAACTGACCCCACCCTTGCCTCCTTTAGGAATGCTCGCCCCGTACACTCACCGACACCACCTCACGACCTCCCCCTCCCCCACTCTTCCCCCCCTCCTCACCCCCACGACCCGACCCCCCCGCGGACTATAGACCCGCGCGGTCTAACGGACCGCGGCGGAACTATAAATTCGGTATGATCCCCGTTAATTAGTGTTTACATGTGTTATCAAGTCATATAATAATATTGTACACACACGCAGGATTATGCGAACGTTAGTGTGCTATGAGTTTCGTTTCATTATAGAATTATCTGGCCCCAAAAAATGTGAAATATTTAGTAAATTCCATCCCCCCAGCACTTTTGGGTCGTACCCTAAACAATAAATATCTTTGCGTCTTTTTGGACCATAAAGGAGTACGAACTAGCATGTCTAACCTATTGAGTCATGATTGTTGCTAATATTGACCTCGAAATGGCTTGAAGAGGAGGCAATTTTCATTCAATAGTAACCACCGATTTAAATAAACCATAAACACAACTTAAACGAGATTAACACCGTAGCGCTACATTTGATAATTACCCTGCATCCCCTTATTTCATTTCGTGTTTCCTATTGGTTATCTCAGGCATAGCCTGCTTTATGACATCCTGCTGCTCAACTTCATCGATTCGAGAGCTATCTTCGGTACATATATATTTTCTACATAATGTCTCTTGGCATAATTTCCAATGGAACCAATAGATGAATAGTCAAATTCTACTTTTTCGTAGAAGTTGGATTTGACGTCATCTGCTCGCGTTTTCACCGTGTCATACAAAAAGATGACCACTTGATATTTGTCGGTTGTTTCGCAATGACACATGCGGCCACCCTTATGTTTTCCTACATACGTATCTCTTAAGACCATTCAGGGTACCAGATTCGATTTGCTTCGAAGATAATAGAACGTAATCAGTGGTAGTCTTCAATATTCCGGTGGTTTGATGGAATGTATCCTTTGCATAAAATTACCCTTTTGTGAACGCGAATAACACCGTAATACATATTTAACTATCTAATTTTGTAGCGAAGCAAGCTGCGATAATGAAAAGTGAGCTCGAGCCCATTATTATTATAATCTAATGATCCAAATGTATTGATGTTTCATACTTCTAACATTATATTGATATAATGATATATGTCATAGACCTAATATACCTATTCTCCCTATACATGACTGCTACACTATGATGAAGAATAATTTATTATATATAGTAATATTGGTAAATATATATGATAGTATATTATAACCTCTTAAAGAGTATGTGATATGATATTTATTTATCACTCTTTACAAATTATAATTGATTATATTTCCTACACAGCGACGATCAGACAACACATCTACGAACACCATCATCTATGAGATAAAATATATATCATACATTCAAGAAGAAGAGTTTGATAAAGACAAAGAAGTTTGCCATTTATTTAAACCGGTTGTTTAATTCATTCAGAAAGTCTGAAAAAAACAATTTTCAGAGGAATATCATAAATCCACCATCAACACTTTGCACACAGTCTTATAATTTAATGACTCTATGATTAACCTTCCTGCACATGGTTTAGAGAGAGGATGGATACTATCTTGTCTAAATTGCATCGATTTTCTTCCTGTGTTAATACATATATTTTTTAATATATTATTTATTAATTAACGCTCTATATGTGTAAGTAATGTGGTAATATTATTATGATATTAATCCTAAGTGATACGTGAGTTCAAGTAATAATAAGGAAGATGTAGCACAATGGATAACTCCACCTTTTCCTTGTTTTTAATTTTTTTATCGTCAAATACGTAGATTTTCTCCATGTATATGAGAAAACATCTGAAAAAATAAAATAATAATCTCAACCTCTCGAGATGGTAATATTGCAATTCTAATGATTCTCACATATAGGAATCCACGATCAATGGTCGAATCGATAACAAGAGTTGATACATAATCTTGAGGTAGAAATTCATTACAGATAAATTAATGTATTGAGTCTTAACAGATTGCACATACCGTAATCTTTTATCGTGAATTACTTCAAAGCAGGGATACGTAAAGCAATCTGGAGGATTGATCACGAGGTTTGTAAATTTTCCCTCACTCCGTTCACACTCCACAATCCCTCCCTGCGGATCAGAATCAAATGGCGAGATACCATGTATGTGGTGATGTATAGAAGAGTAGAATTAGCGCGAAAAATTGAGCTCCTCCCTAAAAAAAGAGCAAGACACCGGCGTTTAGAACTCTTCGGATGATGGGCGTGGTTTTATTCGAGAGCCAGAATATAAGTATGAAACTTGAAAATGTAATTTATATTATATCTCCACTTTCCTCTACCTAAATATAAGGACAGATAGCAGGTCTTGATGGATTTATGAACACGCTGATCTAAATCTGCAAGACTAACAGTTTCACAGAGCATATTAAAGTGGGCGCATAACACTGTAAACGTTAAAAAATTACACCATGCTGCTTCTTTCTATCTCTAATGCATTA
>CALNVZ010000174.1:61118064-61146105 GCA_940671915.1 Paracentrotus lividus
GGGAGAGAGAGAGAGAGAGAGAGAGAGAGAGAGGGAGAGAGAAAGAAAAGAGGCGGGGAGGGTGAATGTAACAATAAGAGGGAAAGATCGAGATCGGGATACGAGCATGTGTAATGTACAGTAATAGCATATTATATAATATCTTACCCAAAAAGAGAGATATTATTATTTACCGGTTGTTTTAAGTTCATCTGAGAGGGCGCTCTAGGGGACAAGAGAGGGTCCACTTGTACTGGCGGTTCCATGAATTGTTATTCTGTGATATAATCTGTGATGGTTCACTGCATAGCACGTTATTCAAGGGACCCGTTTTCACTATATATATATATATATATATATATATATATATATATATATATATATATATATATATATATATATATATATATATATATATATATATTTATATATGTATACATTTAATCTGCTATATATGCATTAATCTGCTTTAATGTCTTTCCCTCTCTCTTTCTTCCTATCCTCTCCTCATTTCTTATTCATTTGTTTTTTCTTTAATAGTTATTACCTCTCTTTTTCTCAGTAAAACAGGATAAATAAATATTTGCAATTCATCAAAGTTTAATCCAAGGGAGGACCTTGGAATTATGATATATCTCTTTTCACATAGATTATTCTTCTATCTTTATTATTTTGACAATGAATTACAATTTTCTTAATTTCTAAACAATTTAACGTTGAAAACTAAGTTTGATACCAATTCCACTCCTCATAAAATTTTCAAATTGTCACCACACAAAGATGGGATAGTATCAGTATTTCATAGAATCTAGGATACGAGTTCGGTTGATTATGATACGATTTTGTCAAATACAATATCTGAATTCATAAAGACATTTACATTTATTATGAAATATATTATATTGCACAATGGTTTGGATATTTAATATTTCGATAATGGACATCACGAATATACTTTATACATTAAAAAAACACAAAATTAAATAAACATAAGTAATACGTTATATTGGCCTAGTATTAAATAATCTTTCCTTTTATTAACTTATGTTCACATGAAAAGCAGGTAATATCCCAATCACTATTAATTCTATAATTGATTTATTTTCTATTTACAATGTGGAAAAACATCATTTTGATAATTTATGTTTATCTTTATGCTTCATACATCATACAAACATAATGTGCAAAAAACGAACCCTAACAGATCAGGCCTTTATGAAATGTTCGGTATGACTACAATTACGTTTATGTGTCTATGTAATGTGTTTATCAAATAGGGTACATGCAGGTAATATGGGACAGCAGGCAATATGGGACACCTGAAGCAAATCATGTCGTGACCGTCGACCGGTGACCGATGACCGGTGGATCACCATAATGTTGTTCATATGAACTGTATACGTAAATATATCGTCGTGAGAGCATCTAATGCCGAAATTTCTCTGAGAAAATTGCTGAAAACAAAAGGTAGGTAAAACTTACGGCATTTTTTTACCCTGATGTAAAATTTGATATTTTACAGAATGTGATGGTGAAAGAGTGTTTGAGGGGGTAACCTCAATTGTTTTGTATATTTAGTAAGCTTATAGTTTCATTTTGATCATACTAGCGTGTACAGGTCAATTTGTTTTAGTGAAGGGGTGCAATGTTGCATTAAATGCTTGCCTGACACAGCAACATTAGTGCAGGTAATATCGGACATCCAAAATGGCGGAAATGATTCTGGTACTTAGTATTGGGATGAGGCATCAATCTCTTTGCTACGATTTTTTAGGGTATATTCACAGTATATAATTAATATAAATAACTTATTGTAGGCCTATATTGACTTGTATAATGAAAATAATATTAAATAATATTAAAAAAAGAATAATATTACAAAATACATAACAATGAAATATATAGTCAAAGGTTTTACTGAAGGTCTTATAATTTCAAATTATATCTTAAATTTAATGATTTTCAACATTTTAAGCAAATTCCAGACATGGTAGAGTAATTGTAGTTTTTTTAAACGTACATTAAATACATGTCCCATATTACCTGCCACATGCAGGTAATATGGGCACTTTGGTAATGACGTCAACATTTGAATATTGCAGACAGGGGGGTTGGTGATAATTGTTTTCTTCACAATAAAGTTAGAGCAGTAGTTATTGATTCATATAAACAAACATTAGACTGTGTGTCATTTCGTAATTTTATGCAAATTAGGCAAATGAGCTTAGGGGGTCCATATTACCTGCATGTACCCTACATCTTTGTATTTCTCACAAAACATCTTATGTACGATGATGTCAATGTCAAAATATAGGCCTACATGTACAAATCCAATACATTGTTTTATGTCAAGTTTTAAAGACCCCTCCATATCGGTATATGTTTACAACTCAGTATTATGAATACTTGATGGTGAATGATATTTATGCAGCGAAGAGGATGTTAATGATGATGAATAACACAATATTATTGGCTGGTCTACACGGGGAAGCTGATGATGACTCGCCTGAGTGAGCACAGATAAATTTGACGTCATACCACTCGCACATGAATGTTGTTCAAATTGGAAATGCCCACCAAGGAAGATCTAAAACAAACAACAACAAAATCATAAAAATGTAACATTTTTTAAAATAAACTTCTGTTATTGTATATCAAACCTTTTTCTTTAACATTAACATGTGAAATAATCAGACATTTTCTTAAAGTAGAATTAATACAAACTATGATGCGTATGCATTAGGCTTTTTTATTATTTTTTGTATAGTGGTTTTGGAGGGGTGTATACTTTTCACATCATCTTCACATACATTTCAAACAGTGCTGTCAACCTCTTCTTGAATAAAGCTGAACGAGTCTGGTGATATATATGGACTAGCCTCCATCAAATCAAGTAGTTTGCCTATCGTAGCATCAGCATGATTACGTCTACGCCACTCGTATAACATCTTGAATATCTGGTTCTCCATCTGTTATTTGTAACAAAGAAAAGAAGATTCAAAACTGTTTAAGATTGTGGTACAAGTCACCGGCTGTAAAAGTTTAGAAACTTTTGTATCAAAAACTAAGCGAGGAAAATTGCACTCAGGAAAGGGGTGGGGACCTGGCATGATCTGATAGGGTTCTAAGTCTGATAGGGTTCGTTTTTGTACATTATGTTGCAAAGAATAGACAAACTGCTGTTAGATCAAGTTGATATAAACAATTTTTCCATAACTCATTTTTCTATGAAGGATTTATCGCAAACCCTCATTGAGGGGGTATTCATTTATTCGGCGGTAGTCATTTTGATCATCCTTATAAAAATTTAAAAACATAATACGCTCCGAATTAGAGTAGGGGTTGTCAACCAATAATTATTTTAAGAGTTTCATTTGGGCCAAAATTTTGTTCGTCGAAATCCGGCCGGCCGGCCACAAGTCCTGGGGGTGATGCCGAAAAAATGATAAATGCACATTGATATTAATGAATTAATTCATGTACACTCATTATTTCATTCATTCTGTGAATTTGATGATACATTAATTACTATCAGGTTTAACTAAAACAAAATAATTATGAAAAATATGAAAAATAATCTTACGCTTGATTCGCCATGTTTGAAATGATCAATATCGACCTTGATCATGCCTAGATGTTGTATGCCGAATTGAGACCATCCTTCTCCCATCTTACTAGCCAGTTTACTTAAAATCTTCTCAGATACTACAGATGATCGGTTCACAGGTCCACCATCTTTATGGGAATGGTTTTCGTCTTCACCTAAATAGAATGTCAATTTCATGAAAATTAGATTATTTATTATGACAGTTCTTGAGGCACTATATAGACGCACATTGGATGGGAGCAATCGGACATACTCCCGTCTACCAAGAGTATTTTGGATCACTTATGAAACAAAAATGGTGCACCCCCCCCCCCCCTCCCCTGACAGGGAGTGTGAGAAAAGAAAGTAAGCTGTACACTCTATCCCACCTGCCCACATCTTTTAGGGTTTGGCATGGAGTATAAAGAGAGATTCTCAAAGGGTATGGCAAGTGATAGAAGACATAATATCAGGTGCGGATCCAGGGGCCGACTGTTCCGCCTCTCCCCCCTTAAAAAAGAAAAGAAAAAATATCCGACAAATGATGTTTTCCTTGATGGCTGAAGGCCGAAAATTTTGGTAATAATTATGCCACCCGACCACTCTCCCTCCCCTCGCTTACCGCTCAGATAGCGTGAGATAAAAAAAAAATATATTAAAAAAAAAAATGATCATTTTTGCCCGCCCTGTCTGACGGAGAATAATTGGGTGTACCAAAATCTGAAATTCCGATTTTTGCCCCCCCCCCTCTCTCTCTCATGAAATCCTAGATCCGCCACGGTATCATAGCTTTCATATAGATTTTCAGTTGAAATTGTAATCTGATTATAATTTTTTCCAGGCAAATACTCACCCAAACACGTAGAAACGAGATCACCCATATCCGCCTCCTCGAGTGCTTGAATAAGTTGATGCCTTTGATCTCTCTCTCGTACATCCTTTCTCCAGTAAACCAACATACTAAGATTTCCTCTTTCATGTCCTCCTGAGAGCCTTTTTTCAATCACTGGGTAAGGGATGTTGAGATGGATGCCTAGATCAAAATCAAATCAAATCAAATCAAATTAAATCAAATCAATTTATTAAAACAAAAAATCCGCATTTTCGGATTGTCATTAATACAATCAATTTTCATCAAAGAAGAATAGGCTTACAAAGAAAATGCGACAGTAGTACATACACTTAACATAACAAAAAACAGTTATCAAACTAACATAAAATACCTGTCAAGAAAGACGTGTATAAGAAATATGTACATGTTTATATTATCATGAAAACCTGCCAAGCTCTATTTAAGGTTGTTTAGGCCAAACTATCAAACTTTTCAATTCAATTAAATTTTATTTTTTCCATTTTCCAGCAAAAGAATACAAAATTCATACAAATATCATTAGAATAAAGAATTGAAATAGTGAAACATGCAATAGGCCTACAAATATAAATATATCAGAATTACATATTCCAAACTTATACTTACACTATTCACCAAAATTTTACTTTTATCATAATCATATTTACCTAGACGACGCACCAGATCTGGTTGAATACTTTCACTAAGCTTTGAGAGTTCAATATCTGTGACTCCGCCAGAAGTTTGTCCAGATGTTGATCGTGGTGCGGAATTTGTGACGTCATCATTTACAGGTATAACCACTGCGTTGTTATTGGTATTATGATTACCTTGAAACAAATAAACAGTATTTTAGGAATGATTTTTGTGAGTCCAAGAACAACTAACCTCGGACAATTACCTCGAACAACTGCCCCCGCCAAACTTACTCTACACCTAACCTTATAAACTTTTTTTTTTTTTTTTTTTTTTATTTTGGGGAGGGGGGGTAATGTCCAGGGTGTCCTAACACGAATTTTTGTGTTCTCGTATTGCAACTACACATAATAATTTATAGTGCTTATCATTATCAAGATCACCTCTCAGCACACGGTCTTAGAAAAGAAAACATCGAGCAAAAGATTTTCTCAAAAAAATAAAATACGCCTAAAGTGATACAACTACATGTATACATGTATAGGAAATTCCTACAAACCACACCAATTTAACAGGGCCATGGAGAGTTTTCGAAAGTGGAGGGGCTGAACTAGTTCGACAAGTCATTTGCAACATAATCATCACTGTTTGGTATATCAATAATACTGTCTTATTGCGTAATCAGGAAAGTTAAAAACCAACACCAAACATCAATATAGTACCTGCATCCTTTGATTTGTAGTCATGGTAACCAGGAAGCATCTTGATGACATCTTCTCTATCAATGATTTCGAGTATCTCAACAAACTTCTCATAATGCCCTGGATGAATAATCATTCTCCTTTGTAGATTTTGGATGATTTCATACGCTCGTTTCTCCTTCAAATCAAAAGCCCTGACATGTCCCTGTTCGCGGCATATGTTTCTGAAGTCCATTAGACCATCGGGGACAGATTCGATTTGCTTTGAGATAGAACGTATCAGACTTAAATATTCCGGTGGTTTGGATGTCATCTTAAATATAACCTCAGCTGAAATTCAATCTTTGTAATACTCTGTGAAGCAAACAAATAATGTTTAAACTTAGTTGAGGTGGGCCAAGAAACGAAGCATGATGACATGACATTAATGCTCCTGCGACAATAATGCTCCGGGCAATATTATGTCTTAGATGTAAGGTTATAGTTATTTTGCAATAGGGTATTATATAAGGTTTAGGGTTGGGTTATGATCAGGCGCGGATCCAAGAAAATGGAATTGAATGCATTTCGGGGGCCTAATTGTCTGTGGACAAAAGCGGCTCTATTGTGTTTACGCATGGGCCCGGTGAGTTCATTGTGTGACTCCGGTCTGCGTCCGCTACTGATGATAGCCTTATTAGTGTTAAGTCCAGAGTTGAATTTAGTCATTATAGCGGAGCATAATGCCACCGGAGCAAATGTCATGTTTAGAAAATATGACTCACATTGAAATAAATTTGATATTGTGATATGATTCCAGTATGATATCAGTGGCAGATCCAGGTGGGATGATCACAATAATGAACATCATGTCTTTTCTAAATTTGCCGCATCTCTTCTCCATTTCCAAATTATTTAGATAAAATATAGTATTGCATGCACATACCGTACCTTTATTTGTCGCGAATTATTTAAATAGCCACCAAAACAGGGTTATACACACAATGCACACCATTAAAGCAATCCCGAGATGCCGACTTTATTTCTGAGTTCAAAACCACTGCGGATCAGCTCAATACAAAAAGTATTATGCTATGCGTTCTTAGGCAGTAGCGGTATGGGAGAAAATGGCGCCAAAAATAAGCAGACGACCCCGCAGATGCGAGCCAGAGATGATGATATTATCAGACCAATATATTCTTCTAATCACTAAAACACCTTTAAGATGATACAACATTTAGGAGAGTCACTCTACAGGGGATCAGGCGATACAGGCATGATTGCGGCGTTATGAGCGATGCTAGAGCCTTATTAACATTATTTATGTTGTAGTTTGAGATCACGTGACATGATGAGATGCATGCACACGTATCTCGGGGTGTCATAGCTACTCAGGGTCATAAAATCATCGAAACTTTTTTTAGACTTGCAGGTTATTAGAGGTATCTTGGTAATTTATTTGCAACCTATAATTACCCCCAACATTATGAACTGAGCGTGCTGTTTAACAAAATAATCAGTTAATTATATCATTTCATTTCATTTCATTTCATTTGTCCAAAAGTACAGGTACATGTTGTGGGTAAGAAAGTGAACCGGTCTCCGCAGAGTCTATCATTTGAATTATTCTTTTATGACTATTCTGAGATTCAATTGCACACTATAGTACCACTTTACGATTACAATTACTGTTGCTGTTCTTAATTAATATTTTACTCCACCTTTTAATATAGGTATACACTGCCCTCCAAAAGTTTGGGTACACCTGATGTCAGCTCTGTTTTGGATCATTTTGAGGCATTTTGTGTCCAATATTTCTGTCCAAATGATGTTTAAATACAAAAAATACATTATGCAACCAATATATTTCATGAAAACCACGCCAAGTCTCCTTGGAATTTAGAAATTACTCAAAAATATGCAAAAAGTGCAAAAAAGGGATTTTGCACTAATTTATTCAATTATTGAAAAACGAAGATATCTCGGCTAATAATGGTCCGATCAATGTAAAATTTTGTATGGATGTTGAGGCATATGTAAAATATAACCCTGTACTGTTTGTTTGTATTTTGAGACAAAACTTTATTAATTATGCAAATTTATTCAAATTAAAGGTCCATTTTTAGAAGTTTATCAATATTTTGTTTTAAAATTTGCTATAAAGCCCAAATTTTTGTTAAAAGTTGCTGAGTATAATAGGCAACAACATTTTTAATAAAAAGTTGGACTTTCTCATGAATTCCTATTTATTCTTTTGTTTTATCACTGTCTATTGTCTTTGATTATTTTTATTTTTGTATTTCTTAATGTTTTTGGCTCTTTTCTGTTTCTGAAATGAAAGCAAAATATTATCTTATATTCTATTTAGGTCTGACATGCAATAATGTATTGTGGCATCACCTAACAACATAGTGGGCAGTGTTCTTAGAACAATAGTTGCACTCCGCTTTAAAGGAAAAAGTCTAGAAAAGGAATATTTGGGGTTGGCAGCGGTTGCGCAGCAGTTATAATGGTCGTTTTATAGTTGGTTAAATTGACCAAGACCCCTCCCCCAGTCAGAACAGTCATAATTCAGTCTCTATATAAAAGGTTATTAAGTAAGGAACCATTGTTTTGACGTGTAATTATGAAAGTGTAAAAATATCGAAAAATTCAATTATTGCCCATTTGTGTACTGTATGTACCATTCACCTGGATTGCTTTACAACACTCTTTATTGCATCTAAAAGGCTTTAAGCATCATCTTGGATATCTTGAAATCATTCAAGGTACATTTCAGAAACATAAAAGAGCCAAAAACATTGCAAAATCCATACAAATACAAACAAATGAAAACAATAGAAAGTAATAAAACAAAAGATTACAAAGGAATTCATGAGAAAGTCCAACTTTTTAATCATAATTTTGCTGAGTATCATAATCAGCAACTTTTAACAAAAAATTGGGCTTCATAGCAATTTTTAAAACAAAGTATTGATAAATTTCTAAAAATAGACCTTTAATTTGAATAAATTTGCATAATTAATAAAGTGTTGTCTCAAAATAAAAACAAAGACTACAGGGTTATATTTTACATGTGCCTCAACATCCATACAAAATTTTACATTGATCGGACCATTATTAGCCAAGATATCTTCTTTTTTCAATAATTGAATAAATTAGTGCAAAATCATGTTTTTTCACTTTTTGCATATTTTTGAGAAATTTCTTAATTTCAAGGAGACTTGGCGTGGTGATCGTGAAGTATATTGTTTGCCTAATGTATTTTTTGTACTTAAACATCATTTGGACTGAAATACTGGACATAAAATGCCTCAAAATGATCCAAAACAGAGCTGACATCAGGTGTACCCAAACTTTTGGAGGGCAGTGTATGTATATACATGACAAGTCATGTATTATAATATATTCATATCTTCATTACGTTACCATGCATAACTAGAAATTGAGTAAAAATGAAATGTACTGACCCACTAGTGTCAGACATTTTTATTAGCATTTCTGCGTGGGATGATGAATGATAATTGGGAGAGTAATCTATAAATTAAGGGTAA
Source organism: Paracentrotus lividus (assembly GCA_940671915.1). NCBI lineage: Eukaryota > Metazoa > Echinodermata > Echinoidea > Camarodonta > Echinidae > Paracentrotus > Paracentrotus lividus. Next base: position 61,127,350 of record CALNVZ010000174.1, read on the forward strand.
AACGTTATGGTGTCCTGTACTCACCGGTTGATTAATAATAATTAGTTAATGATCCAGTCCGAATTCAGAATCTTCTGCTAGTCAGTCGTCTTGTAAATGACACGCAATACTGACAAAACGGTGTTCATAATTCAGCTTATATGCTGACAACTTGCCTATATTATAGAGCTGACCCGTTTTTTATTTTTGGCGCTGTGATCACTCAAACATGGAAACATGTTAATAATACTACAGTGGATATCGTTTTTTATTGTATAGAAGCCTCGCTGGTGCCATCGACATACAAGATACAACTGCGTTCGGGTATTCCCAGGCATGCAATACAATGCCAAGTTTCCAACCACTTGTGATTGTTTACTCAGGCAGGCATCATTCATATTTCTGAAAGCCGCACGTTATTGCGAAATACATATTTTATTACATATACCTTACTGAAATCGAAATTTGGTCAAGATAGCAAGTGCTTTACGAAGGTAACTGCGAACGTGCAATACCAGAAATAAAACACCCAAAAGCTGTAACATGAATTATTCCTTATATCATATCTTTCTTTGGGTTATAGCATTCGTTGATGTCGCTCTTGTACTTCATATTTTGAAGTCAAAACAATCTATTTCTAAATGAAAAAAAAAAATAAATAAATAAAATAAAAAATGGTTCACCATGGTACAAAACATACAGTGAAACGCAAATATTCCTACCTACATAGACACACAAACAATAATTTGATAAACTTTGATAATTTTCATATCTATTCGTCTTTTCTTTCTTTTTCCCCCCTTTTTTTTTGGGGGGGGGGTGTTGTTATTGCTCCTTTTTCGTCTTTTTTTTTCTTTTTACGACATTTTATTGGTTCTGGTAAAAAAATATATTATTATTCGAGCATGATTTGGTCACTCATTACAACAACATTTAATATTCTGGAGCACAAGTACAGCCACCCCCGCCCCCTCCCCCCTCCCGTCCCAAGCAAGTATAAATCTGAGTGCAACCCTATTCCCCCCTCCCCCATTGCGTGAGACTGGGGGCCCCCTGCCAAGACCAGGCATTCTGAAGCGTATAAATCATTTTTATTTTGAGTTTTAAAATTTACTTCAGATTCTCCGTAGAACTTCAAACATTTTGATTGTTTACGTATCATTTTGACCCACAAGCATTTCCTGGCAAAACAAACAATAACATTGTTTGAAGATATAGGCCTATATTATTAGGCCCTAACAATGGCCTGTTGCATGCTCTAGATTATCATGGCGGATCCAATGGTACACAGGCGTGTGCCCCTACAAACACGACATAAATATTTGTGTTGATAAGATAAGAAAATGCCCCGCCCCCTACCACTATTCTTAAACTTTCACACCCCCCCCACCCACATTAAAAAACCTGGATATGATCTGCCACTGATTTATTCATTTATTTTATAGGTTAATCTCCATTCTTAGATATTTTGTCTTGTATCTTTCGTCTTTTTTTTTTTTTTTTTTTTTTTTCATACTAATTTTATGGTTTAATTAAACAATGATTTCATCTGAGCCACGCACAGGCTAGGCGATCATGAACTTAACTCTCCCGCTAGCAAGGAGTCGAGTAACGAGTGTGGACAGATATCAAATTATTGGGATCGAATATTTGCTGTATTAGCCTTCATTATATTTATAATTTGAAGATCCTCGGTATGTATAAAGAAATGGACAAAACAACCATTTTCATTATTCGGTTGACATGTCTATTTATTGCCTATTTCTGGACAGTTTTCATATGATGGAACAAGGCTGTTGCTTAGCACGGTCCCACCTGTTACATTACATGTATATGTGTTCAATTGTTTTTTCCCCTACATTTTCTGTCATTGATTTGATTTAGTCTGCGGTGCCCCTTCATGATTCAAGATTCTTGCAGAATTTTAGTGTGCTGACCGAAATCTATATTCTTTTGTATGCTATTTACAGTCTATTAACCGTTTATTTGTATTTTACATCTCAATAATAAATCATTTTTAACTTGAGTTATGTGTGCCATTTTGTGATCCAGAATATTTGTTCATGAATGTCTGCCTTTTTTGGGAGGGGGGGGGGGGGGGGGGGGGGGGCTAGCATTATGTGATTTTTCAATGGTTTTTCTCTAAGTGAAAAGTATTGTATAGCCTAGGGTAATTATAATCTAGATCTATATAATTAAGGTCAAACTTTCACTTTAATTAATACCATTAGGGTCTAGATCTATAGGCACTCCCGTTTAAAACAAAATTAAAAAAGCCCTACAAAGTACAATGTATGTAACGGTCAGTCTGCCTGAAAATGTATTTCAATATGCAAAGTAATTTACATATTTCTTGTTTCATCTCATATTTTATTTTCCAGAATGTGACCAAGTCGAGCCAGAGAGAGGCAAAGATGCATGATGTTAATTAATCAAGATTGAAATGCAATGAAGGGACTTCACCCCAGGCTCACAGTTGCAACATGTTGTAAAATGTAACCAGTAGACAGTGTTTTCCATATTTAAAACAAACTAATTGTTACCAGTGGGAGGGATCTTCTGCATAGGCCTAAGGATGACTTAAAGAATGATCAAGGAACAAAACACAATCTTCTACTTGTAAATTACATAAAGTACCTGTTCCGTGCAGTGGACTAAAATTGATGAAAAGACAATGTGACAACACGAGGACAACTTAATGAAAACACAATGATGCTGATGACAATTAAAGACATAATCACGCAGCTCCATACATTTCTAGCATTCTCTTTGCTACTGGATGTCATACGTGTATCATATGGAATGCCGCAATCTGCAGGTGAGAATACAAATACATTTTCATTTGAATTTGTTAAAAACTATTTTCATTTGTTTGCAATCTACTTTAGTTTATTTACTTTAATTATGTGTGTTTTTAGTTTATTTACTTTAATTATTTGTGTTTTTATGTTTCTATAATTCCTCTGCGTCATCTCCAGTTTTGGTTCGTATTAAGGGAGATTAATCAGAATTAAACTTATGTCTTGAATAAAAGGAAGTGAATGCAAAATCACATTATTAATGGGTTTATAAATTGATTCAGGTAATCACAAGGGCTGGTATTCTTGAAGGTTGCCTCAAGGTAGGTCTTCTAAATACGTATTTAGTAGTCCTTGCTGTTGTCTCAAACAGTAGGGTGATGTATTTAGTAGGCCTATTAACTTGAGTCACCGTTCGAGAATGAAAGGTCTTTACAATACATGTGTGGCCCAGAGATGATGTTACAATGTACTTGATGTAAATTAATGGATGACTGGCTAATTATTGTTATAGAATTGGAGGGACATCATGAGCATTAAAACTCTTACGAAATAACCATTTGAACTCGTCACAACATGTTCTAAATCAACTTTGTTAATTGTTTGACATGTCATTGTCTTTTTGTTTTGTTGCTTTCTGTGCAGTTTGGAGGAAGATGTCAAGTCGGGTTATGCTGGAGGGCAGTCAACTAGAACCCTTGCTACCCCAATCAGGTGCGGCTACCTGGTTAGATCAAACAGCTGAGCTCCTCTGGATGTTTGGTGGACAAAGTACTCTAAATAATAAAACTACTACCTTTGATCATCTCTGGAATTTGAATCTTCAAACCATGAAATGGATCCAGATTGAACAGTCTAAGACACCATGGCCTTCAGGTAGACGTAATGCTGTTCTGTGCTCTAGGGGCAAAGCTCTTGTTCTTGCTGGGGGAATACAGGAATCAAGCTCTTCAAGTAAAAATGTTTGGAGATATGATGTGGATGCAAATACCTGGGAATTGGAGGTTGGCTATAAAAGCCTGGTAGGTAATGTTTCCAGATTCTGGTGCTCCTATAATGATCTTTTTGGTCTCATCCAGGACGAGTCTGACCAGACATTGTTACAGTACATGTATCACTGGGATTATAAGAGTTGGACCAAGGTCCCAACAAGAGTTGGAATGAAGAAAGCCAAATCAGACCTTATTCCAGACTTGAGAAATATTTCCATGTATCCATTATGGCCTTCAGATAGAGGGTATGCTATTCTCTATGCACCTGTAAAGCGAAATCAATTAACGTTCAATTCTGGTCTCATGGAATCACAATGTATTCTTTGGCTACTTGATAAAGACGTTCAGTGGAAACCACTGCTAACTGGGTGCAAAGCTAATGATAACTGCCAATCATCATTACCATTTGATGAACAGATGAAATCTACGGCTGATAACGCACCATCTTGTCGTACACATACTGGTACATGGATTGATAGTAACCATAATATATGGATGCATAGTGGTGATTCTGACACAGGACTATTACAGGATACATGGAGATACAACTTACAAACCCAAGCATGGATGCAGCTTGATGAGGCCTGCCAGGAAGAATGTCCAGGACTACATCATTCTTACATTGATCCCATGACCTGGACGTGTAATGACACACTCTTTCTCCTTAGCGCCCAACCCGTCAATACATCGTCTAACGGCACGCTACTTGCAGCTATTTGGACCATGGATGTATCCAGCTTCGTGCAGCACTCAATGCTAGCTGTGCCTCCTCTTGGTGTTTTTCTGATCTCTTTAAGTATAACTTTCATCGTATCGTTAGGGACATTTGTGATTATTATCCTGGTGAAGTGTTCTTCCCCTATGGCTCCTAGGATCAGGCCTCCTGTTAGGACGTATGGTAAGGTGGAGTATTCACCGGTAAATTCAGACGAAGTGCCATGAGGAAAATCCTCCTCTGAAACGTTTCTTCTTCTTCTTGGGTGTTCTGCCAATGGGGCAGGTCCACACACCATATAGTCAATAGTCAGTCCTTTCTCCATCCCTCTCGATCTTCTTGCCTTTCCTCTTCCATCATTCCATAAGTTAAGTTGCCTTTCAGGTCAGACACCATCCCGGTTCTTGGTCGTCCTCTCCCCCTTTTGCCATTCATTTTCCCTTCAGTACGTCTCGTAGCATATTTTCTCCTCTAAGAATGTGTCCTAACCAGTTCTTCTTGCGTCTTCTGATGATTTTCAGCAGATTCCTTCCTCCTTCACTCGCTTTAATACCTCATCATTTGTTACTTTATCTTTCCAGCTGATTGCCTCCATTCGCCTCCATACCCACATTTCTAGACTTTCAAGCATCCTTTCTTCTGCCTTCCTGATGGTCCAGATCTCAGAGCCATACAATGCCACACTCCAAACCAAACATTTGGCTAGTCTCTTTCTTAAGTTTTGATTTAGCCTTTTCGCTGTCAGAACCCTACTATGCTTTGTAATGCTTTCTTGGCTAGCATTGTACGAGTTTTAATCTTCCCTAGTATTGTAGGCATCACTAGAGATGACACTTCCAAGGTAAGTGAAGTGGTTAACCTGCTCCAGTTTCTTCCCACTGACTTCAATGTTTATGTCAAACTCCTTGATCTTGTCACTTTCATTATTTTTGTTTTTGTTGATATTTATCCTCATTCCGAAGTCCTCTCCCACTGAAACGAGCGAGTCCATAAGTCGTTGAAGGCCTTCTTCACTATCGCTCACAATGGCCTTATCATCAGCAAACCTTACAGAGTTCACTCTTCTTCCACCTACAATGATGCCATCTTTCATGTTTGCGAATGCTTCTTGCACCATTGCTTCGGCGTAGACATTGAACAAGATGGGAGAAAGTGGGCAGCCTTGTCGAACTCCTCTCCCAATACTCCCTGGTTCGGAGTCACCATGTGCTGTTCTTATGCACACTGTCTGTCCTAGGTATAAGTTTTTGATGAGGCGTCTTTCCTTCCAGTCTACTCCAACAGACTTTAACACATCCAGTAGCTTAACCCAGTTCACTCGAATCAAATGCTTTTTCGTAGTCCAAAAAGCAAATATTTAAATCCTTCTGTACTTCTAGACTACGCTCACAAAGGATTCTCATGACTGCTATAGCCTCCGAGTGCCAAGTCCACTCCGAAAACCAAATTGATCGCATCCTATGAAGTCTTCAGCTTTCTTGATCATTCTCCTTGTAACAGTTTTAAGGACAATCTTTGATGCATGGCAAATCAAACTTATAGTGCAAAAATCTGAGCATTTTTGTTGCATTATTTTTCTTGGGTATTGGTATCATGACTGTTCTAAGGAAGTCTTTCGGCCAGTTTCCTGTTTCATAGATGATTACACACAATCTTTCCAGCTCTTCTCTCATCTTTCCATCTAGGTTCTTGAAAAGTTCAATTGGTAGTTCGTCTATACCATATGCTCTCTTTCCCTTTATGTCATCAATGGCTTTACATATTTCAGAGCTGAGCAAGTGTGGCCATGTCATCTTGATCTACAGTCTCTTCACTTCCTATGTGTATATCATCTGGCTTTGCATCTTTATCATACAGTTCTTCGATGTGTTCCACCCATCTACGTTGAATGTCTGAATTATCTGTCAATCTTTCACCAGTTTTTGTTATCAATGCCTGGCTTGTTAGCTTTTTTCTGGTCTGTTCCATTAAGCTTCCTGACTTTGGTATACAGCATATCAATTCTCCCCCTTTTCTCTAAAGATTCAATTTCCTCACATTGCTCTTTGAGGCAACATTACGTTTAACATTATTTAAAGTAGTAATTCTTCATAGAAAATTTGCTAATAATAATAATAATTTATCAATAAAAAAAAAAAAAATACTCAGAAATAAAATTGGCATCCTCTTATTAGTAATTCGACAATGAGATGTGATGTTATACTATATTTTTGTACTCTGGTACAAATTTCAAATCATTTGAAATAATCTCTTAAGAACTCTTTGTAGAAGAGATATTGTTTTTTATTGAAGGACATGTGTGTCATATTATAGACAGCAAGTATGTGCTGTCATCAGAGAGAGAGAGAGATAGGGGGTGGGGTGTTTTGTCTCAGCACACGGGGCAGTTGCCTGTATATGACATCACATACAATGAATGTGTTGCCAGAAGACTTTTAATATCATCCAGTGATCACAACTTTCAAATACTTTTATATTCCAGGTCCCCCTCTAACCTTTTAATATGTGCCTCCAAATTATACCAACTTTCTCCAAAGTGATTTTGCTATGAATCATAAGTGATAATTTTTTTTCCAATCATGTTACAATTCACATTCCAACCAATTATAAAATTAACACATGTGTATTTCCTATATTGGATTGTCTTTCTTTGACTTGGTCAAAAGAAATTTTTGATAATTAATTTGTTATCAAAAAAGGTAAAACATGTGAAATAGTAATTTTCCAAATACATGGGAAACACATTCACCTACAGTCCAACACCATTATGATGAGGTGCTAGGGACCAGGCCAAATGAGGAAATATCTTTATGGTTCCTGGACAACCCGCCCACCAGACAACCCGACCCTGGACAACCTGCCCACGACCCTGGACAACCCGCCCAAGGCGAGTTGTCCAGGGTCGGATGCGGGATCGGACAACCCGCCCACTTTTTCTTTTTTTTTAATTTTTTTATTTCTAACTAGGGTCTACTCCAGTTCAGATTCATCCACACAGTTTTGATAATCAATGGATCACTTAACTTTCATTAGTAATTCTAACATTTTAGCAGTTGAAATCGGGGTGAAAATAACGAGTATTTGGGGTTTATTTACAGTGAAATATTGTGCCTTTTGATGCTCTTGGAAACCCGAAGGAAAACACTCGACCCATAAAATGTAGGCTGAATTTGCGCCAAATTTGGGATAATGTTTGATATAAAGTGTGTTATGATATATCTTAATATATAATTGAAAACAATAGCCTCCTATTTCCAGCCTTTTATCCACTGAAAAATTAGTTCAGTACATGAAAATATTAGTAATTTCCCGCCTATCGCCGTGCAAATGTGTCTGTGAGTGAGTGAGCGACTCGGCGCGGCGGCGATCGGCTCACCGAGGCTAGCTGCTATGCAGCAGGCCTGGTTCGCAAGAGCATCAAATTTCAAAAGGCAAAATATTTCACTCAAAAATAAATCCTACTCGTTCTTTTCACCCCGTTTTCAACTGATAAAATATTAGAATCACTAATGAAAGTTAAGTGATCCATTGATTATCAAATCTTTGTGGATGAAACTGAAATGGAGTAGATCTAGTTAGAAATTTAAAAAAATTAAAAAAGTGGGCGGGTTGTCCGATCCCGCACCCGACCCTGGACAACTCGCCTTGGGCGGGTTGTCCAGGGTCGTGGGCGGGTTGTCCAGGGTCGGGTTGTCTGGTGGGCGGGTTGTCTGGCACCCATCTTTATACTGCGCACTTGGGCACATAGACACATGTGCACATGTTAGACATTGGGACCAAGAGAATCTTGTATATATGTGCTCATTATAATAGGAGTAGACTGTACTGTTGGCTCGTACATGTACATGTCTACCTGTATTTATCAGATAATTTACGTCAGGCTGTGACCTTTGGCCTATTCATCCACACAACTAGACAAATAAGATCCATCCTGGACATTGTACATGTATATTTTAGATAGAACAGAGGGTGAATCCTCCCCTCATTTTCATGTACCTTTGCAGTCATGAAATATCTGAGGATTTGAGAGGTGCAACTCTGTCTTGAATTGGGTTAATATCAAAATTTAGATTTAAATATTGTACATGTAAAATCTCTGAATTATCCCAGATGAAATTCTGAACTTACATGTACATTCCAGATGTTACATTCATTCAACTCTTTAGTGAACACTTTAAGTTGATATCATTTGTAAGATTGAGCGTATATTTTGACTTATATGGCCCAGATATTGCAATTTTTATATTCTTCCTGATTATTTATTCAATTTTTCTCAAGCTTTCACTGATTTTTGAGTTTTCTGCTTGTAGAGTAAAGCAACTTTTTGACGTACATTCTGTTTTAATCCCTGATATCTCTCATCATGTATTCCATTTTGCAATGAGTAAGGCTTATTTTTTGTAATAGTTTCTTTTTTAGCGTGCAATAATTTTGCCTTCTTTACTCTTGCTCATTTCAATTGTGCATCATGTAATATATATTGCCTTTTATTGAAATTGTTGATAAGTTAATTTCTAATTTGAGGGTGAACAAATCACCGTACATTGAATTAAATTGTAAAACCAGCTGAGGAAGGATTAAAATGGAATTCTGTATTATAGAACATGTTTATCCATTACGGTTGGGGGTAGAAAGCAAATTACTTGGCTGGATGATATTAAGAAAGGGTTGGGACTAAGCTAAGAAGAGATCAGAGCAAGAATTCATGGCCGTAATTTTTAAGGGACGGCAGTACATTGTCAGGGGCCGCGGAGCGTTTTTGAAAGTGGGGGCTGAACAGGCTAAAAATCACAAATGTATGGTCATTTTTGCGTTTTTGTACACGTTGGCTGAAAAAGGTGGGGGGGGGGCTGCAGCCCCCCCACCCGCTCCGCGGCCCCTGATTGTACATGATGATCCATTATTCATATTTAAATCACCAAGGCTTATTAATCCTTTGGCACCTGGAGACTGTGTGAAAAGTGTCAGCGAACGGAAATGGTTTTGCTTGTGTTTGCATCAGGGTGTTTCAATGAGAAATACTTGTAAAACATACTTTTTTTGTGCATAATCGGACAGCACACATCCAATGGGTAATGCACAACAAGTATGGGCATGTTTAATCACATATTTTTTTATATTATCATGACTATAGCCTGCATAAAACGGGCGGTTGGTGAGTAAGCTGACGGGCGGTTTAGGTGCTAAAGGGTTGATAAGGTGCTAACAATATTAAGCTGTGATATTTAAATCATACACAATCAATTTTATATTGGACTAAAAACATATATGATATCATCATGCCAAACAAAGTGAAAAGGAAATGTAAAATTGCTGAGTTTTATGGTTTCATTTAATGTTCAATGTTGTGCAAACGTTACTGTCTATAGATCTATTTTCTACTACATGTATGTACTTTCTCATGTTACTTGCATTTGATGATGAACAATGAATAATTCTAGAGTACATTTCCTTTTTCTGCAATTACCGGAAATGATTACTTTCGATAATTTTTTACATGAACTTATACAACCAATGTATTTTGAAATGGTAGACTTGGAGAGTCTGATATATGAGAATGTTTAGATTCTTCTTTCTGTGTACCAGTATACAATTCATAATTGATTGAGCTGCGTAATACCAGTTTCATGATCTAAAATGAAATTCTAATTTTTATAATTCTTGGTTTCAATAATATTTCAAATACAAATTATGTCACAAATTATTTATTAACCTTCAGATTAAAAAAAAAAAAAAAAAAATTAAATTGTATTGTATTGAATGCATGCAGTGTGATCAATTGCCACACATTTAAAACATGTGTATTGTTGAATTGTCAGGCTGTTCCTACATGTACATTAATTGAATGTGGTCTTACAACGAGAAACATAAAAATTACCTGTCAGTCAGCTGTAATGTATTAAGGGAATCTCACCCCCAATAATCATTCGTTATGTTTTCATAACTGTAGGCAAAACACAGGAACTTTGTTGATATATGATTAAATGTTTGTTAAATTTCAAAAGCGTTTTGGAAATCTCCATTTTGCTGAGTAAAGTAAAATTCTTGGTTTGATAACGTAAGTTATAATGTAAACCACCCTGCTGTATCTCTTCTATGCAATGATAATGATGTGCAGTAAGACATTTCATTGTTAGTTTCATGCAACTTTACATGTTTATATTCCACAGATGTGTTTCTTATTCCAAAATCTAATTCAACAACGAGATCAAACAACTATACCTTCCTTTGTTTACTTTATTGAAATAAAAATAATTCAAGGGATGTGTGTCCAAATTAAATTGCTCATAATAAGATGTTTAAATGTTGATGTTTGTTTTCTGTTATTCATTACAAGTAGCAGTATGCAAATTTAAATTTTACAAAGAGAACAAAGATGACAATACATGAGAGATAGAGAGAGGTGGAAAGAAATAGAGGAAAGAGGCAGGGAATAGAGAGTGAGAGACTGATAGAAATGGATGAAAGAGGGAGAGAGAGAGAGAGAGAGAGATGGATAGAAAGATAAAAGAGACAGGGAATATAGAGTGAAAAGAATAGAAATAGATCAAAGAGAGTGAATAGAAAGAGAGAGAGAGAGATGGATAGAAATAGATCAAAGAGATGGGGAAGAAAAGAGAGAGGTGGACAGAAATAGAAAAAAAAAACAAGAGACAGGAAAAATAGAGAGATGGATAGAAATAAATAAAAGAGACGGAATAGAAAGAGATGTCATAAATTGATGAGAGAGAGAGAATAGAAAGAGAGAGGGATATAAATAGATGAGGAAGTTAAGAAAGAAAGATGGATAAAAATAAATAAAAGAGACAGGGAGGATAAGAGAGAGGGATGGATAGAAATAGATGAAAATGACCAGAAATACAAGACATAGAGATGACAGACATAGATAAAGGAGACAGGGAAGCTGAGAGAGAGAGAGAGAGAGAGAGAGAGAGAGAAATGGATTAAAATCGATCAAAGAGACATGGAAGATCAAACAAAGAGAGATGATAGATAAATACAGAGACAGGGATGATAATCATGTTGTTACATTTATTTTCAAAGCTACCCTGAGTCTGGACCTGGATCTAAAACCTGTAGGTTTGAAAATCAATGTAAACGTATCTTCCTTCTCTTGTTATTCGTTCTTCTCCTATCCCTTCCTCTCTGTCTTCCTTGTGTTATAATTAAAGATGCTAGTACTAGAAGTTCCTATGTTACATCAAATCAGTTTTGAGAAACAGAGGGTAAAAATGTAACATACGAACATCTAGTACTAGCATCTTCACTTATTTTACATATTCCGAAAGAGTAACTCCTCCCGCATCTTTTGGTACCATTTTTGTGTGGTATATGTCTTTACGCTTGGATGAACACGACACATTGTTACATAAATGTAACAGAGGGCCAAAATGTAACATACGAACTTCTAGTACGAGCATCTTCAATTATTCAGTTCATCATACAGCTAATTTTACCATGTCTTCTGTTATTCATTATTCTTCCACCCCTTCCTCTCTGTTTTCCTTGTGTTATCATCTTTCAGTTCATCATACAGTTAATTTCTATACCTTGTTTTCTGTTATTCATTATTCTTAAATCCCTTCTTCTCTCTTTCCTTGTTTCATCATTTTCTGTTATTCATTATTCTTTCATCTCTTCCTTGTGTTATCATCTTACAGTTCATCATACAGTTAATTTTTACCTTGTCTTCTGTTAATCTTCCATCCTTTCCTCTCTCTTTTCTCATTTCACCCTCTTTCAATCATCATGCAGTTTATCTCTCTCATCTTGTTACTAATTATACTTCCATCCTTTCCTTTTTCATTTCTTGCGCATCTTTCAGTCTATCATACTGTTATCTCTCTCATCTGCTACGTTATTTATTATTCTTCCACCCCTTCCTCTCCCTTTCCTTGTTTCATCATCTTTCAGTACCTCATACTCAATCGGTGACAACATGTTGTAAGGTGCAACGTGCAATTCTCCAAGTTGTAGAGAGTTGCACATACTTTACTTAGGACATGTTGTGACTATAGCATTTCTCTTTCCCGCTTTCTGAGCACATCTCATATTTGATCTCGCTCCCACAATTACACCCATTTCTTTTTCCTTGTCCCTCCCCTTTCTGTTATTATGTATTATGTACTGTAAAAACAAAAACTTTGATGACCATCAATTTATAAACCAAGATTGCAAGGTTATGAAAGTTTCACATTTCACATGATGATGGCTTTCATGAACAGTTTACAAAATGGGTTGATTTCAAAAAGTGTCTGGTTTTACATTACGAATTCCCCCAAAACCAATTCTATTCCTTCTTTGATCTTTCACTATATTTATTCAATTCCTCCTCTCTTTATTTCAAACTACAGTACAGTCTACTCCCATTATAAACCTTATAATGAGGTGCTCAGAACCAAACCATGTATGAAATCAGGAATGGGAGAACTACCTTATAACAAATCTGGGGTGTTTCACCAAGTTGTTCACAAGCTATGAACAACTTTACGAATGACTGGTGATCAGTTCTTGCGCTAAATAATTGAGAATGTGATTAGTATAGCACCAAAGAACATGTTCCAGTCATTCATAAATTAATTTGTAACTTAACGACTTAGTAAAACACCCCCAGTACTCATTATAACAGGAGTAGACTGTACCTCTTCATATCACCTTCCAAAAACTTCACATCGCACCAAGTATAAGACACTACAGCTAAATGTACAGTTCAAAAATTTAATATTTCAGGAAAGAGCATTCCACTCTCCTGAGATAGCAATGTCAGATGGCTTGGGGTAATCTACATCTAACACAACATTCCAAACCATCAACTTTGCATAATAAATGTATGTACAAAATTAAGAAACATTTTCAATTATCACCGTATGCTCTTCTCAAAGTGAGGGCAAGAACATAATTCCAAGACCATGTGAAAATAATAAGTTCAAGTTTTCTAGTAGAGTATGTATCAGTATCTTCAGTATGTCATTTCATGGTCTTTATCGAAAGTACCTTGTTAGGGTATGATGAATAACTTTTTACTTTAGAAAGTGAGATTTTTGGAATGAGATCAAAATCCCTCGAATGAAACGCCTACAAATATTGAACACCTGACCTATCTTCTCAAAGCATGACACATTGGTAGATAACATACACAAGAAAAAAAACACCACAATACGAATTACACATCACAATAACATTCAGTGTCCAATTGTTTAAACTCTGGATGATATATACTAAAAAGCTGCTGTTTCTCTACTGAAACGATGCTAAAAATGTTTAATGGTGTATAAAGAGCAATGAATAGATTCGTACAAATCCTTATACCGGAATGTTTTTCCAAACTAAAATGATACAGTGCCTGAAAAAAAATGTGGATTGATTTCATGATTACATAAATGTATTCCACAAATATTTCATAGGAAAATAAAACCTCACTGACACCATACAATTTGTGACTACTATGTAAAAACTATCAAAAATTGAATCATCCAGTACAAAATCCGATACCTTAATCAACATGTACAAAACAACTGGTTGAGCTAAAAAGAATCTGAATCTTGTCCTATATTAGACAACAGTTCACAAACATTGACAATATCCCTCTTACAATTACTATTTACATTGTTTTCAACTTCCCATTTTTATAATCTATGTTGCCCTTTGTATTCAAGAAACTTATTCCTTCTCATATCGCATTTAGTATGTACAGAATTCTTTATTTTGTTTGGGAAGTATGATGCAAGTGATAATCAATAATTTCACTAAATTTACAATCAAAAGTTCAGAAAATACCAAGCTCATTTTTTCTTTTTCATCCAGAAATTACCAAACATATTTTTTTTTCTTCATTAAAGTCTCTTTTGGAGGTTGACATATGCACAGACAATGGAATCTGTGACTCTCAAACACCTGCAACGCCATCTTTGTTGTTGGGGATCTATTGACTGGTTCCAGATCCGCTTCCGTAGTTTCCATAGTTACCGTAGTACTGGGCGTACTGCTGGGCATACTGAGGATTCTGCTGGTAGTATTGTTGATACTGCTGTTGATACTGTTGATATTGTTGCTGCGACTGTGGTGTTTGTTGTGATGACTGTTGCTGCTGCTGATACTGCTGGTTGGAAGAGCCTTGGCTGCCTTGGTTGTAGCTACTCGCGGTGTTGCTGGTGCCATACCCTGAAGTGTTGCTGTAGTTTGATGTGGAGCCATAGCCTTGGTTTGAACTGTAGTTGCTTGCTGTGTTGCCACTTCCATAGCCTGATTGTTGGTTGTAACCAGACTGTCTGTTCTGCTGGTAGTTGGACTGAAAGGGAGAAAATAGAAGAGGGGGGAAAAAATCATATGAAAGTATGTTTCTATACCTGACAAGGTACATTTTAATTCAAAAGCTTGTCAACAAAATTCCAATTGTATAATCAGTATTTTATGAAATAATTTTGTCCCAGAAAACAATTCAGAAACGAATTCACCAGTTGAACTTTATGTTAATGTGCAATCAATTCACTGATCATCTGAACATTGGATGTGGGTAACTAGATTTCATATCTAGGAATAGGTCAAGAGTTATGCCTCCATGCAATGCTGCACACTTTAGTCCAACCCTGGGATTACTCAAACCCATGCCAATTACCTCGTAGTAATAGGCACATAGACAAAAGTGCACATTTAATATTGGGACTTGAAGAATTGCCTCATCATATCCATGCACAGGAATAGACTGGACTACACATTTTCTGAATGTCAAATTGCCACTAAGCATTACCTGGTTTCCGTATTTGTTGTAGGAGCCTTGGTTCTGACGATTGCCATAGCTTCCACCACTGCTGCTCTGGTTTCCGTAACTTCCGGAGCTTGAGTTGCGATTGTAGTTGCTGCTGCCACCACTCCCGTAGCTTGAGTTTCCACGGCTACTGCCTCCGTAGCTGCTGCTGCTGCTGCTACTGCTTCCCCTGTAACCACCACTGTTGTAACCACCTCCACGTCCACCGCCGTAGCCACCACTACCACCGTAACTTCCTCCACCACCACGATTCCAACCTGAAGGAGGGCACAAAAAGAGAAGGAATGATATTATATACAATTGCAAGTAAAGACGACCTTGCTTTTAAATCTGTTGCGACTGAAGAAATATAACTTGATAAGACCTTCAACTTGGGCAATTATGCGACTTGTGCGAGTTTGACTTTAAGGCAAAACATCTTCTGAGTGTTGAGTCTTGAATAAGCGAGATGTGATGCTGGGAATAATATTCGAAACCCAATAGTTGCTTTAGTGTGTAAAACAAAATTCCGTTATTCAACTACTGTATAAGTGGTAATTTTCATGAATTTTGCACAAATCCTTGCTAAAATTTCCACTACAATATAAGGCTATTTATAGTATTGACAACATAACACACATTGTAAATTAACCACTTGCGAATTTCTAAAATTAGTACAAATCACAAAAGTAACTGTGCACAAAAATGTTGGCCTTTATACACAGTAAATGTTTCACCAACAATTGTATCAGCATTGGTTGAGTAAAACTGCAGAGGGTTGAAAAATAACATTGTTACTGATGCTCATGCTATTGAACATTTCCATCTACAATACAAAGATATAAAATGTAAGCACATACCTCCATCGCGGTAGCCTCCTCCGTATCCTCTTCCTCCACCGCCGTAGCCTCCTCGACGGTCGCCATGGTCATAGCCTCCTCCAGAGCGATAACCACCTCCATAGCCTCCTCTGCGATCATCATGACGACCGTATCCACCACGGTCGTAGCCTCCTCTGAAGTCTCGACCACTAGGGCGATTGTAGCGAGGTCTCAATCCTCCAGCATCCTTGCCTTCCTTACGATAGCGTTCCACCAGGGGCTTGCTCTCTTCTTCGTTCAGCTCAATGTACTCCACCTCATCAAAGAGCACACCCTTCTCAGGTAGCTCAAAATTGGCTACACAAATTAGAGTGTGGGTTAGTAAATAAGAGAATAAAGCAAATTAGAACATGGACATTGAAAGAGGTGATGCTGTGAGGTTAGTACTTAGCATTGTACGATTGCCTACATTAACACTTTACAGGCTAATTCTACGAGAGAGTTAGACGATGGGTGTGATTACATTTGTTTGAGCCATTACTGGCTATTGATCCCTACCTTTCATTTCATTCACTGCGTGGTCCGGGACGTCCTTGCCTTCTTCTTTAGTGCGTTTTTCCACCCGCTTCTTAAACTCTTCATCACTGGGAACTAATACGATTGCTTTGGTGCTGAAACCCTCAAAAGGGCGCATTTTTCTTCTTCTTGCGGAGGGATACACATTTGTCTGACAGCAGCATTGTGGAGTAGGAGAGAATAATAGTGATTATTTCTGATTCCAATCATGGGCTTTCAAAGCCGCATTCAATTCTCTGTAATGATAAGTCCATACATGTTACTCAAATGGTCATAACAAATAGTTTGTCATATACAAACCCACCTGAAAGGAAAAGAGTGGTTAGTGGTGTTGCCTTGCGCACAAAACTGAAATTCATAACGAACGCAAAAGGTATAACGCATGAAATCTTTGAATCTACCTCCTACATTGAGATGCCATTGATGATACTTAATCAGGATACATAATATATCATGTCTTAGTTCAATTACAATCAAACATAAAAACACACAATATACTAGGACTTAATTGAATTACAATCAAATATAAAAACACACAAAATATAATTATTAAAGAGCATTTCAAACTTTGATTGAATAAGCACTTACACATCAAAATATAATAATACATGTTGTGAGTTCTACTTTCTATGCATGCGATGTACCTCAGAAAGATTCTGATCTTCATAATTACGCTGACAACAAAGACAATGCCTTCTGTTTTAAACTTCCTCAACAGTTATGCCTCATTAATTTGACATAAAATATTATTCTAAATAATTGCTCCACGCTACTTATTTGTGTATTTGTTATGCATCGCAACAAAGGATTGTGCTGCGTCTCAAATCTGTCATGAATTGAGTGAAGACTTGTAATTTCAAAAATAGTTAGTAGTAATTTACATAGGCCTGAAGAGTCCTTTTAAACAGATTCATAGTTTGATTTGCTTTACTCAAATCACATTCTCAATGATGCCACAATTATATTTGTGCTACAATAATAGCCAATCAAAAGAAAGACAATTGGATTCAGATGCTTTTAAAATAATATTACTTATTTGAATTTTATGCAAAATACAGCTTCGGTCTAAGTAACTAAGGCTATCTTTTTTTTAACTTATAGCCAAATTTAACTGGCATTACTAAACTTGTTTTTAATGGGGTTATTATATTCATGATGCTCCATTTAGAAAAAAAAAATTTGGCAGAAAAATGCCACCAATGAATTTCTGATCACACTTTTCGAGCCATGTTGGTCCTCTTTCTCTCTGTCTAATGTCATTGGCTCCAATCTTTTTATCATGGTTACATTAGACTCTTTGCCGTCATCCGTTGAACTTCATCCTCTTTAATTTTAAACTTTGTATCATTTCCTGTAAGATATCATTTATTTCTGTGTAATTCAGTTAATTTCACTTAAAATCACCTTTTGTAATAAGTCCAACCTTCTAAACTATTGAATACTATGACTTTTTGTCATTTAGAATTGTATCATCAGAATAATTACACTGGAATGCAGTAACTTTTTGTCATGAAGGTAGCATCAGAAAATTCTCTACTGTTTTATGTCTCCTCTTTCCTTTGAACCACAACAAAATTGTCAAAGCTGCCAGAATTGCACCAAGTAATATTTGTCTTCATCATATATATATTTTTTTTTGCTGAACACTTGCGGTTTTTATTCTTCAGAGGGTCATTGAAATTAGCATATCTTTGTTGAAATACAATGTAGTATCCCTTCACGTATATATCTTCTCCGCAATTTGACCTTTTTTAAAATTTTCAAATGTTACAAATATCAATCGCCTTCAGCAACAAGCTCGCATAGGCATATTAGGCACCAAACTTCTAAAGCATGTCTCCAATAAATTACAATCATGAAGATATTCTTACATTTCTCAAAGTAATGTCACTACAAATAAATCATCAAGCTATTTCTTAAAATGTTACCATTTAAGTAAAACCAATGGCATCTGCACTTAATCTGTAAGAGGTATTTTCAATTGATTTATAATGCACTGAGAATTTCAATGATTTTGGAGCAATATTTCAGCGTTATGCAACAAGGCAACGAGTTCGGTTTGAAACCGACTCTGGGTTGGACGACATACCTGATCAAGGATGTAGTTACGGCGCTTCCTGGCTGCTACCTC
>CALNVZ010000174.1:61146205-61161205 GCA_940671915.1 Paracentrotus lividus
TGGGCCACCTGAAGCAAATCATGTCGTGACCGTCGACCGGTGACCGTTGTGAGTGTCATAATGTTGTTCATATGAACTGTATACGAAAATATATCATCGTGAGAGCATCTAATGCCGAAATTTCTCTGAGAAAATTGCTGAAAACCAACAAGGTAAGTAAAACTTACGGCAATTTTAACCCTGATGTAAAACTTGATATTTCACAGAATGTGATGGTGAAAGAGTGTTTGAGGGGGTAACCTCAACTGTTTGTATATTTAGTAAGCTTATAGTTTCATTTTGATCATACTAGCGTGTACAGGTCAATTTGTTGTAGTGAAGGGGTGTTATGTTGCATTGAATGCTTGCCTGACATAGCAACATCAGTGCAGGTAATATGGGCCGTCCAAAATGGCGGAAATGTCTGGTACTTAGTATTGGGATGAGGCATCAATCTCTTTGCTACGATTTTTTGGGTATATTCACAGTCAATATAAATAACTTATTGTAGGCCTATATATTGATTTGTATAATGAAAATAATATTTAAATAATATTAAAAGAGAAATAATATACAAAATACAAAACAATGAAATATATAGTCAAAGTATTTACTGAAGGGTCTTATAATTTCAAATAATATCTGAAAGTTAATGATTTTCAACATTTTAAGCAAATTCCAGACATAGCATGCATAGTAGAGTCATTGTCGTTTTTTGAAAATACATTAAATACATGTGCCCATATTACCTGCACATCGGATTAACAAACCTTTATTCTATTTTCGGAATAACGAACCTTATTCCATTTTCGGAATTAAAAATCTTTTCTATTTTTGAAATAACGAACCCTTTTAAATATTTTCGGGAAATATACGAACCTTTTTCTTATTTTCAGAATAACGAAACTTTTTTCTATTTTCGGAATAACGAACCTCATTCTATTTTCGGAATAACAAACCTTTTCTATTGGATATAACAAAAATTCGGAATAACGAACCTTTTTTTATTTGCGGACTAACGAACCTTTTCTATTTTCGGACTAACGAACCTTTTCAATTTCGGAATAATGAACCTCATTCTATTTTTCGGAATAACGGACCTTCAGAGTAAAAACATGACCCCCCCCCCCCCCCGCGGACTATAGGACCCGGCGTAACGGACCGCGGACTATCGGGATGACCCCGTTTATTAGTGTTTACATGTTTTCAAGTTTTATATACAGACCCAAGATGGAGTGCGTGAGTTCTTTCATTAGAATTATCTGGCCCAAAATAAAGTGAATATTGTAATTCCTCCCCGGCTCCCCTAACATAAATATTTTGGTCTTTTTGACCAGGGGGTTCGAAACTGAGTGACTATTATCATGATTGTTGCTAATATGACCAATGGCTTGAAAGGCATTTTCATTTTGTAATCATTATAATTAAACACACTAAACATCAACACCTAGGCCTACATGTATTACCTGCATCCTTTATTTGTAGTCATGGTACCAGGAAGCATCTTGATGACATCTTCTCTTCAATGATTTCGAGTATCTTCACAAATTTCTCATAATGTCCTGGATGAATAATCATTCTCTCTTTGTAGAGTTTGGATGACGTCATGGCTCGTTTTTCCTTCAGATTCAAAGCCCTGACATGTCGTTGTCGCGGCATATGTTTCTAAAGTCCATAAGACCATCGGGGACAGATTCGATTTGCTTTGAGATAGAACGTATCAGTCTTAATATTCCGGTGGTTTGGATGTCATCTTTGTAATACCCTTGGAAGCGAACGAATAATAGTTTAAGCTTTATTGAGGAGAGCTGCGAAATGAAAAGAATATATATATATATATATATATATATATATATATATATATATATATATATACATGTATTATTATATATTATATATATTATATATATATATATATTATATATATATTAAACACACACACAGCACCACACACACACATATATGAATAAAATTATAATGAAGAAAAGTCGATAAAGACAAAGAGTTCCATTTTAACCGGTTTTTTATTCTTCAGAAAGTGAAAAAAAAATTCAAAATCATAACACTCAACACTTGCGATGATTATGATTATGAAACCGGTTAAAAGTGGAACTCTTTGTCTTCATCGATTTTTCTTCCTGTATCATATATTTTATATATTATTTTTAATTTTTGTGTATATTATATATATGATATTATGTAGTGTGACGAGTTCAGTTGAAATTAAGAATGACACAGGAAACACTTCTTGTTTTAATTTTTCGTCTTTATCTAGATTTCTCCAGAAAACATCTGAAAAAAAAATAATTCAACTCTCAAAGTAATATGCATTAATGATTTTCAAAATAGAACAACGTCATATGAATCGATAGACAATATAATATTTTAGTAGAAATTCATTACAGATAAATTTAATGTATTAAGTATCAGATGCACATACCGTATCTTTATCGTGAATTACTCAAAGCAGGATACGTAAAAGCAATCTGGAGATGACGGTTTGATTCCCGTCAATTCAAAACCACTGCGGATCAGATCAATGCATACAGTATGCTGTTCATTATAGGAAGAATAACGGTTAAAATGGCCCCCAAAAGGCAGACCCGGCTACTGATGATGCGAGCCAGATAGATGACGATGGTAATATACTCTTCACCAATAGGTCATACAGGGTATAGTACATCAGACTACATTACAGCATTATGAGCGACGAATACACCAAGCCTTATTAATTATGTCGGGTTTTTTTTTTTTTTTTTTTTTTTTTTTTTTTTTTTAGGGTCACGTGACACGGAATGCATGTATATTATATCCGGGTAACATCTTATTACTACTACAAGGTCAACAAAATCATTTAGACTATCTCACATTCAGGTTAGAAATCCATGAGCACTTTTGGGGAAAATTAATTTGACTTGAGACATACCGTATCAGTCTGGTATATTCCAGTGGTTTGGAAAATTCAAAATTTCCAAAATATTTATAATCCAAATGACGATGACATTAACCGAAGAAGAAGATAAATCTTTATTTCGTATGCAGAGTATCTTCCCGCATGAATTCCATGGGTTGCGAACTAAAGAACAAAAAATTACCTGTTGCCATATCAAAATTATATATCTATTTCTAGATTTCAACTGCGTAGAGTATAGCCCCAAGATTCAAACTATTTATAAATTTTGTGGCTTTTGATATTTGCCATGAAGCCATTTGGTACACTCTGCATATCTAACGTTGCCCTAAAATACTGCAGCACAGGCTTTTAAATACTTTCATAAAATTAACATTTGATATTTAGTTGAAGTGTGATAACATCTTTATTATTCGATCAATCAAATAGACATTAATTTAATGTATAAAGGTTTTAAATTGTTGTGCTTACCGTTTCAAGTAGTCGATGAGGAAATGTTGACGTTGATGTTGTTCTACCTTCTTTTATATACGAACCTACCCGCAAGATTATTGCTGTAATCAGTGGTAATATGAAGACGAGTTTTATATACATGTATATATATATAGGCCTTGAACATAATGATATTGACACCTCCAATAAATGTGTATGCACCTATAAAGTACATCTCGAAGTTTTGTTGGGGGGAGGGGGGGAGTATGAAACTGCCTCTGTGGTAATTCCCAGTACTCATTGACATGTAGACTCTGAACTGTATAATGATAACAATATATTTCTGTGTTTGATCTTTAGTCATTTTTTGTGTGTGTGTGAGTAGCACTTTGCTTGCCCATTATTATATTGTATTCTCTTTCTCTTTCTCTCTCTCTCTCTCTCTCTTTTCTTCTCTCTCTCTTTAACACACGCACGCAACCACACACACACACCACACACCACTGTATTATAATATATATATATATATATATATATATATATATATATATATATATATATATATATATATAGTAAATATCTCTCCTGAAGAAGACGGAGGTACTAGTCCGTCGAAAATTTGAGACTGAAAAATCTAATAAATTGGCGAAAAAGCATTACTAGACAACATTTTGTTTTTTTGTTTTATATATATATATATATATATATATATATATATATATAGATATATATATACAATATACATGATATATATATATATATAAATATATATATATATACATATATATATATATATATATATGCATATATACAGTGGTGGCCAAAATTATTAGAACACCTGAACCTACACAAAGTCTATGGGATTATCAATGCCCTAGTTCAATGTCCGAAATCAGATTAAAGATATCTTTTGTGTGCCATGAGCTTTCATGACTTTTTAGCATCGGGTCTTACGTATATGTTGATACCAAATTTATATAGTTTCGACCATCTGGTAATGCGCAGCATTAAAAATAGTTGCGCTATGCGCTTTTGGTTTACCCATAGACTTGTGTATTAAACATGTAGTCCAAATGCAAAAAAGTAAAATGCCAATTACATGCCGATTGCTCAAAAAGTATTTGAGGTAGAAGTATGAAACTTAGCAGGCTTATTTATTCTTATATACCTCAAATACATACTAAGTTTAAGCAAACTTGGTCGAACGGGGAGGGTGGATTCGCCCCCACCCCTGGTGGTGAGATGACCAAAATAACAATGCCCATTGAAGGTCAAGACTATTTTTTTTTAATTTGATGAGGAAACTTCTTGTAAATGTATATCTTTTAAAAGGAAATTTCATGAGCAATTCTAATATGTTGAAATATTAAGGTTCATTGGAACAAGTGGACTTAAATAGGGGCACTGAATTAAAAATTTGGGGCCCTTCAAAAATAATTTTAAAATCCCCACATAAGATGTAACTACTTCACCCTTGTGTTATGAATACCAATTTTGACATTCTCAGGAAATTTCCTTTCAGAATATATATACTTTTGTAGGAGAGGCTTAAAATGTTTGAGTTATGACACTTTGATCCTGAAAGGGGCAAGATTTTTAGATTTTTCAATTGGTGGTGTCACATAAAAGGGCGACTTGGGGGCGAGTTCCCAACGCATGACTTTGTTATTTAGTTTTTAAAGCATAATGATGATATTCGGGGACATTCAACTATTTTATTGGTATTTAAATGGTCAACTGAATGAAGATTATTAAAATCATTTAAAAATGCTTGGTGTTCTAATAATTTTGACCACCACTGTATATATTATATATATAATATATATATATATATATATATAATAAATAATATATATATAAATATTTCTCCTGAGGAAGACGGAGGCAATACCGTCGAAAATTTGAGACAAATCTAATAAAAATTGGCGAAAATGCATTACTACATTTTGTTTTTTGTTTGATTCACATGCCAATACGTGAAACTCTATTACTATATATAAAATAATATATTTTAATATATTATATTATATATATATATATAGGCGAAATGAATGAAACAGAGGAACTCTCAATTTCCTTATATTCAAGCTTTCGGCCAGCATGGCCTTCGTCAGGCTACAAAATAAGACGAAACAAAATTGACAAAACATGAGTGGGTTGACAGGCAAAATCTGTTATTCAACAAAATTAACAGATATTTCTTTTGATATAATCTGTCACGATTAAATAATAAGGTATAAATATATAATATAATGATACAATTCACTGCAAAACTTATATGGAAGGGAGAGAGAGAGAGAGAGAGAGAGAGACGGAGCAGAGAGAAGAGAGAGAGAGAGTGAGAGGAGAGAGAAAGAAAAGAGCGGGAGGGTGAATGTAACAATAAGAGGAAAGATCGAGATCGCGGATACGAGCATGTGTAATGTCAGTAATAGCATATTATATAATATCTTACCAAAAAGAGAGATATTATTATTTACCGGTTGTTTTAAAGTTCATCTGAGAGGGCGCTCTAGGGGACAACAGAGGGTCCACTTGTACTGGCGGTTCCATGAATGTGTTAGTTCTGTGATTATATTCTGATGGTTCACTGCATAGCACGTTATTCAAGGGACCCGTTTTCACTATATATATTTAATATTAATATAATATATATATATATATATATATATATATATTTATATATGTATACATTTAATCTGCTATATATGCATTAATCTGCTTTAATGTCTTTCCCTCTCTCTTTCTTCCTATCCTCTCCTCATTTCTTATTCATTTGTTTTTTCTTTAATAGTTATTACCTCTCTTTTTCTCAGTAAAACAGGATAAATAAATATTTGCAATTCATCAAAGTTTAATCCAAGGGAGGACCTTGGAATTATGATATATCTCTTTTCACATAGATTATACTTCTATCTTTATTATTTTGACAATGAATTACAATTTTCTTAATTTCTAAACAATTTAACGTTGAAAACTAAGTTTGATACCAATTCCACTCCTCATAAAATTTTCAAATTGTCACCACACAAAGATGGGATAGTATCAGTATTTCATAGAATCTAGGATACGAGTTCGGTTGATTATGATACGATTTTGTCAAATACAATATCTGAATTCATAAAGACATTTACATTTATTATGAAATATATTATATTGCACAATGGTTTGGATATTTAATATTTTGATAATGGACATCACGAATATACTTTATACATTAAAAAAAATAAAAATAAATAAACATAGGTTATACTTTATATTGGCCTAGTATTAAATAATCTTTCCTTTTATTAACTTATGTTCACATGAAAAGGAGGTAATATCCCAATCAGTATTAATTCTATAATTTATTTATTTTCTATTTACAATGTGGAAAAACATCATTTTGATAATTTATGTTTATCTTTATGCTTCATACATCATACAAACATAATGTGCAAAAAACGAACCCTAACAGATCAGGCCTTTATGAAAATAATGTTCGGTATGACTATAATTACGTTTATGTGTCTATGTAATGTGTTTATCAAATACATCTTTGTATTTCTCACAAAACATCTTATGTACGATGATGTCAATGTCAATATATAGGCCTACATGTACAAATCCAATACATTGTTTTATGTCAAGTTTTAAAGACCCCTCCATATCGGTATATGTTTACAACTCAGTATTATGAATACTTGATGGTGAATGATATTTATGCAGCGAAGAGGATGTTAATGATGATGAATAACACAATATTATTGGCTGGTCTACACGGGGAAGCTGATGATGACTCGCCTGAGTGAGCACAGATAAATTTGACGTCATACCACTCGCACATGAATGTTGTTCAAATTCGAAATGCCCACCAAGGAAGATCTAAAACAAACAACAACAAAATCATAAAAATGTAACAATTATACTATTTCTTAGCATTTTTTTCTTAGCAATAAACTTCTGTTATTGTATATCAAACCTTTTTCTTTAACATTAACATGTGAAATAATCAGACATTTTCTTAAAGTAGAATTAATACAAACTATGATGCGTATGCATTAGGCTTTTTTATTATTTTTTGTATAGTGCTTTTGGAGGGGTGTATACTTTTCACATCATCTTCACATACATTTCAAACAGTGCTGTCAACCTCTTCTTGAATAAAGCTGAACGAGTCTGGTGATATATATGGACTAGCCTCCATCAAATCAAGTAGTTTGCCTATCGTAGCATCAGCATGATTACGTCTACGCCACTCGTATAACATCTTGAATATCTGGTTCTCCATCTGTCATTTGTAACAAAGAAAAGAAGATTCAAAACTGTTTAAGATTGTGGTACAAGTCACCGGCTGTAAAAGTTCAAAAACTTTTGTATCAAAAACTAAGCGAGGAAAATTGCACTCAGGAAAGGGGTGGGGACCTGGCATGATCTGATAGGGTTCTCTGATAGGGTTCGTTTTTGTACATTATGTTGCAAAGAATAGACAAACTGCTGTTAGACCAAGTTGATATAAACAATTTTTCCATAACTCATTTTTCTAAAAAGGATTTATCGCAAAGCCTCATTCGGGGGTATTCATTTATTCAGCGGTAGTCATTTTGATCATCCTTATAAAAAATAAAAAACATAATATACTCCGAATTAGAGTAGGGGTTGTCAACCAATAATTATTTTAAGAGTTTCATTTGGGCCAAAATTTTGTTCGTCGAAATCCGGCCGGCCGGCCACAAGTCCTGGGGGGGGGGGGGGTGATGCCGAAAAAATGATAAATGCACATTGATATTAATGAATAAATTCATGTACACTCATTATTTCATTCATTCTGTAAATTTGATGATACATTAATTACTATCAGGTTTAACTAAAACAAAATAATTATTAAAAATATGAAAAATAATCTTACGCTTGATTCGCCATGTTTGAAATGATCAATATCGACCTTGATCATGCCTAGATGTTGTATGCCGAATTAGCAGCAGGAAGCGCCGAATAATACCTTGATAGGTATGTCGTTCCAACCAGAGTCGGTTTCAAACCGAACTCGGTTTGCCTGTGTTGCATAACGCTGAAATATTACTCCAAAATCAATGAACTTCTAGTGCATTATAAATCATTGAAAATACCTCTTACAGATTAAGTGCAGGGATCCATTGGTTTTACTTAAATTGGTAACATTTTAAGGAAAATAGCTTGATGATTATTTGTAGTGACATTACTTTGAGAAATGTAGAATATTCTTCATGATGTATTTTTTGGAGACATGCTGAGGTTGGTGCCTATATTGCCTATGCGAGCTTGTTGCTGAAGGCGGATTGTATTTGTAAACATTTAAAAATTTTAAAACGGAGGTCAAATCTCAGAATTGATATAGACGTGAGGGAATACTACATTGTAGTACAACAAAGATATGCAATTTCATATGACCCTCCGAAATAAAACTGCAAGTGTTCAGCAAAAACAATATATTTATATGATGAAGACAAATAATTTACTTGGTTGCAATTCTGGCAGCTGACAATTTGTTGTGGTTCAAGGAAAGAGGAAGACATTAAACAGTAGAGAATTTTCTGATGCTACCTTCATGACAAAGTTACTGCATTTCCAATGTAATTTTTCTGAATGATTACAAATTCTTAAATGACAAAAAGTCATTGTATTCAATAGTTTAAAAAGGTTGGGACTTATTTACAAAAGGTGAATTTTTAAGTGAAATTAACTGTTACACACAATTAAATGAATCTTACAGGAATGAACAAGTTTTAAAATTAAAGAGGTGAAGTTCACGGATGAGGCAAAGAGTCTATTAAATGTAACCATGATTAAAAAGATTGAGCCAATGACATTAGACAGAGAGAAAGAGACCAACATGGCTCGGAAAGTGTGATCAGAAATTCATTGGTGGCATTTTCTGCCACAAATTTTTTTTTTTTTTTTTTTAATGGAGCATCATGAATTATAATAAACCCCATAAAAACAAGTTTAGTATGCCCAGTTAAATTTGGCTATAAGTAAAAAAAATAGCCTTAGTTACTTAGACCCGAAGCATGTATTTTGCATAAATTCAAAAAGTAATACTATTTTTAAAAGCATCTGAATCCAATTGCTTTCTTTGAATTGGCTATTTATGTAGCACAAATATAATTGTTTGGGCATCATGAGAATGTGATTTGAGTTAAAGCCCAAACAAACTATGAATCTGTTAAAAAGGGACTCTTTCAGGCCTATGTAAATTACTTACTAACTATTTTTGAATTTACAAGTCTTCCACTCAATTCATGACAGGATTTGAAAGACGCAGACAATCCTTTGTTGCGGCATAAAATACACAAATTAAGGAGTAGCGTGGAGCCAATTATTGTAGAATAATGTTTTCGATGTCAAACATTAATGAGGCATTAACTGTTGAGAGTTTAAAACAGAAGGCATTGTCTTGTTGTCAGACGTAATTGTGAAGATCAGAATACTTTCTGACGGTACATCGCATGCATAGAAAGATAGAACTCACAACAGTGTATATTATATTTTTGAGGTAAGTGCTTATTCAATCAAGTTTTGAAATGCTCTTTAATAATTATATTTTGTGTGTTTTTATATATTTGATGTAATTCAATTAAGTCCTAGTATATTGCTGTGTTTTTATATTTAATTGTAATTGAACTTAAGAATGTATATTATGTATCCCTGATTAAGTATCATCAAATGGCATTCTCAATGTAAGAGGTAGATTAAAAGATTTCATGCACTTACTTTTTGCGTTGTTGTTATGAATTCAGTTTGTGCGCAAGGCAACACCACTAACACTTTTCTTCAGGTGGGTTGTATATGACAAAACTATTTGTTATATGCCTTGAGAACATGTTGGAACTTATCATTACAGAGAATTGAATGCGGCTTTTGAAAGCCCATGATTGGAATCAGAAATAATCACTATTATTCTCTCCTACTCCACATGCTGCGTCCAGAAAATGTGTAATCCCTCCGCAAGAAGAAGGAAAATGCGCCCTTTGAGGGTTTCAGCACCAAGCAATTCGATTAGTTCCCAAGTGATGAAGAGGTTTAAGAAGCGGGTTGGAAAAACGCACTAAGAAGAGGCCTAAGGACGTCCCGGACCACCGTGAATGAATGAAAGGTCATGGGATCAATAGCCAGTAATGGCTTCAAACAAATGTAATCACACCCATCGTCTTACTCTCTCGTAGAAATTAGCCTGTGTAAAGTGTTAATGTAGCAATCGATACAATGCTAAGTACTAACCTCACAGGCATCACCTTCTCCGGATGTCCATTGTTCTTCTAATTCTTTTTTATCTTATTTATTTAACTTACCCACACTCTAATTGTTGTAGCCAATTTTGGCTACCCTGAGAAGGGTGTCTCTTTGAATGAGGTGAGTATATTGACTGAAACGAAGAAGAGAGCCAAAGCCCCTGGTGGAACGCTATCGTTAAAGGAAGGCAAGGGACGCTGAGGATGAGACCTCGCTACAAATCGCGCCTGGTTGGTCGAGACTTCAGTAGGGAGCTACGACCGTGTGTGGGGATACGGTCGTCATGAATGATCGTAGAGGAGGTATGTGGTGGCTATCGCTCAGGAGACTATGACCATTGCGCGACCGTCGAGGGGCTACGGCGGGGTGGAGGAAGAGGATACGGAGAGGCTCGCGATGGATGGATGTGCTTAATTTTGATATCTTTTATGTAGATTAAATGTTCAATAGCATGAGCATCATAACGAAGATTATCTTTCACCCTCTGCAGTTTTACTCAAACCCATGCTGATACAGTTGTTGGTGAAACTTTACTGTGATAAAGGGCCATTATTCGTATCACGATACTTACTGTGATTTGGAACCTATTGTGAAAAATCTGCAAATGGATAATTTCTGCAATGATGTTTTATGTGTCATACCATAAATAGCCTTATAATTGTAGTGGAAATTTTACAAGGATTTGCAAAATTTCATGAAAAAAAACCACTGCGAAAATTCCACTTATACAGTAGTTGAATAAAGAATATTTGAGTTTTTGAATATTATTCCCTGCCATCCCATCTCGCTTATTCAAGACTCAACACTCAGAAGATTTTGCCTTAAGTCAAAACTCGCACAAGTCGCTAATTGCCCAAATTCAGGTATATTTCTTCAGTCGCAAACAGATTTAAAAGCAAGGTCGTCTTTACTTGCAAATTGTATATAATATCCTTGTCTCTTTTTTGCGCCTTTCTTCAGGGGTCTGGAATCGTGGTGGTGGAGAAGTTACAGTGTAAGTGGTGGCTACGGCGGTGGACGTGGAGGTAGGTTTACAACAGTGGTGGTTACAGGGGAAGCAGTAGTAGTAGCGCAGCGCAGCAGATTATGGCCAGGGTAAACACGTGGGGAAACTCAAGCTACGGGAGTGTGGCAGGCAGAGCTTACAATCGAACTCAAGCTCCGGAAGTTACGTAAAACCGAGCTGGCAGTGGTGGAAAGCTATGCATCGTTCAGAACCAGGCTCCTATAACAAATACGGAAACCAGGTAATGCTTAGGGCAATTTGACATTCACAAAATGTGTAGTCCAGTCTATTCCTGTGCATGGATATCATGAAGGGCAATTCTTCAAGTCCAAATATCAAACGTGCACTTTTTGTCTATGTGCGTATGAGTAATTGGCCGTGGGTTTGTGTGATCCCAGGGTTGGACTAAAGTGTGCCAGCATTGCATTGAGGCATAACTCTTGACTTATTCCTTAGATATTGATCTGTTACCCACATCATGTTCAGATATATCGCGTGAATGATTGCACATTAAACATTAAGGGTTTCAAAAACTTTTGGGGAAAAAATTCGTTTTCTGAATTGTTTTCTGGGACAAAATTTATTCCACAAAAATTCTGATTATTCATTGGAATATTGTTGACAAGCTTCTAATTAAAAGTACCTTGTCAAGTATAGAAGCATGCTTTCCATTTGATTCCCCCTCTTAATTTCTCCCTTTCAGTTCCAACTACCAACAGAAAGACAGTCTGGTTACAACCAACAATCAGGCTATGGAAGTGGCCAACACATTCAAGCAACTACAGTTCAAACCAAGGCTATGGCTCCTCAAACTACAGCATACTTCAGGGTACGCGAGCAGCAGCACACCGCAAGTACCTACAACCAAGGCAACAGCTCCTTACAACAACAGTTACAGCAGCAGCAACAGACGTCACAAACAAACACCACAGTCGCAGCAAACAATATCAACAGTATCAACAGCAGTTATCAACAAATACTACCAGCATAACCCTCAATATGCCCAGCAGTACGCCCAGTACTACGGTAACTATGGAACTACGGAAGCGGGATTCTGGAACCATCAATAGCAGCCCCAACAACAATTATGGCGTTGCAGGTTGAGTTTACAGATTCCTTTGTCTGTGCGATGTGACCTCAAAAAATGGGGGGGGGATGATGTTGGTATTTTCTGATGAAAAGAAAAAATGAGCTTGGTATTTCTGAACTTTTGATTGTAATTTAATGAAATTATTGATCAACACTTTGCATCAATTACTTCCCAAATAAAATCAAGAATTGCATGACATACTAAATGCGATATGAGAAGGAATACGTTTTCTGGAATCAAAGGGCAACATAATTATAAATATGGGAAAGTTGAAAAACAATGTAAATAAGTAATTGTAAGAGAAATTCGTCAATGTTTTGTAAGTTTGAATTGTTTATGGAACAAAATTCAGATCTTTTAGCTCAACTTGTTATTTTGTACATGTAGATTTAAAGAACTCATCCGGGCTGGAGTTTGCATATAAAGAAAATAGAGTAAATCGAAAAAGCCCACAACACTGAAAATTTCATCAAAATCGGATAGAAATAGCAAAGCTTATGAATTTTCTTAGGTTTAGAATTTTTAGGAAACAGTTCTTCAAATTGGCAAACTTGATGATATGCTCAAGTCCCCCTTCTTTCTTCTGTATTTTATTTATGAAATAACCAATTTCAAGATTTCTATGCCCAAGGACATAAAACACGGAATTAATCCTTGTGAATGTTCAAGGTCACAGTGCTTTTACTTATTCAGTATGAGGGACAGGATTTTCGTGTATACGCGAATATATGAAAAAATGAGATAAATAGGATTCATATTAATAAAACACAAGAAGGTAGGGGGACTGTGACATCATCAGTTTGCTCATTGAATATTTCAATTTATTCAAATGAGACAATAAGACAACTGCCAAGAAACTGTTTTACAAAACAAAAATCAAGACCTAAAAAAAATTCATAACTTGTTTTTTTTCATCCGTTTGATAAAATTTTCTGTGTTGTGCTTGATAATTTTACTTAATTTTACAAACCTTTCATCTTCAGCCCGGACTCTCCTTTATAGGCATTGGATTTTTACTATGATTTTACATTGGTAGAAACAAATTTTTGTATGTAGTGAGGTTTATATTCTATGAATATTTGTGGAATTACATTTATTGTTATCATGAAACAACCACATTGTTTTGTCAGGCACTGTTCATTTTAGTTGGAAAACATCCCGGTATAAGGATTTGTACGAATCTATTCATTGCTCTTTTATACCACCATTAAACATTTTTAGCATCGTTCAGTAGAGAAAACAGCCAGCTTTTAGTATATATCACCAGAGTTTAAACAATTGGACACTGAATGTTATTGTGATGTTGTAATTCGTATTGTTGGTGTTTTTTTTTTTTCTTGTGTATTTTATCTACCCATATGTGTTCATGCTTTGAGAAGATAGTCAGGTGTTCAATAATTTGTAGGGTTATTCAAGGGATTTTGATCTCATTTCCCAAAAATCTCACTTCTAAAGTAAAAAGTTATTCATCAATACCCAACAAGTACTTTGATAAAGACCATGAAATGACATACTGAGATGACTGTACATACTCTACCAGAAACTTGAATTAATTATTTTCACATTGGTCTAGGAATTATGTTCTTGCCCTCACTTTGAGAAGAGCATAGTAGTGATTGAAAATGTTTCCTAATTTTGTAAAAATTATTATGCAAAGTTGATGGTTACGGAATGTTGTGTTAGATGTAGATTACCCCAATCCATCTGACATGCTATCTCAGGAGAGTTGAATGCTCTTTCCTGAAATATTAATTTTTGAACTGTACATTTAGCTGTAGTGTTTATTTGGCTACTGTATTTATTGGGTGATCGTGAAGATTTTGGTAAGGTGATATGAAAGGTACGTCTACTCCTGTATGATGAGTACTGGGGGTGTTTACTCAGTTGAATTGCAAATGAATAAATGACCGGAACATGTCTTTGTGCTTATACTAATCACATTCTCAATTATTTTAGTGCAAGAACTGATCACCAGTAATTCGTAAGTTGTTAAAGCTTGTAAAACTTGGTGAACACCCTAGTGGGGTGTAACACAAAGATTACGATTGATAAAAGTACGATTGATTTTTTTCTCGGCCAGCCTCGTCACCAGGACAGGATGGCCCAAAGTTCATGATCTTAATCCTAACCCTAGCCCTAACCATACTCCTTAATCATATCAAACCATAATCCAGTGACTGTACCTGGTTTTTTCAAATGAGGCCACCTGAAAAAAATCAATCGTAAGTCTTTGTGTTACACCCCACAGATTGTTCTATGTTTATAATAAGCAGTTCTCCCATTCCTATTTCATACATGGTTTTGGTCTGAGCACCTCATTATAATGGGGAG
>CALNVZ010000174.1:61166205-61177942 GCA_940671915.1 Paracentrotus lividus
CCGCGGAGCCGAGGGGGGGGGCTTGCAGCCCCCCACTTTTTCACCAACGTGTACAAAACGCAAAAATGACCATAACATTTTGTGATTTATAGCCTGGTCAGCCGCCCCCCCCCCCACTTATCGGCATTCAGCCCCTCCACTTTCCAAAAACGCTCCGTGGACCCCTGACAATGTAACTGCCCGTCCTTAAAAATTACGGCCATGAATTTCTTGCTCTGATCTCTTCTTAGCTTAGTTCCCAACCCTTTCTTAATATCCAATCGCCAAGTAATTTGCTTTCTACCCTAACCATAATGGCATAACATGTTCTATAATACAGATTCCATTTTATCCTTCCACAGGCTGGTTTTACAATTTTTTAATTCAATGTAAGGTTATTGGTTCACCCTCAAATTAGAAATTAATAATCAACAATTTCAATAAGCAATATATATTAACATGAATGCACCATTGAAATGATTAAGAGTTAAAGAAGGCAAAATTATTGCCACACTAAAAAAGAAACTATTAGCCAAAAAAAATAAGCCTTATCATTGCAAATGGAACATACGGATAGAGAGATATTCAGGGATAAAAGTTAGCTTAACTCTAGAAGCAGAAAACTCAAAGATCAGTGAAACTTCAAGATAATGGAAAAATAATCAGGGATGAATATAAAATTGCAATATCTCTGCCATTAAGAAAAAAAATATACGCCTCAATCTTCACAAAATGATATCAAGTTAAAGGTGCACTAAAGAGCTTGAATGAATGTAAACTCTGGAATGTACATGTAAGTCAGAATTTCATCAGGATAATCAGGATTTTACATGTGATACAATATTTAAATCTAAATTTGATATTAACTTGTGTATAGTTTTGGTAACAAAAAAAAAATCAGATAAAACCCGAATTAATATTGTCTCATGTTGGTTCACATGCACTAAGACATGTGTGAGAGATTTGTATATTCCTTTCACAGTTCAGTGAATTTCAAGTGAAATGTTGAACCAAACACAATTTGTACGGTTTTTGAGACCTTTGCTTGGTGGCCCATCCCCTGAATACCCGCATGATTGGAGCGTAGTGATCTGTGGGTATCACGCCACACAATGAGAACCCCAAATTGTTTTCAATGTGAACCGCCCTAGAGCACACAAAGATGTGTCGGATCCACGACTTAGTCTTTTAATACTATAAAATCCGTGAAAATAAGACATTAAAACGAGATTCATGTAATATAACTTTTCTTTGTTACAGTTATATGATTCAGTCTCTCAATATTATCTCACTGTAAATCAATTAATTTTTCCTTCTCCCACACTATACACGCTTTAACCCAATTCAAGACAGAGTTGGCACCTTTCAAATCCTCAGATATTCATGACGCAAAGGTACATGAAAATGAGGGGAGTATTCCCCTCTGTTCTATCTAAAATATACAGGCACAATGTCCAGGATGGATTATTATTTGTCTAGTTGTTTGGCAGAATAGGCCAAAGGTCATGCCTGACATAAATCAATCTGATAAATACAGGTAACTGTACAAGTACGAGCCAACAGTACAGTCTACTCCCATTATAATGAGCACATAATAACAAGATTCTCTTGGTCCCAGTAACATGTTGCACATTGTCATGTGCCAAAGTGGCAGTATAGAGATTTCCTCATTGGCCTGCGTCCTAGCCCACCTCATCAATAATGGTTGTTGGACTTGTAGGTGAGATGTGTCCCCAGTGTATTTGCGAAATTACTATTTCACATGTTTTACCTTTTTGATAAACAATTAATTATCAAAAATTTCTTTGACCAAGTCAAGAAAGACAATCAAATATAGGAACATACACATGTGTTAATTTTTAATTGGTTGGGAATGTGAATTGTAACATGATTGAAAAAAAAATATCACTTATGATTCATAGCAAAATTCACTTTGTGAGAAAGTTAGGTATAATTTTGAGGCACATATTAACAAGGTTTAGAGGGGTTACCTGAATATAAAAGTATTTTGAAAGTTGTGATCACTGGATATATTCAAGTCTTCTGGCAACACATTAATTGTATGTGATGTTCTATACAGGCAACTGCCCATGTGCCGAACAAAATACCCAAACCCCCATCTCTCTTCTTCTGACGACAGCACATACTTGCTGTCTTATATATGACACAATGTCCCCTCAATAAAAAACAATATCTCTTCTACAAATTAGTTCTTAAGAGATTATTTTCAAATGATTTGAAATTTGTACTAGAGTACAAAAATATTCTTTTGTATTACATCACATCCATTGTTGAATTATAATAAGGAGGATGCCCATTTCAGAGTAATTTTTTTTTAAATGATTAAATTACTATTATTTAGCAAATTTTCTCTGAAGAATTACTACTTTAAATAATGTTAAATTTCAGAGAGGATTTTCCTCATGGCACTTCAGTCTGATTAACCGGTGAATAACTCCACCTTACCATATGTCCTGACAGGGGGTCTTATCCTAGGAGCCATAGGCGAGGAACACTTCACCAGGATAATAATCACAACGTTCCCTAACGATAACAATGAAGTAATACCTTAAGAGATCAAAATACCACCAAGAGGAAGGCCACAGCTACAGTGAATGTTGCATGAAGCTGGATACATTCCATGGTACCAAATAGTTGCGAGTAGCGTTTGCCGTTAGAGATGTATGACGGTGGGTCTAAGGAGAAAGAGTGTGTCATACACGTCCAGGTCATGGGATCAATTAAAATGATGTAGTCCTGGACATTTTCCTGGGGCAGCCTCATCAAGCTGCATCATGATTGGGTTTGTAAGTGTGTATTCCATTGCTATCCTGTAATGGTCCTGTGTCAGAAACACCACCATGCATCCATATGTTTGGTTACTATCCAATCCTGTACCAGTTATGTTAACGACAAGAGGTGCGTTATCACGCCGTAGATTTCATCTGCATCAAATGGTAATGATGATTGGGTTATCATTAGCTTTGCACCAGTTAGCAGGTGGTTTCCATCTGAACGTCTTTATCAAGTGGCCAAAGATACATTTGTGATTCATGACCAGAATTTGAACGTTCAAATTGATTTCGCTTAAACAGGTGGCATAGAGAATAGCATACCCTCTATCTGAAGCGCCATAATGGATTACA
Source organism: Paracentrotus lividus (assembly GCA_940671915.1). NCBI lineage: Eukaryota > Metazoa > Echinodermata > Echinoidea > Camarodonta > Echinidae > Paracentrotus > Paracentrotus lividus. The sequence goes on from CALNVZ010000174.1 coordinate 61,169,331, forward strand.
TGAAATATTCTCAAGTCTTGGAATAACGGTCTGATTTGCTTCTTCATTCCAACTCTTGTTGGGACCTTGGTCCAACTCTTATAATCCCAGTGATACATGTACTGTAACAATGTCTGGTCAGACTCGTCCTGGATGAGACCAAAAGATCATTATCGGAGCGACAGAATCTGGAACATTACCTACCAGGCTTTCATAGCCAACCTCCAATTCCCAGGTATATTTGATCCACATCATATCTCCAAAACCATTTTACTTTGAAGAGCTATGACAGTTCCTGTATTCCCCAGCCAAGAACCAAGAGCTTGCCCCAGATCACAGAACGCTTATGTCTACCTGAGGCATGGTGTCTTAGACTGTTAATCCGGAATCCATTTCATGGTTTGAAGATTCAAAATTCCAGAGATGATCAAAGGTAGAGTTTTATTATTTAGAGTACTTTGTCCACCAAACATCCAGAGGAGCTCCAGCTGTTTGATCTAACCAGATAGCCGCACCTGATTGGTAGTAAGACAAGTCTAGTTATGCCCTCCAGCATAACCCGACTTGACATCTTCCTCCAAACTGCACAGAAAAGCAACAGACGAAAAAACCCAATTAACATGTCAAACAATTAAACAGAGTTTGATAGAAAAATATGATATTATGATTCCAAAATAATTTTAAAGAGTATTGGGTATGCGCTTTTTAGAACATGTTGTGACGAGTCAAATGGTTTATTTTGTAAGAGTTTTAATGCCTCATGATGTCCCTCCAATTCTATAACAATAATTAGCAGCATCCATTAATTTACATTTCAAGTAACATTCATCTCTGGCACACACATGTTATTGTTAAAGACCTTTATTCTCGAACGGTCGACTCAAGTTTTAATAGGATACTAAATACCATCACCCTTACTGTTTGAGACAACAGCAAGGACTACTAAATATGTATTTAGAAGACCTACCTTTAGGCAACCTTCAAGATACCAGCCCTTGTTGATTACTGAATCATATTTATTAACCCATTAAATATTGTATTTGCCATTCACTTCCTTTATTCAAGACATAAGTTTAATCTGATTATTCCCTTAATACGAATCAAAACTGGAGATGACCCAGAGGAATTATATAGAAACATAAAACAAATAATTTAAAAGTAAAAAAACTAAAAAACACACATAATTAAAGTAAAAAACTTAAAGTAGATTGCAAACAAATTTGAAAATAGTTTTTTTAACAAATTCAAATGAAATGTATTTTGTATTCCACCTGCAGATTGCGGCATTCCATATGATACATTATGACATCAGTAGCAAAGAGCAATGCTAGAAATGGAGAGCTGGGTGTTAATGTCTTTAATTGTTTCATCAGCATCATTGTGTTTTCATTAAAGTTGTCCTCGTGTTGTCACATTGTCTTTTCATTCAATTTTAGTCCACTGCACGGAACAGGTATATGTAATTTTACAAGTAAAGATTTGTGTTTTGTTCCTTGATCATTTCTTTAAGTCCATCCTTAGGCCTATGCAAGAAGTCCCTTCCCACTGGAACAATTAGTTCTGTTTTAATAGGAAACACTGTCATACTGGTATTATCTTTACAACATGTGCCAACTGTGAGCCTGGGGTGAAGTCCCTTCATTGCATTTCAATCTGATTATTAACACATCATGCATTCTTTGCCTCTCTCTGCTCGACTTAGGTCACATTCTGTAAAATAAAAATATGGATGAAAAGAATATGTAAATTATTTGCATATAAATACACACAGAATTGGTTGAAGCAGCTGTCGTTAGAACTAGTGTATCTATTATTTTTCAGCAGACTGACCGTTACATACATGTACTTTGTAGGGCTTTTTTAATTTTATGTTATAATAATTAAACGGAGTTGCCTATAGATCTAGACCCTAATGGTATTAATTAAAGTTGAAGTTGACCTTAATTATATAGATTATAATTACCCTAGGCTATACAATACTTTTCACTTAGAGAAAACCATTCGAAAATCACATAATGCTCAGCCCCCCCCCCCCTCCCAAAAAAAGCAGACATTCATGAACAAATATTCTGGATCACAAAAATAGGCCACACATAACTCAAGTTAAAATGATTTATTATTGAGATGTAAAATACAAATAAACGGTGAATAGACTGTAAATAGGCCATAACAAGAATATAGATTTCGGTCTCAAGCCACACTTTAAAATTTGCCAGAATCTTGAACATGAAGGGGCACTGCAGACTAAATCAAATCAATGACAGAAAATGTAGGGGAAACAAAACAATTGAACAACCAGTATAATGTAACAGTGGGACCGTGCTTAAGCAAACAAGCCTTGTTCCATCACATGAAAACTGTCCAGAAATAGGCAATAAATAGACATGTCAACGATAATGAAATGGTTGTTTTGTTCATTCTTATATACATACCGGGATCTTCAAATTATAAATATAATGAGGCTAATACAGCAAATATTTCTTTTTGCCGATCCCAATAATTTGATATTCTGTCCAACTCGACTCCGCTAGTAGGAAAGGAGAGTCAGATCGCCTAAGCCTGTGGGCGTGGCTCAGATGAAAATCATTTTTAAAATTAAACCATTTAAAATCAGTAATGAAAAAAAAAAAAAAAAAAAAAAAAAAGACAAGACGAAAAGCAAACAAAATATCTAAGAATTGGAGATTAACCTCACCCATAATTTAAAAATAATGAATAAATCAGTGACAGATCATATCAGGTTTTAAATTGGGATTGGGGGGGGGGGCAGCTGGAAAGGTTTTAAGAATAGTGGATAGGGGGCGGAGCCATTCTTATCTTATCAACACAATTATTTATGTCCGTGTTGTAAGGGCACACCCTGTGTACCATTGGATCCGCCATGATAATCTAGAGCATGCAACAGGCCATTGGTTAGGGCCTAATAATATAATCTTCAAACAATGTGTATTGTTTTGTTTGCCAGGAATGCTTGTGGCGTCAAAATGATACGTAAACAATCAAAAATGTTTGAAGTTCTACGGGAGGAATCGAAGATAATTATAAACTCAAAAATAAAATGAATTTATACGCTTCAGAATGCTCGGTCTCGGCAGGGGCCCCCAGTCTCACGCAATTGGGGGAGGGGGAAATAGCGGTTGCACTCAGATTTATACTTGGCTTGGGACGGGAGGGGAGGGGGCGGGGGTGGGCATGTACTTGTGCTCCAGTAAGTTTATTTATGAGTGACCAAATCATGCTCGAATAATAATATATTTTTTTTACAGAACCATAATGTCGTAAAAGAAAAAAAAAAAAGACGAAAAGAAGCAATAACCAACACCCCCCCCCAAAAAAAAAAGGGAAAAAGAAGAAAAAGACGAATAGATATTGAAAATTTTTTAAAGTTTATCAAATTTATTGTTTGTGTGTCTATGTAGGTAGGAATTATTTGCGTTTCACTGTAGGCCTATGTTTTGTACCATGGTGAACCAAATTTTATTATTTTATTTATTATTTTTTTTTTTTCAATGAGAAATAGCATTGTTATGACTTCAAAATAGAAGTACAGAGCGACATCAACGAATGCTATAACCCAAAGAAAGATATGTAATAAGGAAATAATTCATGTTACAGCTTTTGGGTGTTTATTTCTGGTATTGCACGTTCGCATTACCTCAAAGCACTTGCTTCTTACCAAATTTCGATTTCAGTAAGGTATATGTAATAAAATATGTATTTTCGCAAAACGTTGCGGACTTTCAGAAATAATGAATGATGCCTGCCTGATGAGTAAACAATCACAAGTGGTTAAAACTTGGCATGTATTTGATTGCCTGGGAATACCCGAAACGGCAGTTGTATCTGTATGTCGATTGGCACCAAGCGATGCTTCTATATACAATAAAAAACGATATCCACTGCAGTATTATTAACATTGTTTCCAATGTTTGAGTGATCACAGCGCCAAAATAAAAAACGGGTCAGCTCTATAATTATAGGCCAAGTGTAGATAAAGGTCCTGAATTATGAACACCGTTTTGTCAGTAATTGCGTGTCATTTACAAGACGACTGAACTAGCAGAAGTTCTGAATTCGGACTGGGTATTAAACTAATTATTTATTCAATCAACCGGGAGTACAGGACACCAGTAACGTTTTACCCTTAATTTATAAGATTACTCTCCAATTATCATTCATCATCCACGCAGAAATGCTTAATAAAAATTCTGACACTATATATGTGGGTCAAGTACATTTAATTTTACTCAATTTCTAGTTATGCATTGTAATAATGAAGATATGAATATATATAAATAATGACTTGTCATGTATAAACATGAATACCTAATATTAAAGGTGGAGTAAAATATTTAATTAGAACAGCAACAGTAATGTAATCCTAAAGTGGTACTAGTATGCAATGTGTAGTATGCAATTGAATTCTCAGAATAGTTCATAAAAGAATAATTCAAATTAATGATAGAGACTCTGCGGAACCTTCACTTTATACCACATGTACCTGTACTTTTGAGACAAATAAATGAAATGATATGAAATGAATGAATATAATTTAAACATGATTATTTTGTTAAACAGCACGCTCAGTTCATAATGTTGGGGGTAATTATAGGTTGACAAATAATATTACCAAATACCTCCAATAACCTGCAAGTTCTAAAAATAGTTTCTGGTGATTTATGACCCTTGAGTAGCTATGACACCCCGAGAACGTGTGCATGCATACTCATTCATGTCCACGTGATCTCAAACATACAACATAAAATAATGTTAATAAGCATCTAGCATACGCTCATAACGCCGGCAATCATGCCTGTATATTTCCCTGATCTCCTGTAGGTGACTCTCTAAATTTTGTATCAATCTTAAAAGGTGTTTTAGTGAAGAATATATTGTCTGATCATCATCTCTGGCTCGCATTCTGCGGGGTCCGTCCATTATTCTCCCATACCGCTACTGCCATAAGAAGCAAGCAACTTTGTATTGAGCTTGATCCGCAGTGGTTTTAAACTCAGAAATAAAGATCGTTCATCTCGAGAGATTGCTTTTATGGTGTTATGGCGATTGTGTGTAACCCTGTTTTGGTGGCTTTAATAATTGCGACAAATGAACGGTACGGTATGTGCATGCAAATATTATAACCGCATATTTTATCTAAATAATTTGGAAATGGAGAAAAATGCGGCAAACACAAAAAGACCATGATGTTCATTATTTGATCATATCTGCCCATGATTCATACTGGACATATCACGGAGTCTCTTCCTTCAGTGATTCTAGTTTTAAAATGACATTTGCCTCCGGTATCTCTCTCCTGTACTAATGACGCAAATTCAACTCTGGACTTACATAATAAGCTATAATAACCTACAACTTTATGAGTACCCCTATTGCAAAATAACTAATAACCTACAAGTCATCTAAGACATATATTGGGAAGCATTATTGTCGCAGGAGCATTTATTCATGTATCATGCTTCCGTCTTCTTGGCCAACCTCACTAAGTTAAACATATATTTGTTTGCTCAACAGAGTATTACAAGATGAATTCTGCTGAGGTTTATTTAAGATGACATCAACACCACCGGAAATATGTAAGACTGATACGTTCTATCTCAAAGCACAAGCGAGCTGCTCCCCGAGGTCTAAAATGGCACTTCAGCAAACATGCGCGAACAGACATGTCAGGGCTTTTGATTGCCAAGGAGAACACGAGCAATGCACGTCATTCAAATCCTCACCCAAAGGAGAATATATTCATTCCAGGACATTTGAGGACTCTCTCTCTCTCCTCCGCTTCCTGGTACCATAACACAAATCAAAGGATGCCGGTACTATACTTATGTTGGTGTTAGCTTTTAACTTCCTGATCTTTCACGCAATAAGATAGTATATTATATTACCAACAAGTGATGATTATGTTCAAATGGGCAATTCCATCGTTACGCGACGTTACCATTGAGAGGCGACTTCAGATAATCAATTGATAAACAAATGTATTTGCATTTGGAATTACATTTATTATTCGCACGTTTGTAAAACATATAGAGTTCAACATTCTTATTTCAATTGCTTTAAGCGCTTCATTGGTTAATTAACCACGATTGTTTTGGAAGCGAGCGTACGGACGTTACATACAAAAGGAGACATCATGCCTTTTTTAAATTGAACATAATGGGTAAAATTCTGTGAAGTACAAACTTCAAAGTTTCTTAGCCCTAATTTGCAAATAGTCTTATTCATTTTTATGCATTCACGAACTAAAAGTTCTTAAAAAGTACTTGGTATTCTTTAATTTTGTGCTAATTAAGTTGTTACGGCATGTTACATTTTAATCTGTGACTTTTTTGTTATGCTGACCTTTTTGGTATTTCACCCATTTGTCATGAATTAATGTCATTATTGACTTTTAAGACAGAAAAAATCCACCCTTCTCCATTTTAGTGAAAGTTTCAAGAAAATATCAAAAGAATCTTGTTGATAATTTGAATTTTAGCATTTTCTTTTTTCATGTAGTCCCACACATTAGAATTTTAATGGTGGTCTAGTTCTCAAGGAAATGGACGAAATTGAAAAATAATTTTTAATTGATTTTGAAAGAGTTTACTTGATCCATTTAACACCCATGGCATTAGATAAGTGATTGACATTAAGATGAACATCAGAGAGGACATTTTTAATTTTTGACAAATGTCCGCTTTAAGCGTTGGGGAATTGGCCCAAATGACTTGTTGCGAACTGTCAGCCCTCCACTTTCGAAAAACCTCTCCATGCCCTGTTAAGATGGTGTGGTTTGTAGAATTTCCTATATACATTTTAGTTGTATTCACTTTAAACGTATTTTATTTAAAAAAAAAAAAAAAAAAAAAAGGTTTATCAGGTTATGTAGAGTTGTTCGAAGGTATTGTCCGAGGAGGTAGTTGTTCTTGAACCCACAAAAAAAAAATCATTCCTAAAATACTGTTTATTTGTTCAAGGTAATCATAACACCAATAACAACGCAGTGGTTATACCTGAAATGATGACGTCACAAAATTCCGCACCACGATCAACCATCTGGACAAACTTCTGCGAGTCACAATATTGAACTCTTCAAAGCTCAGTGAAAGTATTCAACCAGATCTGGTGCGTCGTCTAGGTAAATATGATTATGGATATAAGTAAATTTTTGGTGATATAGCTGTAAGTATAGTTTGGAAATCATGTAATTCTATATATTAATATTTGTAGGCCTATTGCATGTTTTACTATTTCAATTCTTATTCTAATGATTTTGTATTGAATTTTGTATTCTTTTGTGAGGGGGGGGATGGAAAATGTTAAAAAAATAAAATTTAATGAATTGAAAGTTTGAATAGTTTGGCCTAAACAACCTTAAATAGGCTTGGCAGGTTTCATGTATAATATAAACTGTACATATTATCTTATAACACGTCTTCATTGACAGGTAATTTTATTGTAGTATTGATAACTGTTTTTGTTATGTAAGTGTATGTACTACTGTCGCATTTATCTTTGTAGCTATTCTTCTTTGATGAAAATTGATTGTATTAATGACAATCGAAAATGCTGCGGACTTTTTGTTTTAATCAAATTGATTTGATTTTAATTTGATTTGATTATTTGTTTGATCTAGGCATCAATCTCAACATTCCTTTACCCAAGTGTATTGAAAAACGGCTTCAGGAGGACATGAAAGAGGAAATCTTCAGTATGTTGGTTCTGGAGAAAGGATGTACAAGAGAGAGATCAAAGGCATCAACTTATTCAAGCCTCGAGGAGCGGATATCGGTGATCTCGTTTCGTTAGTTTGGGTGAGTATTTGCCTGGGAAAAATTATAATCTAGATTACTTTTCAACTGAAAATCTATATGAAAGCTATATATAACCGTGGCGGCTCTCGGCATTTCATTGAGAGAGAGAGAGAGAGAGGGGGGGGGCAAAAATCGAGATTTCAAGATTTTGGTACACCCAATTCATTCTCCGTCAGACAGGGCGAGGCAAAAATATCATTTTTTTTTTTAATATCTTTTACTCACGCTGTCTGCAGGGTAAGCGAGGGGAGGGAGAGTGGATCGGGTCTGGCATAATTATTACAAAAAATTTCGGCCTTCAGCCATCAAGGAAAAAACATTCATTAATTTTTTGTCGGATATTTTTTTTTTTTTATTTAAGGGGGGGGGGAGGCGGACAAGTCGGCCCCCTGGAATCTGCACCTGATATTATACTTGTCTTCTATCACTTGCCAGGCTTTGAGAATCTCTCTTTATACTCCATGCCAAACCCTGAAAGACTGTGGGGAGTGGGTAGAGTGTACGCTACTTTCTTTTCTCACCATCCCTGTCAGTTCCTGGTCTCTTTTTCGGGAACGGCCTGCACTATTTTTGTTCATAAGTGATTCCAAAATACTCTTGGTAACGGAGTAGGTCGATTGCTCCATCCAATGTGCGTTATATAGTGCCTCAGAACTGTCATAATATAACCTAATTTTCATGAAATGACATTCTACTTTAGGTTGAAAGACGAAAAACATTTCCCATAAGATGGTGGACGTTTGAACCGATCATCTGTCAGTATCTGAAAGATTTAAGTGAACTGGCTAGTAAGATGGAGGAGGAAACGGATGGTCTCAA
>CALNVZ010000174.1:61183909-61251535 GCA_940671915.1 Paracentrotus lividus
AAAGAGGAAGAGATTTTATTGCTGGTTACAACGGGAGCTGATGATGAGCAGAGCACAGATAAATTTACGTCATAAGAGAGAAAGAGACAGCTCGCACAGTGGATTTGTTCAAAGGAGAGAAGGAAGATCTGAAAACAACAACAACAAAATCATAAAATGTAACAATTATACTATTCTTAGCATTTCTTTACAATAAACTTCTGGTTATTGTATATCAAACTTTTTTATACATTAACATGTGAAATAATCAGTAACATTTTCTAAAGTAAATTAATACAAACTATGATGCGTATGCATTAGGCTTTTTTATTAGTTTTTGTATAGTGCTTTTGGAGGGGTGTACTTTGTCAGCTATCTTCACATACATTTCAAACAGTGCTGTCACCTTCTTCTTGAATAAAGCTGAACGAGTCTGGTGATATATATGACTAGCTCCATCAAATCAAGTAGTTTGCTATCGGTAGCACAGCATGATACGTCTACGCCCTCTATACATCTTGAATATCTGGTCTCCCATCTGTCATTTGTAACAAGAAAGAAGATTCAAAACTGTTTAGATTGGGTGGTACGAAGCACCGGCTGAAAAGTTCAAAAACTTTTGTATCCAAACTAAGCGAGGAAATTCACTCAGGAAAGGGGTGGGGACGGCATGACTGATAGGGTTCTTTCTGATAAGGGTTCGTTTTGTACATTAAGTTGCAAAAGAATAGACAACTGCTGTTATGACCAAGTTGATATAGAACAATTTTTCCATAACTCATTTTTTCTAAAAGATTTATCCGCAAAGCCCTAATTCGGGGGTATTCATTTATTCAGCGGTAGTCATTTTGATCATCCTATAAAAATAAAAAACATAATAACTCGAATTAGAGTAGGGGTTGTGCAAACCAATATTATTTTAAAGTTTCATTTGGCCAAAAATTTGTTCGCGATCCGGTCCGGGGCCGGCCACAAGTCCTGGGGGGGGGTGATGCCGAAAAATGAAAATGCACATTGATATTAATGATAAATTCATGTACACTCATTATTTCATTCATTTCTGTAATTTGATGTATGACATTAATTACTATCCAGGTTTAAGCTAAAACAAAATAATTAATTAAAAATATGAAAAATATATCTTACGCTTGATTTCGCCATGTTTGAAATGATCAATATCGACTCTTGATCATCTAGATGTTGTATGCCGTTGAGACCATCCGTTTCCTCCTCCATCTTACTAGCCAGTTCACTTAAATCTTTCAGATACTGACAGATGATCGGTTCAAACGTCCACCATCTTATGGGAAATGTTTTTCGTCTTTCAACCTAAAGTAGAATGTCATTTCATGAAAATTAGGTTATATTATGACAGTTCTGAGGCACTATATAACGCACATTGGATGGAGCAATCGACCTACTCCGTTACCAAGAGTATTTTGGAATCACTTATGAACAAAAATAGTGCAGGCCGTTCCCGAAAAAGAGACCAGGAACTGACAGGGATGGTGAGAAAAGAAAGTAGCGTACACTCTACCCACTCCCCACAGTCTTTCAGGGTTTGGCATGGAGTATAAAGAGAGATTCTCAAAGCCTGGCAAGTGATAGAAGACAAGTATAATATCAGGTGCAGATTCCAGGGGGCCGACTTGTCCGCCTCCCCCCCCCCTTAAATAAAAAAAAAAAAATATCCGACAAAAAATTAATGAATGTTTTTTCCTTGATGGCTGAAGGCCGAAATTTTTTGTAATAATTATGCCAGACCCGATCCACTCTCCCTCCCCTCGCTTACCCTGCAGACAGCGTGAGTAAAAGATATTAAAAAAAAAAATGATATTTTTGCCTCGCCCTGTCTGACGGAGAATGAATTGGGTGTACCAAAATCTTGAAATCTCGATTTTTGCCCCCCCCCTCTCTCTCTCTCTCTCTCAATGAAATGCCGAGAGCCGCCACGGTTATATATAGCTTTCATATAGATTTTCAGTTGAAAAGTAATCTAGATTATAATTTTTCCCAGGCAAATACTCACCCAAACTAACGAAACGAGATCACCGATATCCGCTCCTCGAGGCTTGAATAAGTTGATGCCTTTGATCTCTCTCTTGTACATCCTTTCTCCAGAACCAACATACTGAAGATTTCCTCTTTCATGTCCTCCTGAAGCCGTTTTTCAATACACTTGGGTAAAGGAATGTTGAGATTGATGCCTAGATCAAACAAATAATCAAATCAAATTAAAATCAAATCAATTTGATTAAAACAAAAAGTCCGCAGCATTTTCGATTGTCATTAATACAATCAATTTTCATCAAAGAAGAATAGCTACAAAGATAAATGCGACAGTAGTACATACACTTACATAACAAAAACAGTTATCAATACTACAATAAAATTACCTGTCAATGAAGACGTGTTATAAGATAATATGTACAGTTTATATTATACATGAAACCTGCCAAGCCTATTTAAGGTTGTTTAGGCCAAACTATTCAAACTTTCAATTCATTAAATTTTATTTTTTTAACATTTTCCATCCCCCCCCTCACAAAAGAATACAAAATTCAATACAAAATCATTAGAATAAGAATTGAAATAGTAAAACATGCAATAGGCCTACAAATATTAATATATAGAATTACATGATTTCCAAACTATACTTACAGCTATATCACCAAAAATTTACTTATATCCATAATCATATTTACCTAGACGACGCACCAGATCTGGTTGAATACTTTCACTGAGCTTTGAAGAGTTCAATATTGTGACTCGCAGAAGTTTGTCCAGATGGTTGATCGTGGTGCGGAATTTTGTGACGTCATCATTTCAGGTATAACCACTGCGTTGTTATTGGTGTTATGATTACCTTGAACAAATAAACAGTATTTTAGGAATGATTTTTTTTTTGTGGGTTCAAGAACAACTACCTCCTCGGACAATACCTTCGAACAACTCTACATAACCTGATAAACCTTTTTTTTTTTTTTTTTTTTTTAAATAAAATACGTTTAAAGTGAATACAACTAAAATGTATATAGGAAATTCTACAAACCACACCATCTTAACAGGGCATGGAGAGGTTTTTCGAAAGTGGAGGGCTGACAGTTCGCAACAAGTCATTTGGGCCAATTCCCCAACGCTTAAAGCGGACATTTGTCAAAAATTAAAAATGTCCTCTCTGATGTTCATCTTAATGTCAATCACTTATCTAATGCCATGGGTGTTAAATGGATCAAGTAAACTCTTTCAAAATCAATTAAAAATTATTTTTCAATTTCGTCCATTTCCTTGAGAACTAGACCACCATTAAAATTCTAATGTGTGGGACTACATGAAAAAAGAAAATGCTAAAATTCAAATTATCAACAAGATTCTTTTGATATTTTCTTGAAACTTTCACTAAAATGGAGAAGGGTGGATTTTTTCTGTCTTAAAAGTCAATAATGACATTTAATCATGACAAATGGGTGAAATACCAAAAAGTCACATAACAAAAAAGTCACAATTAAATGTAACATGCCTAACAACTAATTAGCCAATTAAAGAATACCAAGTACTTTTTAAGAACTTTTAGTTCGTGAATGCATAAAAAGAAATAAGATCTATTTGCATTAGGGCTAAGAAAAACTTTGAAGTTTGTAACTTCACAGAATTTTACCATTATGTTCAATTTAAAAAGCATGATGTCTCTTTTTATGTAACGTCCGTACGCTCGCTTCCAAAACATCGTGGTTAATTTAACCAATGAAGCTTAAACAATGAAAATTAAGAATGTTGAACTCTATAATGTTTCTACAAACGTCGAATAATAAACTGTAATTCCAAATGCAAAATACATTGTTTATCAATTGAATTATCTGAAGTCGCCTCTCAATGTAACGTCGCTAACGATGGAATTGCCCATTTGAACATAATCATCACTGTTGGTAATAATATACTATCTTAATTGCGTGAAAATAGGAGTTAAAAGCTAACACCAAACATCAATATACGTACGCTCCTTTATTTGTTCATGGTACCAGGAAGCGCTGAGTGAAGTCCCTAGAGATGAGTTCCACATTTCATAAATAGTCCTGGATGAATATCATTTCCTTTGGTGAATTTGGATGACGTGCATCTGCTCGTTTCTCTCTTCAATCAAAAGCCCTGACATGTCCTGTTCGCGGCATTGTTTGTCTGAAGTGCATTTAGTACCTCGGGGAGCAGATCGCTTTGCTTTGAGATAGAACCGTATCATCTTACAATTATCCGGTGTGTTGGATGTCATCTTAAATATAACCCAGCAGAATTCATCTTTGTAATAATCTGTTGAGCAAACAAATATATGTTTAAACTTAGTGAGGTTGGCCAAGAAACGGAAGCATGATCCATGAATATGCTCCTGCGACAATACATGCTTCCGCAATATTATGTCTTAGATGACTTGTAAGGTTATTAGTTATTTTGCAATAGGGTACTATAAGGTTTAGGGTTGTATTATAGCTTAATTAGTGTAAGTCCGAGTTGAATTTGCGTCATTAGTAGCGGAGCATAGATACCGGAGCAAATGTCATTTAAAAACTAGATCACATGAAGTAAGATGACTCTGTGATATGATTCCAGTATGAATACATGGGCAGATTATGATCAAATAATGAACATCATGGTCTTTTGTGATTTGCCGCATTTTTCTCCATTTCCAAATTATTTAGATAAAATAGCGGTATAATATTGCATGCACATACCGTACTTCATTGTCGCAATTATTTAAAGCACCAATAACAGGGTTACACACAATCTGCCAAACCCATCAAAAGCAATCTCCGAGATGACGATCTTTATTCTGATTAAAACCACTGCGGATCAGCTAATACAAAGTTGCTTGCATTCTTATGGCATAGCGGGTATGGGAGAAAATGACGAACCCCGCAGAATCGAGCCAGGATGATGATCAGCACAATATATTCTTCACTAAAACCCTTTTAAGATTGATACAAAATTTAGAGAGGTCACCTACAGGAGAATCAGGGAATTACAGGCATGATTGCGGCGTTATGAGCGTGATGCTAGAGCCTTATTAACTTTTTATGGTTGTAGTTTGAGATGCACGTGGACATGATGAGTATGCATGCACACGTATCTCGGGTGTCATAGCTACTCAAGGGTCATAATCACCAGAAACTATTTTTAGACTTGCAGGTTATTGGAGGTATTTGGTAATTTATTTGCACCTATACATTACCCCAACGATTATGAACTGAGCGTGCTGTTTAACAAAAATAATCATGCTTAATGATATCATTCATTTCATATTCATTTCATTTATTTGTCTCGAAAAGTCAGGTACATTGGTAAAAGTGAACGGTCTCCGCAGAGTCTCATCATTAATTTGATTATTCTTTTATGAACTATTCTGAGAATTCAATTGCATACTACAACATTGCATACTAGTACTTTACGATTACATGTACTGTTGCTGTTCTAATTAATATTTTACTCCACTTTTAATATTAGGTTCATGTTTATACATGACAAGTCAGTATTATATATATTCATATCTTCATTAGTACAATGCATAACTATAGAAATTGAGTAAAATTAAATGTACTTGACCCACATATATTAAGTGTCAGAATTTTTATAGCATTCTGCGTGGAATATAATGATAATTGGAGAGTAAAATCTTAATACAATTAAGGGTAAACGTTATGGTGTCTGTACTCCCGGTTGACTTAATAATAATTAGTTTGAATCCCAGTCCGAATTCAGAACTTCTGCTAGTCAGCTCGTCTTGTAAATGACACGCAATACTGACAAACGTGTTCATAATTCAGGACTTTATCTGACAACTTGGCCTATAATTATAGAGCTGACCCGTTTTTTATTTTTGGCGCTGTGATCACTCAAACATGGAAACATGTTAATAATACCAGATGGATATCGTTTTTTATTGTATAAAAGCATCGCTGGTGCCAATCGACATACAAGATACAGACGCCGTTTCGGGTATTCCCAGGCAATCAAATACAATGCCAAGTTTTAACCACTTGTGATTGTTTACTTCAGGCAGGCATCATTGCAATGATTTCTGAGAAGCCGCAACGTTTTGCGAAAATACATATTTTATTACATATACCTTACTGAAATCGAAATTTGGTAAGATAGCAATGTGCTTTGATCGAGTAATGCGAACGTGCATACCAGAACATAAACACACCAAAAGCTGTAACATGAATTATTTCCTTATTATCATATCTTTCTTTGGGTTATAGCATTCGTTGAATGTCGCTCTGTACTCTATTTCTGAAGTCATAACAATCTAATTTCTCAATGGAACAAAAAAAAAATATAAATAAAATAAATAATTTGGTTCACCATGGTACAAAACATAGGCCTACAGTAACGCAAATAATTCCTACCTACATAGACACACAAACAATAATTGATAAACTTTAAAACAATTTTCATATCTATTCGTCTTTTCTTCTTTTTCCCTTTTTTTTTGGGGGGGGGTGTTGGTTATTGCTCTTTTTCGTCTTTTTTTTTTTTCTTTTTACGACATTATTTTGGTTCTGTAAAAAAAAATATATTATTATTCGAGCATGATTCTGGTCACTCATAAATGACAACTTCTGGAGCACAAAGTACATGCCACCCCCGCCCTCCTCCCCTCGCCGTCCCAAGCCAAGTATAAATCTGAGTGCAACCCTATATTCCCCCTCCCCCATTGCGTGAGACTGGGGGCCCCTGCCGAGACCAGAGGCATTCTGAGCGTATAAATTCTTTTTATTTTGAGTTTATAATTATCTTCAGATTCTCCGTAGAACTTCCAAACATTTTGATTGTTTACGTATCATTTTGACCCAAGCAAGCATTTCCTGGCAAACAAAACAATACACATTGTTTGAAGATTATATTATTAGGCCCTAACCAATGGCCTGTTGCATGCTCTAGATTTTCATGGCGGTCCAAATGGTACACAGGCGTGTGCCCTGTACAACACGACATAAAATAATTGTGTTGATAAGATAAGAATGGCCCGCCCCCTATCCACTGATTCTTAAAACTTTCCAGCTGCCCCGCCCCCCCAATCCCAATTTAAACTGATACTGATCTGTCACTGAATTTATTCATTATTTTTAAATAGGGTAGTAATCTCCATTCTTAGATATTTTGTATTGCTTTTCGTCTTGCTTTTTTTTTTTTTTTTTTTTTTTTTTCATTACTGATTTTAAATGGTTTAATTTTAAACAATGATTTCATCTGAGCCACGCCCACAGGCTTAGGCGATCTAAGAACTCTCCTTTCCTACTAGCAGGAAGTCGAGTGTGGACAGAATATCAAATTATTGGGATCGGAAAAATATTCTGCTGTATTAGCCTTCATCTATATTTATAATTGAAAGATCCTCGGTATGTATATAAAGAATGAACAAAACAACCATTTTCATTATCGGTTGACATGTACTATGTTATTGCCTATTTCTGGACAGTTTTCAGTGTGATGGAACAAGGCTGTTGCTTAGCACGGTCCCACTGTTACATTATACTGGTGTTCAATTGTTTTGTTCCCCTACATTCTCTGTCATTGATTTGATTTAGTCTGCAGTGCCCCTTCATGTTCAAGATTTCTGCAAATTTTAAGTGTGGCCTTGAACCGAAATCTATATTCTTTTTGATGCCTATTTACAGTCTATTACCGTTTATTTGTATTTACATCTCAATAATAAATCATTTTAACTTGAGTTATTGTTTGGCCATTTTTGTGATCCAGAATATTTGTTCATGAATGTCTGCCTTTTTTTGGGAGGGGGGGGGGGGCTAGCATTATGTGATTTTCGCAATGGTTTTTCTCTAAGTGAAAAGTATTGTATAGCCTAGGGTAATTATAATCTATATAATTAAGGTCAAACTTTCACTTTAATTAATACCATTAGGGTCTAGATCTATAGGCACTCCCGTTTAAAACATAAAATTAAAAAAGCCCTACAAAGTACAATGTATGTAACGGTCAGTCTGCCTGAAAATAATAGATACACTAAGTCTCTACCGACCAGCCTGCTTCAGAGCCAATTCTGTGTGTATTTCAATATGCAAAGTAATTTACATATTTCTTGTTTCATCTCATATTTTATTTTCCAGAATGTGACCAAGTCGAGCCAGAGAGAGGCAAAGATGCATGATGTTAATTAATCAAGATTGAAATGCAATGAAGGGACTTCACCCCAGGCTCACAGTTGCAACATGTTGTAAAATGTAACCAGTAGACAGTGTTTTCCATATTTAAAACAAACTAATTGTTACCAGTGGGAGGGATCTTCTGCATAGGCCTAAGGATGACTTAAAGAATGATCAAGGAACAAAACACAATCTTCTACTTGTAAATTACATAAAGTACCTGTTCCGTGCAGTGGACTAAAATTGATGAAAAGACAATGTGACAACACGAGGACAACTTAATGAAAACACAATGATGCTGATGACAATTAAAGACATAATCACCCAGCTCCATACATTTCTAGCATTCTCTTTGCTACTGGATGTCATAAGTGTATCATATGGAATGCCGCAATCTGCAGGTGAGAATACAAATACATTTTCATTTGAATTTGTTAAAAACTATTTTCATTTGTTTGCAATCTACTTTAGTTTATTTACTTTAATTATGTGTGTTTTTAGTTTATTTACTTTAATTATTTGTGTTTTTATGTTTCTATATAATTCCTCTGGGTCATCTCCAGTTTTGATTCGTATTAAGGGAGATTAATCAGAATTAAACTTATGTCTTGAATAAAAGGAAGTGAATGCAAAATCACATTATTAATGGGTTAATAAATTGATTCAGGTAATCACAAGGGCTGGTATTCTTGAAGGTTGCCTAAAGGTAGGTCTTCTAAATACATATTTAGTAGTCCTTGCTGTTGTCTCAAACAGTAGGGTGATGTATTTAGTATGCCTATTAACTTGAGTCACCGTTCGAGAATGAAAGGTCTTTACAATACATGTGTGGCCCAGAGATGATGTTACTTGATGTAAATTAATGGATGACTGGCTAATTATTGTTATAGAATTGGAGGGACATCATGAGCATTAAAACTCTTACAAAATAACCATTTGGACTCGTCACAACATGTTCTAAAAAGCGCACCATACTTCTTTATTATTTTGGAATCATAATATCATATTTTCTATCAACTCTGTTAATTGTTTGACATGTAATTGTCTTTTTCGTCTGTTGCTTTTCTGTGCAGTTTGGAGGAAGATGTCAAGTCGGGTTATGCTGGAGGGCAGTCAACTAGAACCCTTGCTACCCCAATCAGGTGCGGCTATCTGGTTAGATCAAACAGCTGAGCTCCTCTGGATGTTTGGTGGACAAAGTACTCTAAATAATAAAACTACTACCTTTGATCATCTCTGGAATTTGAATCTTCAAACCATGAAATGGATCCGGATTGAACAGTCTAAGACACCATGGCCTTCAGGTAGACATAATGCTGTTCTGTGCTCTAGGGGCAAAGCTCTTGTTCTTGCTGGGGGAATACAGGAATCAAGCTCTTCAAGTAAAAATGTTTGGAGATATGATGTGGATGCAAATACCTGGGAATTGGAGGTTGGCTATGAAAGCCTGGTAGGTAATGTTTCCAGATTCTGGTGCTCCGATAATGATCTTTTTGGTCTCATCCAGGACGAGTCTGACCAGACATTGTTACAGTACATGTATCACTGGGATTATAAGAGTTGGACCAAGGTCCCAACAAGAGTTGGAATGAAGAAAGCAGAATCAGACCTTATTCCAGACTTGAGAAATATTTCCATGTATCCATTATGGCCTTCAGATAGAGGGTATGCTATTCTCTATGCACCTGTTAAGCGAAATCAATTAACGTTCAATTCTGGTCTCATGAAATCACAATGTATTCTTTGGCTACTTGATAAAGACGTTCAGTGGAAACCACTGCTAACTGGGTGCAAAGCTAATGATAACTGCCAATCATCATTACCATTTGATGAACAGATGAAATCTACGGCTGATAACGCACCATCTTGTCGTACACATACTGGTACATGGATTGATAGTAACCATAACATATGGATGCATGGTGGTGTTTCTGACACAGGACCATTACAGGATACATGGAGATACAACTTACAAACCCAATCATGGATGCAGCTTGATGAGGCCTGCCAGGAAGAATGTCCAGGACTACATCATTCTTACATTGATCCCATGACCTGGACGTGTAATGACACACTCTTTCTCCTTAGCACCCAACCCGTCAATACATCGTCTAACGGCACGCTACTCGCAACTATTTGGACCATGGATGTATCCAGCTTCATGCAACATTCACTGCTAGCTGTGCCTCCTCTTGGTGTATTTCTGATCTCTTTAAGTATTACTTTCATTGTATCGTTAGGGACGTTTGTGATTATTATCCTGGTGAAGTGTTCCTCGCCTATGGCTCCTAGGATCAGACCCCCTGTCAGGACATATGGTAAGGTGGAGTATTCACCGGTTAATTCAGACGAAGTGCCATGAGGAAAATCCTCCTCTGAAATGTTTAACATTATTTAAAGTAGTAATTCTTCAGAGAAAATTTGCTAATAATAGTAATTTATCATTTAAAAAAAAAATTACTCATGAAATGGGCATCCTCTTATTAGTAATTCAACAATGGATGTGATGTAATACAACAAGAATATTTTTGTACTCTAGTACAAATTTCAAATCATTTGAAATAATCTCTTAAGAACTATTTGTAGAAGAGATATTGTTTTTTATTGAGGGACATGTGTGTCATATCATAGACAGCAAGTATGTGCTGTCGTCAGAGAGAGAGAGATGGGGGTGGGATTTTTTGTCTCGGCACATGGGGCAGTTGCCTGTATATGACATCACATACAATTAATGTGTTGCCAGAAGACTTTGAATATCATCCAGTGATCACAACTTTCAAATACTTTTATATTCCAGGTACCCCTCTAACCTTTTAATATGTGCCTCCAAATTATACCAACTTTCTCCAAAGTGATTTTGCTATGAATCATAAGTGATAATTTTTTTTTCCAATCATGTTACAATTCACATTCCAACCAATTATAAAATTAACACATGTGTATTTCCTATATTGGATTGTCTTTCTTTGACTTGGTCAAAAGAAATTTTTGATAATTAATTTGTTATCAAAAAGGGTAAAACATGTGAAATAGTAATTTTCCAAATACATGGGAGACACATTCACCTACAGTCCAACACCATTATGATGAGGTGCTAGGGACCAGGCCAAATGAGGAAATCTCTTTATACTGCACACTTGGGCACATAGACACATGTGCACATGTTTACATTGGGACCAAGAGAATCTTGTATATATGTGCTCATTATAATGGGAGTAGACTGTACTGTTGGCTCGTACATGTACATGTCTACCTGTATTTATCAGATGATTTATGTCAGGCAGTGACCTTTGGCCTATTCATCCACACAACTAGACAAATAATATCCATCCTGGACATTGTGCATGTATATTTTAGATAGAACAGAGGGTGAATACTCCCCTCATTTTCATGTACCTTTGCAGTCATGAAATATCTGAGGATTTGAAAGGTGCAACTCTGTCTTGAATTGGGTTAAAGCTGGTGTATAGTGTTGGGAGAAGGAAAAATTTAATTTGGATTTACAGTGAGATAATATGAGAGACTGAATCATATAACTGTAACAAAGAAAGTTATATTACATGGAATCTCGTTTTAATGTCTTTATTTCACGATATTATAGTATAAAAAAGATAAGTCGGGGATCCGACACATCTTTGTGTGCTCTAGGCGTTCACATGGAAAACCAATTGGGGTTCTCTTGTGTGGGTGATACACACAGATCACTACGCTCCAATCATGCGGGTAGTTCAGGGGACTGGCCACCCAAGCAAAGGTCTCAAAAACCGTTACAAATTGTGTTTGGATTCAAACATTTCACTGAAATTCACCTGAACTTGTGAAAGGAATATCACAAAATCTCTCACACATGTCTTTTAGTGCAATGTGAACAACATGAGACAATATTTAATCGGTTTTATCCTGATTTTTTTTTTTGTTACCAAAACTATACACCAGGTTAAATATCAAAATTTAGATTTAAATATTGTACTACATGTAAAATCTCTGAATTATCCCTGATGAAATTCTGAACTTACATGTACATTCCAGATGTTACATTCATTCAACTCTTTAGTGCACACTTTAACTTGATATCATTTGTAAGATTGAGCGTATATTTTTTTTCTTATATGGCCGAGATATTGCAACTTTTATATTCATCCTGATTATTTATTCCATTTATCTGAAGTTTTCACTGATCTTTGAGTTTTCTGCTTCTAGAGTTAAGCTACTTTTATCCCTGATATCTCTCATCACGTATGTTCCATTTTGCAATGAGTAAGGCTTATTTTTTGTAATAGTTTCTTTTTTAGTGTGCAATAATTTTGCCTTCTTTACTCTTACTCATTTCAATTGTGCATCATGTAATATATATTGCCTTTTATTGAAATTGTTGATTTAAGTTAATTTCTAATTTGAGGGTGAACAAATAACCTTACATTGAATTAAATTGTAAAACCAGCTGTGGAAGGATTAAAATGGAATTCTGTATTATAGAACATGTTTATCCATTATGGTTAGGGGTAGAAAGCAAATTACTTGGCTGGATGATATTAAGAAAGGGTTGGGACTAAGCTAAGAAGAGATCAGAGCAAGAATTCATGGCCGTAATTTTTAAGGGACGGCAGTTACATTGTCAGGGGCCACGGAGCGTTTTTGAAAGTGGAGGGGCTGAGCCGAAAGTGGGGGGGGGGGGGGGGGGGCTGAACAGGCTAAAAATCACAAATGTATGGTCATTTTTGCGTTTTTGTACACGTTGGCTGAAAAAAGTGGGGGGCTGCAAGCCCCCCCCCCTCGGCTCCGCGGCCCCTGATTGTAGATGATGATCCATTATTCATATTTCAATCACCAAGGCTTATTAATCCTTTAGCACCTGGAGACTGCATGAAAAGTGTCAGCGAACGGAAAGGGTTTTGCTTGTGTTTGCATCAGGGTGTTTCAATGAGAAATACTTGTAAAACATACTTTTTTTTGTGCATAATCGGACAGCACACATCCAATGGGTAATGCACAACAAGTATGGGCGTGTTTGATCACATATTTTTTAATATTATCATGACTATAGCCTGCATAAAACGGGCGGTTGGTGAGTAAGCTGATGGGCGGTTTAGGTGCTAAAGGGTTAATAAGGTGCTAACAATATTAAGCTCTGAAATCATACACAATCAATTTTATATTGGACTAAAAGCATATATGATATCATCATGCCAAACGAAATGAAAAGGAAATGTAAAATTGCTGAGTTTTATGGTTTCATTTAATGTTCAATGTTGTGCAAAAGTTACTGTCTATAGATCTATTTTCTACTACATGCATGTACTTTCTCATGTAACTTGCATTTGATGATGAACAATGAATAATTCTAGAGTACATATCCTTTTTCTGCAATTACCGGAAATGATTACTTTCGATAATTTTTTACATGAACTTATACAACCAACGTATTTTGAAATGGTAGACTTGGAGAGTCTGATATATAAGAATGTTTAGATTCATCTTTCTGTGTACCAGTATACAATTCATAATTGATTGAGCTGCTTTAATAATACCAGTTTCATGATCTAAAATGAAATTCTAATTTTTATAATTCTTGGTTTCAATAATATTTCAAATACAAATTATGTCACAAATAATTTATTAACCTTCAGATTTAAAGGAGAATTGTTCCTTTGTAGATAGTTGGCTTACTGTGGATGCAGAAAAATCAAATAAGCACATTAGGGAAGATTTGGTGAAAATCGGATAAATGATAAGAAAGTTATGAGTATTTGAATATTGAGATCTCTAATGACATAGGAAATCTCCAATTGGCAACGGGGTCACCATTTGTGATGTCACGAAGGGAGAACTCCCCATATGGTGTGCACAAAAACTATTCTTAATGTCTCTTTATTTTCATTCTAATGATAGAACAGCTTTTCTTTTCATGATATATAATGACTTTCATATATTTACAAGTCATCCCATAAAAAGATTCTTTATTCTCCCTTTAGAATCAAAGAAAAAAGAGTATTTCAGTACAATGTGTACAATAGATATGGGAAAGATCTCCCTGCATTACATCACACATCATGGTCACGTTGCCAATTGGAGGATCTCCATATCATAAGTGATCTCAAAATCTAAAAATTCATATCTCTCTTATTCATTGCCTGATTTTTCTGAAACTTTCCCAATATGTTTTGGGGGTTTGTCTCCATCCACTGAAGCTAAATTTCTCTGAGGGGATAATTCCCCTTTAAAAAAATTGATTAAATTGTATTGAATGCATGCAGTGTGATCAATTGCCACACATTTAAAACGTGTGTATTGTTGACTTGTCAGGCTTTTGTGTTCCTACATGTACATGTACATTAATTGAATGTGGTCTTACAACGAGTAAAATACAAATGTACTTTGTCAGTCAGCTGTAATGTATTAAGGGAATCTCGACCCCAATAATCATTCGTTATGTTTTCATAAAGGAAAAACACAGGAACTTTGTTGATATATGTTTAAATGTTTGTTAAATTTAAAAAGCTTTTTAGAAATCTCCATTTTGCTGAGTAAAGTAAAATAGTTGGATTGATAATGTAAGCTATAATGTAAACCACCCTGCTGTATCTCTTCTATGCAATGATAACGATGTGATGTAAGACATTTCATTGTTAGTTTCATGCAACTTTACATGTTTATATTCCACAGACGTGTTTCTTATTCCAAAATCTAATTTAACAACGAGATCAAACAAATATCCCTTCCTTTGTTTACTGTATTGAAATGAAAATAATTCAAGGGATGTGTGTCCAAATTAAATTGCTTATTACTTAAGATGTTGAAATGTTGATGTTTGTTTTCTGTTATTCATTACAAGTAGCAGTATGCAAATTTAAATTTTACAAAGAGAACAAAAGATGACAATAGATGAGACATACAGAAAGGTGGATATAGAGGAAAGAGATAGGGAATAGAGAGTGAGAGACTGATAGAAATGGATGAATGAGAGAAAGAGAGAGATGGATAGAAAGATAAAATAGACAGAGAATATAGAGAGAGATTGATAGAAAGAGATCAAAGAGATGGGGAAGAAAAGAGAGAGGTGGACAGAAATAGAAAAAAAAACAAGAGACAGGAAAAATAGAGAGATGGATAGAAATAGATAAAAGAGACGGAGAAGAAAGAGCTGTCATAAATTGATGAGAGAGAGAGAGAATAGAAAGAGAGAGGGATATAAATAGATGAGGAAGTTAAGAAAAAAAGATGGATAAAAATAAATAAAAGAGACAGGGAGGATAAGAGAGAGGGATGGATAGAAATAGATGAAAGTGACCAGAAATATAAGACATAGAGATGACAGACATAGATAAAGGAGACAGGGAAGCTGAGAGAGAGAGAGAGAGAAATGGATAGAAATAGATTAGAGACATGGAAGATCAAACAAAGAGAGATGATAGATAAATACAGAGACAGGGATGATAATCATGTTGTTACATTTATTTTCAAAGCTACCCTGAGTCTGGACCTGGATCTAAAACCTGTAGGTTTGAAAATAAATGTAAACGCATCTTCCTTCTCTTGTTATTCGTTCTTCTCCTATCCCTTCCTCTCTGTCTTCCTTGTATTATAATTATTCAGTTCATCATACAGCTAATTTTACCATGTCTTCTGTTATTCATTATTCTTCCACCCCTTCCTCTCTGTTTTCCTTGTGTTATCATCTTTCAGTTCATCATACAGTTAATTTCTATACCTTGTTTTCTGTTATTCATTATTCTTAAATCCCTTCTTCTCTCTTTCCTTGTTTTATCATTTTCTGTTATTCATTATTCTTTCGTCTCTTCCTTGTGTTATCATCTTTCAGTTCATCATACAGTTAATTTTTACCTTGTCTTCTGTTAATCTTCCATCCTTTCCTCTCTCTTTTCTCATTTCATCCTCTTTCAATCATCATACAGTTTATCTCTCTCATCTTCTGTTACTCGTTATACTTCCATCCTTTCCTTTTTCATTTCTTGCGCATCTTTCAGTCTATCATACTGTTATCTCTCTCATCTGCTACGTTATTTATTATTCTTCCACCCCTTCCTTTCCCTTTCCTTGTTTCATCATCTTTCAGTACCTCATACTCAATCGGTCACAACATGTTGTAAGGTGCAACATGCAATTCTCTAAGTTGTAGAGAGTTGCACATTATACTTATGACATGTTGTGACTATAGCATTTCTCTTTCCCGCTTTCTGAGCACATCTCAAATTTGATCTCTCTCCCACAATAATACCCATTTCTTTTTCCTCGTCTCTCCCCTTTCTGTTATTATGTATTATGTACTGTAAAAACAAAAACTTTGATGACCATCGATTTATAAACCAAGTTTGCAAGGTTAGGAGTTTCATATTTTGCACAATGATGGCTAATCGTGAAGTTTACAAAATGGGTTGACTTCGAATAGTATCTGGTTTTACAATACAGATTGGCCCAAAACAATTTCTATTCCTTCTTAAATCTTTGATCTTTCACTTTATTTATTCAACTCTTCCTCTCCTTATTTCAAATTACAGTACAGTCCACTCCCATTATAATGAGGTGCTCAGAACCAAACCATGTATGAAATCAGGAATGGGAGAACTGCCTTATTATAAACATAACAAATCTGTGGGGTGTAACACAAAGACTTACGATTGATTTTTTCTCGGTGGCCTCATTTGAAAACCAGGTACAGTCATGGATTAGGATTTGGATATGATTAAGAGTATGGTTAGGGCTAGGGTTAGGATTAAGATCATGAACTTTGGGCCATCCTGTCCATGGTGAGGCTGCCGAGAAAAAATCAATCGTAACTTTTAATCAATCGTAAGTCTTTGTGTTACACCCCACTAGGGTGTTTCACCAAGTTGTTCACAAGCTATGAACAACTTTACGAATGACTGGTGATCAGTTCTTGCACTAAATAATTGAGAATGTGATTAGTATAGCACCAAAGAACATGTTCCGGTCATTCATAAATTCATTTGCAACTTCATGACTGAGTAAAACACCCCCAGTACTCATTATAACAGGAGTAGACTGTACCTCTTCATATCACCTTCCAAAATCTTCACATCACACCAAGTAAATACAGTACCAAATATAAAACACTACAGCTAAATGTACAGTTCAAAAATTTAATATTTCAGGAAAGAGCATTCAACTCTCCTGAGATAGCAATGTCAGATGGATTGGGGTAATCTACATCTAACACAACATTCCGAACCATCAACTTTGCATAATAAATGTATTTACAAAATTAAGAAACATTTTCAATCATCTACCTATGCTCTTCTCAAAGTGAGGGCAAGAACATAATTCCTAGACCATGTGAAAATAATTAATTCAAGTTTTCTGGTAGAGTATGTATCAGTATCTTCAGTATGTCATTTCATGGTCTTTATCAAAAGTACCTTGTTAGGGTATGATGAATAACTTTTTACTTTAGAAAGTGAGATTTTTGGAATGAGATCAAAATCCCTTGAATAAAACGCCTACAAATATTGAACACCTGACCTATCTTCTCAAAGCATGACACATTGGTAGATAACATACACAAGAAAAAAAAAAACACCACAATACGAATTACACATCACAATAACATTCAGTGTCCAATTGTTTAAACTCTGGATGATATATACTAAAAAGCTGCTGTTTCTCTACTGAAACGATGCTAAAAATGTTTAATGGTGTATAAAGAGCAATGAATAGATTCGTACAAATCCTTATACCGGAATGTTTTTCCAAACTAAAATGATACAGTGCCTGAAAAACAATGTGGATTGATTTCATGATTACATAAATGTATTCCACAAATATTTCATAGGAAAATAAAACCTCACTGACATACAAAAATTTGTTTCTACCATGTAAAATCATCCAGTACAAAATCCAATGCCTTAAAGGAGGAGTCCGGGCTGAAATGAAAAGGTTTTGTAAAATTAAGTAAAATTCATCAAGCACAACACAGAAAATTTTATCAAAATCGGATGAAAAATAACAAAGTTATGAATTTTTTTAGGTCTTGATTTTTTTTGTAAAACAGTTCTTGGCAGTTGTCTTATTGTCTCATTTGAATAATTGAATATTCAAATGAGCAAACTGATGATGTCACAGTCCCCCTACTTCTTGTGTATTTTATTATATGAAATCCTATTTATCTCATTTTTTCATATATTGCGTATACAGAAAATCTGTCCCTCATACTGAAATAAGTAAAAGCACTTGTGACCTTGAACATTCCACAAGGATTAATCCGTGTTTTTATGTCCTTGGGGCAGAAAATCTTGATAATTGGTATTTCATACAATAAAATACAAAGAAAGTAGGGGGACTGAGACATCATCAGTTTGCCAATTTGAAGAACTGTTTCCTAAAAAATTCTAAACCTAAGAAAATTCATAACTTTGCTATTTCTTATCCGATTTTGATGAAATTTTCAGTGTTGTGCTTTTTCGATTTTACTCTATTTTTCTTATAATGCAAACTCCAGCCCGGATGAGTCCTTTAAATCTACATGTACAAAATAACCAGTTGAGCTAAAAAGAATCTGAATTTTGTTCCATAAAACAACAATTCAAACTTACAAACATTGACAATTTCCCTCTTACAATTACTATTTACATTGTTTTCAACTTCCCATATTTATAATCTATGTTGCCCTTTGTATTCAAGAAACGTATTCCTTCTCATATCGCATTTAGTATGTACAGCATTCTTGATTTTATTTGGGGAAGTATGATGCAAGTGTTGATCAATAATTTCATTAAATTTACAATCAAAAGTTCAGAAAATACCAAGCTCATTTTTTCTTTTTCATTCAGAAAATACCAAACATATCCCCCCCCCCATTTTTGAGGTCAACATACGCACAGACAAAGGAATCTGTAACTCTCAAACACCTGCAACGCCATATTTGTTGTTGGGGCTCTATTGACTGGTTCCAGATCCGCTTCCGTAGTTCCCATAGTTACCGTAGTACTGGGCGTACTGCTGGGCATATTGAGGGTTCTGCTGGTAGTATTGTTGATACTGCTGTTGATACTGTTGATATTGTTGCTGCGACTGTGGTGTTTGTTGTGACGTCTGTTGCTGCTGCTGATACTGTTGGTTGTAGGAGCTGTTGCCTTGGTTGTAGGTACTTGCGGTGTTGCTGCTGCTGCCGTACCCTGAAGTATTGCTGTAGTTTGAGGAGCCATAGCCTTGGTTTGAACTGTAGTTGCTTGCTGTGTTGCCACTTCCATAGCCTGATTGTTGGTTGTAACCAGACTGTCTGTTCTGTTGGTAGTTGGACTGAAAGGGAGAAAATTGAAGAGGGGGAAAAATTCAAATGAAAGCATGCTTCTATACTTGACAAGGTACATTTTAATTAAGAAGCTTGTCAACAATATTCCAATTGAATAATCAATATTTTGTGGAATAATTTTGTCCCAGAAAACAATTCAGAAACGAATTCACCAGTTGAACTTTATGTTAATGTGCAATCAATTCACCGATCATCTGAACACTGGATGTGGGTAACTAGATTTCATATCTAGGAATAGGTCAAGAGTTATGCCTCAATGCAATGCTGCACACTTTAGTCCAACCCTGGGATCACACAAACCCACGCCAATTACCTCATACGCACATAGACAAAAGTGCACGTTTGATATTGGGACTTGAAGAATTGCCTCATGATATCCATGCACAGGAATAGACTGGACTACACATTTTGTGAATGTCAAATTGCCACTAAGCATTACCTGGTTTCCGTATTTGTTATAGGAGCCTTGGTTCTGACGATTGCCATAGCTTCCACCACTGCCGCTCTGGTTTCCGTAACTTCCGGAGCTTGAGTTGCGATTGTAGCTGCTGCTGCCACCACTCCCGTAGCTTGAGTTTCCACGGTTACCGCCATAGCTGCTGCTGCTGCTACTACTACTGCTTCCCCTGTAACCACCACTGTTGTAACCACCTCCACGTCCACCGCCGTAGCCACCACTACCACCGTAACTTCCTCCACCACCACGATTCCAACCTGAAGAAAGGCACAAAAAGAGAAGGAATATTATATACAATTGCAAGTAAAGACGACCTTGCTTTTAAATCTGTTGCGACTGAAGAAATATACCTTGAATTTGGGCAATTATGCGACTTGTGCGAGTTTGACTTTAAGGCAAAACATCTTCTGAGTGTTGAGTCTTGAATAAGCGAGATGGGATGCAGGGAATAATATTCAAAACCCAATAGTTCCTTTATTCAACTACTGTATAAGTGGTAATTTTCGCAGTGGTTTTATTTTCATGAATTTTGCACAAATCCTTGTTAAAATTTCCACTACAATATAAGGCTATTTATGGTAATGACAACATAAAACATATTGCAAAATTATCCATTTGCGATTTTTCACAAATAGGTCCAAATCACAGTAGTATCTGTGCACGAAATATTGGCCTTTATCCACAGTAAATGTTTCACCAACAACTGTATCAGCATGGTTGAGTAAAACTGCAGAGGGTGAAAGATAATCATCGTTACTGATGCTCATGCTATTGAACATTTACATCTACAATACAAAGATATCAAATGTAAGCACATACCTCCATCGCGGTAGCCTCCTCCGTATCCTCTTCCTCCACCGCCGTAGCCCCCTCGACGGTCGCCATGGTCATAGCCTCCTCCTGAGCGATAGCCACCACCATAGCCTCCTCTACGATCATCATGACGACCGTATCCACCACGGTCGTAGCCTCCTCTGAAGTCTCGACCACCAGGGCGATTGTAGCGAGGTCTCAATCCTCCAGCGTCCTTGCCTTCCTTACGATAGCGTTCCACCAGGGGCTTGCTCTCTTCTTCGTTCAGCTCAATATACTCCACCTCATCAAAGAGCACACCCTTCTCAGGTAGCTCAAAATTGGCTACACAAATTAGAGTGTGGGTTAGTAAATAAATAAGATAAAAAAGAAAATTAGAACATGGACATCGGGAGAGGTGATGCTGTGAGGTTAGTACTTAGCATTGTACGATTGCCTACATTAACACTTTACAGGCTAATTCTACGAGAGAGTAAGACGATGGGTGTGATTACATTTGTTTGAGCCATTACTGGCTATTGATCCCTACCTTTCATTTCATTCACAGCGTGGTCCGGGACGTCCTTGCCTTCTTCTTTAGTGCGTTTTTCCACCCGCTTCTTAAACTCTTCATCACTGGGAACTAATACGATTGCTTTGGTGCTGAAACCCTCAAAAGGGCGCATTTTTCTTCTTCTTGCGGAGGGATACACATTTGTCTGACAGCAGCATTGTGGAGTAGGAGAGAATAATAGTGATTATTTCTGATTCCAATCATGGGCTTTCAAAGCCGCATTCAATTCTCTGTAATGATAAGTCCATACATGTTACTCAAATGGTCATAACAAATAGTTTGTCATATACAAACCCACCTGAAAGGAAAAGAGTGGTTAGTGGTGTTGCCTTGCGCACAAAACTGAAATTCATAACAAACAAACGCAAAAAGTATAGTGCATGAAATCTTTTAATCTACCTCTTACATTGAGATGCCATTGATGATACTTAATCAGGATACATAATATATCATGTCTTAGTTCAATTACAATTAAATATAAAAACACACAATATACTAGGACTTAATTGAATTACAATCAAATATAAAAACACACAAAATATAATTATTAAAGAGCATTTCAAACTTTGATTGAATAAGCACTTACACATCAAAATATAATAATACATGTTGTGAGTTCTACTTTCTATGCATGCGATGTACCTCAGAAAGATTCTGATCTTCACAATTACGCTGACAACAAAGACAATGCCTTCTGTTTTAAACTTCCTCAACAGTTATGCCTCATTAATTTGACATAAAACATTATTCTAAATAATTGCTCCACGCTACTTATTTGTGTATTTGTTATGCATCGCAACAAAGGATTGTGCTGCGTCTCAAATCTGTCATGAATTGAGTGAAGACTTGTAATTTCAAAAATAGTTAGTAGTAATTTACATAGGCCTGAAGAGTCCTTTTAAACAGATTCATAGTTTGATTTGCTTTACTCAAATCACATTCTCAATGATGCCACAATTATATTTGTGCTACAATAATAGCCAATCAAAAGAAAGACAATTGGATTCAGATGCTTTTAAAATAATATTACTTATTTGAATTTTATGCAAAATACAGCTTCGGTCTAAGTAACTAAGGCTATTTTTTTTAACTTATAGCCAAATTTAACTGGCATTACTAAACTTGTTTTTAATGGGGTTATTATATTCATGATGCTCCATTAAAAAAAAAAAAAAAAAAAAATTTGGCAGAAAAATGCCACC
This sequence comes from Paracentrotus lividus, assembly GCA_940671915.1. Classification (NCBI taxonomy): domain Eukaryota; kingdom Metazoa; phylum Echinodermata; class Echinoidea; order Camarodonta; family Echinidae; genus Paracentrotus; species Paracentrotus lividus. The sequence goes on from CALNVZ010000174.1 coordinate 61,206,357, forward strand.
AATGAATTTCTGATCACACTTTTCGAGCCATGTTGGTCCTCTTTCTCTCTGTCTAATGTCATTGGCTCCAATCTTTTTATCATGGTTACATTTAATAGACTCTTTGCCGTCATCCGTTGAACTTCATCCTCTTTAATTTTAAACTTTGTATCATTTCCTGTAAGATATCATTTATTTGTGTGTAATTCAGTTAATTTCACTTAAAATCACCTTTTGTAAATAAGTCCAACCTTTTAAACTATTGAATACAATGACTTTTTGTCATTTAGAATTGTATCATCAGAAAAATTACATTGGAATGCAGTAACTTTTTGTCATGAAGGTAGCATCAGAAAATTCTCTACTGTTTTATGTCTCCTCTTTCCTTTGAACCACAACAAAATTGTCAAAGCTGCCAGAATTGCACCAAGTAATATTTGTCTTCATCATATATATATATATTTGTTTTTGCTGAACACTTGCAGTTTTATTCTTCGGAGGGTCATTGAAATTAGCATATCTTTGTTGTACTACAATGTAGTATTCCTTCACGTCTATATCATCTCTGAGATTTGACCTCTTTTAAAAATTTTAAATGTTACAAATATCAATCGCCTTCAGCAACAAGCTCGCATAGGCATATTAGGCACCAAACTTCTACAGCATGTCTCCAAAAAATTACAATCATGAAGATATTCTTACATTTCTCAAAGTAATGTCACTACAAATAAATCATCAAGCTATTTCTTAAAATGTTACCATTTAAGTAAAACCAATGGCATCTGCACTTAATCTGTAAGAGGTATTTTCAATTGATTTATAATGCACTGAGAATTTCATTGATTTTGGAGTAATATTTCAGCGTTATGCAACAAGGCAACGAGTTCGGTTTGAAACCGACTCTGGGTTGGACGACATACCTGATCAAGGATGTAGTTACGGCGCTTCCTGGCTGCTACCTCAAAGAATCGGTTCAAGCACTTTGAAGACAAGTCCATCAACTTGTCCCAACGACCAGCATAGTTGCGCTGACGGCGGAGACCCATCACCTACGCAAACAGATGATAAAGATTATGTTTCATTCATTGATTCTACAATAATACTCAAAACATTGTAAGTTCTATATAGCATGTTTATCAAAGTTGTGGGTAAATGACTCAACTAGTCATATTTGGAGTTTTGAAAACATGTTCAACACGGCATAACTGATTTCAATATAATTATATAGAACATAGTGTTCTGGTAAATGGATACACAGGATTGCCAAAATAAAACATCTTTAATAAAATATCACCTTTTCAGGGCAACTCATAACCACACAAAAAAGAATATTTGGTTCACCATGTAACCTTTCATTGCTTATCATTCTACTACCAGTAAAATGGTTCAAAGAATAATTCAACATCACATCCATTAACTGACATATTTCTATCTGCAGCAGACCAGGTTCTAGGACATCTCCCCCGGAGGACAACTCCCCCGGGGACAATTCCCGGAGGACAGCTCCCCCGGAGGACAACTCCCCCGGAGGACAACCCTAACCCTAACCCTAACCCTATGTCCTCCGGGGGAGCTGTCCTCCGGGAATTGTCCCCGGGGGAGTTGTCCTCCGGGGGAGATGTCCTGATACGACTAGACCAATACAGCACTCAATGATAATTTACATTGAATTGATTAAAACCTTATTTGAGACTTTATTTGGGGAATATACTTACCTTCATCTTATCCATGATGAGATTGGTTCCAAGGATATAGTACTTCTTATCAGTCATCTCCTTGCAGGCTTTGATGGTCCATGTTGTCTTACCAGAGCCAGGCAGACCTACCATCATCAGCAGCTACACAAAGGAAACAAAGAGAAGATTATTAGAAACATGACAACCTCAAAGAGTTGGATTTATGATGAATATATCACAAGGATATTTGGAAATATTTTACACTTTTTTGAAGATTTTCAAATTTAACGATATATCTGTAGTTTTTGGTATCATTACTTGATTATGTTGGCATTCCAGAAGAATCTCCTGTTCTTGTTTACCAAGGTAAATAAAAGTGTGGGAAGCTTTCAGCAAAAAAAAATTGTATGGTCCACTCCCGTTTTAATGAGGTTCTTGGGACCAAGCCAACTGCCTCTTTATAATGGAATTTCCTGGTATATGTGCTTTGTAATAATGGTAGTTGGGTGTATAAATGTAATGAGCGATTGTTTAGACGTTAATTCAGGATATGTAGTACACAGGAAACAGTTTGCCTCATATTATGCAGTTGTTTTTATTTTTATTTGCTGATACACATCAGTGGTATGTTTAACGCCAAACTGGCAACAAGCTTCTCTTATATAGAGCACAAATATATAAAGATCAATATTGGAAAATAGAGAAAAAGAAATATAAGCCTCTACGCACATATCTAATTCTAAATCAGGAAATGCATAATTCTAAAAAAACTAAAAACAAAGAAGAGACTTTACAAAAACAAAACTGAACTAACACTGCACAGTCATTACAATAGACAGAAATTGTACATTTATAATGAAACACATCAAGACAATACAAGACAATTTTTAAATACATTTCAATTGCTTTTTTATATCATTGCGAAATTAACAGACCACACGATCAACAAAATTTCAAATTTATTCTTGGTAGATTTGAAATTTAAAATTGTAAGAATTTTGGAATCAGATGCCCCCTGAAGCACTTGCACATTAACTTGCAGTTGATCCCGAAACCAATCTATAAAATTTAAGGCAAATCTATACATAATTGAAGAGCATGTTGAATTGGTTTATGTACATTGTACTTACAGTGTACATGTACATTACATTCGACATACAAATTGCTTGACAACACGTTACTACAGACACAGTCATTACAATCACAGTCATTACAACAGTCATTACAATTGCAGTCATTACAATAATCATCAACAGTTATATTACAACCAGCCTGTTTCTATATGTTACATTACTGACAGTCCGTTTTGAACACATAATACTACATACTTCTTCAAATAAAGGAGGGTAACAAACAATGATTACATCACTTTTTCACGCAATAAAACAAATAATGTATATCACATCTTACACAAAATATTACAAATCCTCTATATCCACCAACAGTTCTATTTAAAAAAAAAGTCAAACATAATATGAATATATGAATATCTATTGACATGCTAGCCAACTTTTCTTTTTTTCTTTTTTTAATTTCCAAAGCAAAATGCCAGATTGTGCATAATCCAACGTCAGCTAATTTGCAATTGTTTTCAATTAATTCTGCCTCGGGATGTAACAAGTTTGGGGCACTTTGGAAGTGAGTCTGGCTGCACATCCTTGAATGAGAAGGACTTCTCCAGCAGTTGCCTACACTCCTTCCACACTGTGTTCTGTTCTCCAACAGGAACATTGTACAGCTCAAAGATGTGATGCTGAATCTCACTCATCCTCGGGGACTTGGTCTTGACTGATCGACGGGAATCTCCTTTCTGGCTTGGAAACAACTTCCTCGCTAAACGAAGAGCACAGATTTTGTAGTTGGCACTAGACTTGTAGATCTTCTCCACCTCTAACTTGTGTAACAGGCTCTTAGTTAATTTCATCTTCGGGCCTGCTGCAATACTACTTCTTTCAACTTCGTCTGATTTAGAATGAGGTATGGAAGAAAGCTTCTTCCCGTGTGAAGCCTTGGGCATGGTGGGGACATCAGGACTTTGGTCCAGAGACACAAAGGATGGTGTTGGTGAGCGTGACATATTTCTGGCGGCTGATTTTCTTTTGAGAGAAGCTGCCACGGATGCTGCTGAAAGCCGATTCTTCTTCATCTTTGGAACTTGCAACTTTATGTCTTTCTCTTTGAGGTTGCATACAGCTTCTTCTGCTTCATTTTCTTCCAGAGCTCCTGAAAGTTGATTGTTCAGCTTGTTTATGTTTGCAACAAGTGTTTCCAAAATCCCACAGCTCTCCTTCGATGCTCCAGTTTTTGTTGCATTTGTGTCTTGAACCTGAAGGTTGAACTTTGGATTCTGAAGACCAAACTTCAGGGGGACACTGCTTTGCTTGTGTGTGTGCTTCACAACACAAGATGTAGTCTGGTAGAGACTGATCAAACGAGCTTCAAGCAACTTTTTCAAACTTTTACCAACAGTGTCTTCACTACTCAGGAAAATGTCTTCAGTCATCTACAAATATGACAAGAGATATGATAATGGTGTAATTGTATCGAAACAGCAACCATATTATTTCTTTTAACTAGCTCATTCAACTACAAAAAACAATTACCATGAATACTAGTACTTAATTATCGACTTACGAGGCAAATAACATAGCATTTTCCTATTCCTTGTCATATGAAAGTATTAGGAAGTAAAGACCGAAATTTGGAAATAACTTTCAATGAGTATTTCACCTCATTAAATTAATATTACACCTCATTTCCACACAAAGATCTATGAAAAGAATCTTAGCAATATGCCTTCTGCAAAATTGAATGGGTTACTATGCATCATAGCTCAAAACACACACCTTGCTTTTGTACTCAATTGAAACAGGACATGGCAGATATTGGAGCAGCCTGTTAACATCATCTGCATTTCCTGTGTATTAGGAATAATAATGCAAATAACTTGTAATAAAATCACTGAATTGGTCATATCAATTCTGCCTTCATTTTGTTTCTTGCAAGAGATGTTTATATTTTTAAAAACAAAATGTAGTATTATGTTTTAAAATTCATCTATACTCATTGTAGTAAAACATGTTTTCAACCCCCCCCCCCCCCATGGCAATAAAATTTTCAGCCTCATATATTCATAGATACCACTCTGTACCACTCAAATATCCTGAAAAAGCTTTTAATAGGGCTGAAAATGAAGGAATTTGAAGAAAGACATTTCCTGAAAAGTGGCATCTTTATATCTTGTAACCTGTAGAAGCCCACACAGTTGTATGCACTTACGTAGGACAGACAGCACTTTGCCACGCATTAGAGATCCATTCCTCATGACAGACACAAACGTATGCTGGACACTCGTTCTTCAAGATATGAGAAGCTGGATGATGCATGGACTCCATTCACAGCAAAGCCTACCAGCACACCAACATTCTAGAGGGAAATAGGAGAAGTATCTGCCATGCCAGCAGTGACTAGGAAGAGTACATTGTGTATAGGTGCAGCAAATGAATGGGATGTCACTATGCACGTGTAGTCGGAGGCCAAAATTATTCCGCTGCTGCCGGGATGATGTTTGGTGTGGCATCTCAAATGGATCTCATTTCTGCATGTGAGAACTGTTCCTTCTGTGCGTGCTTGGGAACTCTTCCATTGATGTGTTGACTTTTGAGCTGTATAATAATCAGTGTGTGGATAAGAATGTATCAGAATGCAGCTGCACTCTAAATCGCAGCGGCTCCGAATCTATGGAATTGTCTCTGAGGGAGGCAACTGTGGCAAAGGGGCACCTGTGATAAAGGGCAAATGTCTATCATAAAAAAATTCTAAGGGCACCAGGCATACTGAAAAGGCGCCAAAGGCAACTGGAAAAAGGCACCAAGGCAAATGGAAAAAAGTCATTAACTAGTCATTTCTACGAAGCGCGCAATCAGGATTAACTTAGCAATTAGTAATTGCTAATTAAATCATTAGCTAGTTACTATCAACAAATAGTTTGTCAACAGATGAAAACTGTAAGAAAATGCAAAACGTTTCATATTTTTCCAATAGGAAACTTTTATTTGTTACAGGACTGTGAAATCATGAAGTTTTTAATGAGATATGTTTGTATATTACCTACGCATTGATTCTCTGGAAATATCTTCAACAATTTCTAAAATTCACTTGACTTTGAACTCATTGTTTCTCTTCCAATGCATGTGTACAAAAAAAGGCAAGATTATGGAAGTACATATTTATGATGTCCTTCTCCTTGTTTTATTTCATGTCTGTGAAAAAATTGATGTTAATAAATTTTTGTCGTATTGGTGTGGCTTTATTTTTACTTATAAGATTATTATTTAATTAAATCCCATGTTCGAATGCTTCAGACGCTCCGTAAAAATGGAACAGCCATCGATGTTTCTACCCCACCCCAGCCCTAAGGAACTACAATTCACAATAGGGTTACATAGTTTTTGAACAGAGCCTTGAAAACACATGATTCCGCTTTTAAAACTTTAAATGTTTTGTTTTTTTCTTTTATAATATCATGTTCCTTAAAAGTTACACCATCGGTAGATTTGATTCATATTTTTACTCATAATATAATGTTAAACCTTCACAATTATTATCTCCACACCCCTCAGTCACAAGTGGATAGCCCACTAACCGCGTACGTATGAAAATATTTATGAACACCCAATACGCTTACTGGGAAAGCTTGTTGTTGACAATTATCGATATCTAGCGGTCAAGTCTTTTCAACGGTAACGCCAAAATTTATAGAACTTTTGGAAAGACCAGTTTTAATTTCTGTTGATAAAATAATAATAATAATGTTGGAAAATGAATAAATTTAAATTCTAATGATTGACTAAATAAATTGTAAGATTCCATATTGGTATAAAAAATTTTGAAGATAAGAATGAATAAAAAATTCAATAACTTTTAGGGTCTGAAAATCAAGACTAGTAATGGCCTGCCAGAGAAAATGGCAAAAAAAAAAAAAATGGTTTGACACGGGAGAATAAAATGTAAGTTTGTTTTTTAATGTTCTGTTGTGAATGAATTTTTCTTTTGTTTTTTTCATCATAGTATGTAGAATTGGGAATTTGACTTTTGTTTCATCATTCGAGGAAAATTTAAGCCCTTATTGACAATGATATCCCAAAGTTTCTCGCATGGATAGCTCCACATACACAAAAAGGCCATGCGTGGGATGACCTCTATATGTGGAAAAGAGTACATGTCTCGAGTAACAGAGTCTAAGATTTTCTGAAAATCTTAATAACAAAAAGATAAATAAATTACTAAGAAAAATCGGACATTTAGTCCTTCTTTAGACTGTCTAAAGTGGGTTATTTGATATTTCATGACAGGATTGCAAAGAGATCGGTGGATTTAAATCGGTTTGGCTACATAAAATATGAAAAAAGACGTTCCGGCGTGTGCAAAGAACATGAAATGGCAAACGAAAAAAGGGCCTTGGTTTCGCCGAATTTTCTTATAAAAAAAAATCCCTGACCAGACAGGTAATAATTCGTACAAAAATAATTTCACCTAGATCTAAGGGTCATCTAAATTATATTTTTAATGATTGGAAATAAGAGAATTTAACAATCAATAATCAGCAAATTGCGCGGTCAACAGAAATGTTGAGATTGCCATGCAGTTGATTTGATGCCTCGCACATCACAACTCAATCACAAACGCGACAAGCACGATAATCATCATCAAAACTTCCAAAAAAATATCACAGAGCAAAAAATACGATGGGTATATCCTGGGATTACAAATACAATTTGAATAAATCCTTTCAAAATATTTCAATCGCGACTGTTGTGAGGAAAACATGTCAAAATAGAGTTAATAGACCTAAAAGTGCAGTCACTTTTTCTGAATATCGCACGCGGCAGGGAAAAATGGCTGCGTGGTGAGAACATGATCGCGATATCGCTATCGATAGCTTGGGGGTTTCCCCTTTTGCAGCGCGCGCTACTCTTGTAGCTAGGTAACAAAACAAATAATTGGCAGGCTCGTATGGTCTTGGAATGAAATGTCCAATAAGAGCACTTCTAAATTCAATAACTTTGCGAGGGATTTTTTTTCGGCAATATGAAAGGTATCTCCTGATTGGTCAATTTTCGCTCTTTCTTCTGGTACCTGTCTGAGGTCAGGGGAAGCCCTAGTTTTCTCACAATGAATAAAACGTCGCATACTATACTGTATGTGTATTGAATTGAAAGCTGCATATATTTTTTTTGCCACGCTATGAGCTGCAGGTGCGCCTAGCCGGCCTGCGGGCCGTGCCATGCCGGGCGCGGCGCGGTGCGGAGCTGGAGGGGAATGGATCGCGCTGTGGTTGAGTTGGCCAAGACTTAAGTTTTAGTGAGGGGAATGCAAAAAGGCACACTGGCGCTGAAAATAATTTAATATCCCCAAAATCATCATTTGGTTAGAAAGGGCACCACTGCTACACAGCGAAGGGCACCATTTGAGGAGATAAGGCACCACGGCAAAGGAGAAAAAGGGCATGTTTAGTGTTGCCGTAAGTCATGCTTAAATTGGAGGGGCATCACGGCAATGACCAAGGGCACCACGGCAATTGCCGTGGGTTGCCGTGGGCTAATTCGAGCCCTGAATCCAGTATCGTCCCAAGTGTGCAATCATGGGTTAGTTGTGCCTGACTAATGGGTGGCTGTATTAGAGTACCGGAGAAGCCGTCACCAACGAGATTGATGTTGCTTGGAGTTCTAATCAAGACTTCATTCTTTCTTTCATTTTTTTTTTAAATAATCAATTCACTGTAAATCATCAAGTCTTCACAAAATTACAATCTAAAAAATCACAATAAACAAAGCTCACTTTTTAAAAATATAAATGTTTTATTTCCTTGTTCAGCCACTTACAAACACACGGTACCACATATAAAACAAATAACAAAAAGACATGTACAACCACCAGACAAACAAGAAATAAAATGACATAAATTAACCAAAATTTTTAGTCAAGACACAAAAATACTTTGCTAAATAATAGCGACATGTAATTTGTTGGTTCGACTGCATGTTGATTCAACAGCAGAACTTGAAGTTATGCTATTACAATCACTGTTGTGTTAGACATGTTTACAATTAAAAGTAGAAAAAGAAATCACATTCATTCAATACATATAAAGGCATATATTCATATCAATGTTATATCAATCCTAATCCTATATAATTATGTCAAATATTCCTTCAAATACGAATACAAGGAAGTTAAAAACACAGAAAACATATTTTCAAGAACATAATCTTTTCAGCACTGTTTGTTGAACTTATCAATCGGGGAAAAAACAGTTCAGTATCTTCATATTTGTCAGTGAAGGTCTTATCACTGAACAACACAGATAGGAATCAACACTTAGGTAAGTTACGGCACATGTCTTTCTTACCTCACATTCTTTCTTGGTTGCTGGAGGCTTGGGTCCACGGACTGTATCCTCAGCAGGCAGTTTACCAATGAGAGAGAATCCTTCCTTCAGAGGGAAATATGGCTCCTCCTAAGGAAAATGTTTTTATAAATATAATAATGATGAATATCATACAGGAAAGTGCTACAATGCAGGACTCTAAACCCTGACTGATATGGATAAGAAAGGTGGGGCATCCCTTTAGTCCGCAAGGCCAATAAACATTGTGACCACGGTATAGGATATCATGACCTGGTGTCGGCCATGTGGTCTATCGGGCCGTAACCGAGGAATGTATCTTCTTGTAAAAAAAACAACAGAACAATTGGGGAGAACACAAATACAAAGGAACATTTTTAACTTAATTAGACGTAAGAATTAGGTCTACAGAACACAAGAGTTGACAGAGATTCTTTTTCTAATTCTCAGATAGCAACACAAGTTCAGATACTTCATGTTTATGAGTGCTCAATCAGAAGCAGAACTGGCAGTGTACGTTTCATCATAGAATTCAATACTCAGAAGAAAAGTGCAAAAGATATAATCAGTGTTTCCTTCTTGGTCTTACCTTCTGGCCAAAGTTGATCTCAACCGAGATGTTTTTGACCATGACATGAGGGAAGAGGGCTTGACCTTCCATGTCTTCCTCAATGGTGAATGCAAGACCAAGATCAGTACCGTTCTTGGTGTATGAGATGGTAGGCTTCTCTTCTTCAAAGTCCTGCAATTAGAAGGAAAGGAAACATTGAGAAGTGGCAAAACCTAATTTTATGCAAGTTTTATGTAGCGACAAGAGGAGAGAAATTAACATGGTGACTTCTCAGAATGGTGATCAAGAATATGTTTAGGTATCTTTGAATGACATCCCCTTAAGTGATACTCAATTTTACATAATAATTGCATGGTGTAACGGTCATTAATATTGCTGCCTATTCTCAGAATATGCTGTCTACATGAATAATTACCAACAAGAACAGATTTGGTTGTCAATTCTCAGATAGTAACACTAGTTCAGTATCTTCATGGTTGTGAGTGCTCAATCAGAAGCAGAACTGGCAGTGCAGTTATCATCATAGAATATCACTTTAAATATCAACTTACTTTTTTTTTTCAAAGGGTGAATTTCAAATTCTAGAACTTCTCTTCATTTTAACCCATTGAGGACTGAGCATGAATATATTGGGGCTAAGGTCTGTGGGAAATGCATGTTATAGCCAAATCAGCTCGTCTCCAACAGGTTAAGCATTTGGTGCCAAATGCACCAATGACTTACCACATATGCGCCAATGACATCACCAACACCAAACTTCTCTCCATAGTCTGAAAACTTGCACTTGACTGACGCCTTTGCCGTTCCACCATATCCATAGGAGAAGTCTTCCTCTCCTGAAAAAGCAACCATTACACAGTTTAACCTAACTATACCCCAGAAACACTATTTTTAACTTGGCACAAGTTTGTTATTAAATTTAATTTTATATCCACTTGAACAATTATTGCATATTACAGTGGATATTTAAACAATTGTTTTTAAAGTTCTGGGCCTATATAAAGAATTTGATTAAAATTGAATTCTCAGATAGCAACACAAGTTCAATATCTTCACAATTATTGAGTGCTCAATCAGAAGCAGAACTGGCAGTGTACGTTTCATCATAGAATTATGAAAGTATTTACAACTTGGCAAAATTTCTTCCACAGTTTAATAGCATGGTATGCTTATCTAAATACATAATTCACAAAGTAGTATAAACTGACCTAATTGAAGAGAAGTAGCATCAATAGACCATCCTACACGGACAACATGTCTGTTGGTCTCTTCAGGAGGAAGATGACGTACATCGGCCTGGGACTCCAACTGTGGCGACACAGAAATAAATTACTGTTGTTATTCAAAGTATATTAATGCTACACAGATAACTTGTCTGCTAGGAAAAACATTATCATCAGATAGTAACACTAGTTCAGTAACTAAATATTAATATTAATGCTATACAGATAATAGGTCTGCATGGAAAAAAAAAGTTATCCTCAGATAGTAACACTAGTTCAGTCTCTTCATGGTTGTGAGTGCTCATTCAGAAGCAGAACTGGCAGTGCAGGTATCATCAATGGATAAAGATGGCACACACGTCATAATGACAAATGAAAAAATATTGGGTGGCATAAAATATACTTCAGGGTTATAAACACAACAGCTCAGTCATCCTTTTATTAATCTTGTATAACATACACCTCTATCAATGAGTAAAACAAACCTTGCACTCAAATGCGACCTTTCCTTTGTTGACTCCATGGGTAGCCTTGACTCCTCCCCACATGTATGCAAAGCCTTCCATGCTGAGGGGACATGCATTGTACCCATCCTTCCCAATTTTCAGATTCAAGTCGGAGAGGTCTGTAAAAGAAACAGAATACATCATAACCATAACAATGTGACAGTAGAACATCTAATGCAGATAATTGCAATTACCTAAGCCCAAATCCCTTCCTTCATTAAACACTTCAAAATATGAATCCAAACTTGCTATTTCATTCAAAATTTGAAACAAAATTCTACATCCAAAAGTTATTTCCTGCGACTCCTATGATAAAACATATGATTAACTGAAATTATGTTGGCTTCTAAAATCAAGAAACTTTTTAAGATCCATGAATACAGTCCTCAGATATTAACACTAGTTCAGTATCTTCATGGTTGTGAGTGCTCAATCAGAAGCAGAACTGGCAGTGCAGGTATCATCAGTGGCTATAGTCCCAAGTTAATCAGTAAATTAATCAAACATCATGCATAAAAATTCTCATCTCATCTCTCAAATGCATACCGTAATTAACGGTGTATAAGCCGCACCCGTGTATAAACCGCACCCCCAAATTTGGACCCTTGCCAAAAAAAACAAAAAAAATTGATTTTTTTTTATTTATTTTTTTTTTTTATATTAATTAAAAAAAGTAATTAAGAAATGAATAGACAAATTAATGAAGGAATTCAATCTTGTAATCTTGTTTATTTATGAGAAACAACAAGGCAATTAGAGCTGAAGTGAAGATAAACAAAAGGAATAAAAAAGAAAATAGATCGGGACTTTTATATGTCCTGAACTGCAAAGGGTCTGCGCATGCAGACTAGTGCATTGTATTGCGCAATGTAAAAACTACGCAGATCGGCTAGGTGAGTGTTTGGATGAACTGCGGCCATGCGAAACTTCGCGATTGATCAGAAGTTTTGGTGGTCATATTGGACCTGTCTGAACTAGTTTCTCAAGAAGGATCTTCTAGGGTAAGTTTTTTTTGGTGTGATTTGTTTGATGTTTGATGATGTATTTTGACTGTTTGTTATGGATTTCGGAGGTGAATGTTTTTAACATCGGCAAAGCACAACCATACATGGATAATCTCCAGGCCGCTAGCAGCGGGTTCTTTTTTACACACTTGCGCTGGGCGGGTTTCACATGCATCTCGCAAGTCAATCAGCGTCAAAATATGACAAGTAAAGTTTTTAATTCACTTCTTTTTCATGATTTTAAATACATTTGAAGACCTTAAAAATACATTTGAATTTATAATAGTCTAATTATCATTAGACTCTATTTATTTTTTGGACAAAATAAGTTAGATCTAAGCCTTGCCAATCGCTATCTCTCTATGTATTAACCGCAACCCTACTTTTTTGACTTTTTGCCGACGGCAAAAAAGGTGCGGCTTATACACCGTTAATTACGGTACCTCTCACTTAGATAACAGTATGAATTATTTTTTAGGTTTTTTTATGTATATAGTAAAAAAATTGAAAACTTACATTTGCTGAGTACACACTGTGTGTCTGGAATATCATCATCTTCTTCCATGACTATTGGAGGTGGTGTTCTGAGGACAATGAAGGAGTAAAATATTAATAACTCATGAAAATGTATAACTTGGTAATAAGTATGCACACTTCTTGTTGTTTCTTTATGCTTCTGGTGACCTTTGCACTTCCTGTAACACGCAGATATGGGGAATACCCAGTCCAGAGAATATCATAAAATGGGAATATACAGAGAACAAACTAGGTGCTTTCCAAACACAACAGGCGCGCTATAAAAAAATTATTTTTCACTTGCCCCATTGGGCAAGTGAAATTTTTTTTGACTTGCCCGAGAGGAAAAAACACTTGCCCAAATTTTATTGTCATTTTCTTTGTTTAAAGATATTTTTTAGTAGCAATATCATCTCATAAATGTCCACGACAAAGAGCCTAAAGAAAAAAGCACCACTAAGTTTGGATCTTTAAAAAAAAAAAAAAAAAAAAAAAAAAAAAAAAAAAAAAATATTAAAAAATATTAATTAAAAATTAGTGAAATCATTTTCATGCCAAATTATCTGTATTTTTACATGTAACAAACAGAAGAAATAGCATTGAATGAACATTAACAAAAGGTAAGAGAGAAATATATCCGAATTTTAATTATTATTCTCATTTATAAATATTACAATGAGTCTGTATGTTAAGACTAGCACCATACATCTGGAAGCTCTGCAGATCGGCGAGATGTTTAGAATAACAAATTGGCTTATTTCACAAGTTTTAGGGATTTCATTTCAATTGTAAGGTAATGTTTTCTACAGTAGGAGAGCCATGTGTAACTATTTTGTTTAGTTTGTGTTTATAAACACCTCTTTTATTGTGTTTTTGAGGTAAATGTTATGGGAAATCGTGTATGCTGATACCCAGCACCGACGATTGCCTGGCCGGCTGGGGCTGGCTGCAAAGGCGCCTTCACATGCTCGTGTTGCACTTTGCTAAATCATCGCTTGCCCGATCGGGAAAGTGACTTTGAACTTTGCTTGCCCGCCCGTTGTTTTCACTTGCCCGGGCAAGCGGGCAAGCGGGTTTGTCGCGCCCTGCACAATAAGAAGTCGGAGGCAGTTGTCATAAATCATGTCTACAGTATATTAAATTGCTTTTTCTTTCAAAGATTCTGAAACATATTAGGATTTGAATAAAAGTAAAATCTAAAGTATGTTGCCCTCAGAAAATAACACTAGTTCAGTCTCTTCACGGTTGTGAGTGCTCAATCAGAAGCAGAACTGGCAGTGCAGGTATCATCACTGGACAATCTTTTTAGCCTCGACGTCTCACTCACCTTCTCTTGGGGACCTATCTCTGCCTCCTCCAGAACGACGGTCACGGTTCCTGCTCTCATGGTCCCGTCTCCTTTCCTTGTCTTTGTCGCTCTCTTCTTTCTTATCTCCTGTTAATAAACATAGTAATAATACTCAAAGTATGTCCGACAAGAAGATGTATTTCATTATTTTTCAAGAATCATGTATTTAAAAACTTGTAACAGGCCTAACCATTTTTTTTTTTTTTTTGCTCTCATTATCTAAGCGTTTTAGCACCATAGCACACTGCTAAGAGGGAAACTTATTTTACTGCTGTTTTGATAAAGTTATGACAAGTTATGTATGGTTGAAAACCTAGGAACTGTCATTTTAGATGACCAAAAATAGTAAGGTTATAGCTGGAGTTCTTACTTTGGAAATTTGCAATATAAAGGAACAGATTTATTTCTTGGTACAACAGGACGTATGAAAAATTTCTAATCGTTGGTAAGATTTTGAGGGCAATTTAGGATTTTTTTCTCAAAGCTAAATGGCTCTCTGCACACACTTTTTTGTTCAAGGGTTTTCAGAGTTGGCAACACTACAGAATAATTAGAACATTAGAAATCATAACGCAAATAACATGAATATTTCAAACAGGTAAAACAAACGACTTCCACAAGAGACAGCATGATACTCCGTCATTTAAGTTGGGTATCCGTTCATATCAATAGATAACTTTCTGTTGTTAACATTTGTTTCAGCTGTTTGCATCATTCGCATTCTCATTTCTAATTTTCAAATTATTCTGTAGTAATGGCATCTCTGGGTTATGTTCTGGGATTTTCTGTCAATTTTATCACAAATCTATACTTTACAATTAAAAAGCTTCATCATTACCATCTCCAGTCTGCTCTGTATTTTCACCTGTCTTCTCATCAGTTTTGGTTTGAGCTTCTTGTTCCATGGCTTCTGGTTGCTGCTTATCCTGCTTCTGTTGATCTGCTGGTTCTGGCTCAGTTTCTGCAACTTGTGCTGAAGAATCCACCTCCTGTTGCATGGCCTCTTCTTCTTGGGGTTCATCAACTGCTTGAGGTTCTGCCTCGGCTTCTGCTTGAGGTTCTACCTCCGCTTCTGGTTCCTCCATGGCTGGTGGGATCTCCAAGTCTGCCAAAAGTTGGTCTTCTCCTTCACCTGCATCAACATGAGATAGAACAAGATTGACAGAATTATAGAGTAATGCCTGCATGTAGATTGAAATATTAAGTTACATGAAAATCAGTTCCCATCACAATGCAATTTGTCTTTTGGTGAAGTCTTTTTTGAACTACTCATTTGTCAGTTTGTCATTTTTGGGTCTTCTTACATTTAGTTTTTATCATTTTGCTGGAATTTGGACCTCTATATCGGTCAAATAGACGACCCTTCCAAAACAGCCCCCCCCCCCCAACTTTATTTTACTAGATAGATTCCAAGACGTGTAGCCCTGACGTATAGTGACCATGAATAAAGAGAGCAGAAAAAAGCAGAAAAAGCCAGAACTTGAAAGAGTAACGAAACTATAGAGGAAAGCTAAAAAATGCTGAAAATCGAAACTAAAAAAAAGCTTAACTCCAAAAAAGCAACCCCCCAAAAAACGAAAGATACCATCTTTTTGGCATCTAAAATTGTCGTCCAACTGTTAATCTTGACTCGAGACTTTCAGAATTTGCTTGTTCCGCCCCCCCCCCCCTTCGACTACATTTTTACAGCCCTGGCCTCGCACAGGTGAAAACACATCAATCATCATTCAGTCTTCGACATCATCATTCATCACGATTCATGCCTCAGTTTCAGTCATGTCAGACAGTCAGTTTTCATTTTTTATTGTTTTTGTTATTCATGCATTTCAAGACCTCATTATTACCCTCATGATTCAGTTCATGTGTCTTTCACTTTGACTCGACTTTTAACAGTTATGACATTTGATGTTAACACGTTACAAATATACAAACCTCCTTGCAGCAGATCATCATCTGCTTCTTGGCTGTTGCCATCCTGATCCCCAGAAAATCCGAACTCATCACCAAATCCTTGTTCTGCTTCTGGTAGCGCTTCTTGTGCCAATTCGACGACATCATCATCATCAAAATTGTCGTCTCCTTCTGCCTCAGTTGGCTCATTTTCCTCGGAGACTTCATCCGCCTCCGCCTCGGCAAGCAAAGCGGTTTCCAATCGCTCAACAAGAATAGCTTTCACTCCTTTGGAATCAAGCCCACGCGCTTGCAGTTCCGCACGAAGTTCTGCGACCTTCAATTTTGACGGCTCAACCCCACTCATTTTCGTGAACTACAAATTTATTCTTAGGATTGATGAGAAACTGTTTTATTCCAGGAAAACTAAATGAAGAAACTGTCGACTCAGAACAATTAGAACGTGCTTTTTAACAGAGAAATAACGTCAATGGTGCCAAGCAGGAGAAAAAGCACGCTGTGACCCTTGCGTGTAAAACCGGTTTCATAGTAGTACATACAATGCCGTTAAATAAATGACCCGTGATTGGTCAAAAAAAAAATTAAAAATATTTTACACGTTTACAGTCAAATTTGTTTTGCAATATCGAATCTTTAACAACAATATTGATTGAAAGTAATAGTATATACAAAATAATAAATGTGATGTAAATATCATGCATTTTCTATCTATAAAATATTAGCTTAAAATATCATCAAAACGTTTTTGATTTAATTGACCAATCAGTGATAGCCTTATAAAAACATACATAGCGTGGCGATACGGTGCCATTGACGCATTGCTTTATGGGAATGGATTAGGTGCATATATATTTACGGTGCGTATATAATATGGTGCACCTGTGTTGGCACTCATGCACAGGTGCTGTTTGTAAATGATGGTGACCGTGTTTGGTCTCATCCCACACTAATTCCATCATCTCCAACCAATTTTTACATTTAGTCTCAGATTGCCACTTCGCCTATTTACCACTTTTCTAATTTCCATTTCGTCTAATGTCCATATCAGTCTTGGTCACACCACTTAGTTTTTGTAAAATCTTCTTTCCTCCATGAACAAACCCGAAGTTAGCCTCCCACATGGTCGACGGCAATTTCCCTATCTGGTCCAATACATAGCCTACTAATTCTCACTTGGTCTAATGACCACTTATTTCCAAATCGTCTATTAAAAAATTAATAGACGAATTGCATGGCCAATAGATTTTTAGTCTCCCAAATGGATATTTGGGGCCCGTTTCTCAAAACCGTCATATAAGTCTTAGTTCGTGACATATTCTACAATAACACGTACGTAGGGGCCTAGAACTTAGACTTTCGAGTAACGGGCCCCAGGAGCTCCCAGGTATCATTTTTAGGAAAGAGGTCTACTATTTTAAGTCCGAGGCAAGTACATGATGAGCCATACCCCTGGCCTAATAACTCGAGTTTGCACCTTCAGAACATTGACGATATCTATTAATTTCAATCACTAAACAATTTCAGGATATCGAGCGAACAATGGGTAATAATATGTCGTGTTTTTTTTTTTGTGTGTGTGTGTGTGTGTGTGTGTGTGTGTGTGTGTGTGTGTGTGTATGTGTGACATAGATATTTCCCAGCAGTAGGTATGGAATGATTTTGTCTTGCCACTTGGGATCTCATGGGATATACATGTATATTTAAAAAAAAAATGCTTATTAATTATGAACGGATGATATATTATAGGGAATTCGTGTTCCACCTCTGAGCTTCACTGAACATAAAATAAAATACACACATACATATATACATATAAATATATATATACATATAAATATAAATATATATATACATATAAATATATATATACATATATATATATATATATATATATGTATATATATGTATATATATATATGTGTGTATATATATATATATATATATATATATATATATATATATATATATATATATATATATATATATATATATATATATATATATATATATATATATATATATATATATATATATATAGTAAATAGTGGTAGAAAAATACGCGTCGTCATTGGATAGATCAGTACCACGTGACCTATCTTCAAAAAGTTATATTGTACATATGTACAATATAACTTTCGGTTTTTGTAGGGTAAAGCCCGTGTTAAATGACTGGGGAGAGTATCGATTCTATCGATTGCCTTGTTGCGCGAGCGCGTAATACTGTTGCGCACAACAGCTTATAACAATGGATACGCGGAGCAACAAACTACGTCACAACAGCTAAATCTGCACCAAAAATTTGGCAAAGATAAAACCAGATTGCACGTGTTGGATTGTAATACAAAATAATAACAAGGTATAGATCTAGTAAAAGTCTGTCGTCATGCTGTATATCCAACTAAAGATTTATTATCTCGAATTTTCGGAACCCTGTTCCTTTGTCAAGTGATCAGACAAAGATCTATGAGATCTATACCCTATAGATGGCTCTCTACCAGTGGCGTAGACAGGTCCCTCGAAGTGGGGGGGGGGGGTGATTCGTGGTCCAGAGACTCATATTGTCAATAATAGAATATGTTCAATTTACAGTATCGGGAAACTAAATATTAAAAGCCTTTACCATATTTACACACACAATTTAATGTAAGTGAAAGGTATTGTTTGTGTCTATACACACAAATAAGGGACAAAATAGGCTTCTTTTTTTGGGGGGGGTGCACCGAATTTCTTCAGTAGACATATAATTTCAAGCGAGCGCGAAGCGCGAGCGGAAAATTTTTAGGTTAACAAGTGTTTTTATGTATCAATACACACAAAGAAGGGGCAAAAAAGGCCTATTTGGGTGTTGCGTTGAATGTCCTCAGCAAATATACTAGGCGAGCGCAAAGCGCGAGCAGAAAATTTTGAGGTTAAATGAACCAAAATCTTGCATGATTAACTTAGTGAATATTGAATTACCGGTATTACCAAAGAGAAAAAAAAACCAAAAAAACATGCCGTACCAGAAGGGTTTATGTGTTCAAATTTTATTTTCCTCTAAGCCTATAGTATACAACGGGCGTGGTTCTAAACTTACAGAGAAACTACAAAGTATCAACTTGACACGATGATTGCCTGGGAGGTACTGCCTCGAGATTGCATACTTTCAATCTCAGGGGTTTATTTTACATATAATATACTTCACATGGTCCATTTGTATATCAATGTAAAATATTTGATCTTGAACCCAGATAGGTTACAAATAAAGGAGATAAATGAATATGCATAGATTTCTATGAATATAAATGAGCTTCTACTGAATATACATAATCTCATCATCAGGATTGAACCAATAAAAGTACAAGAGCATAGCTACTGATTGAGCATGAGTAGGAACAAAAGAGACATGGATGGGAGAGTGAACAGAGGAATGTCAACGAGGTGAAGAAAGAAAAGGGTGGAATCTGTTGACTATGAGAGGAGTGTAAATAAAGACATGATCAGGATGAGAGGATGATCACAAGATGATCAATCATATTAAGTTTACAAATATATACCTGTTCATATTACAGCTCTACAATAGTTTTAGTAATAATAATAATAACAGTAATGATAAAATATGCGAGCGTGAAGCGCGAGCGAAAATGTTAGAGCTCCATGGAAGAAAAAGGAGTGTGGAAAGCCTATTTCAGCTATTAAAAAAAATACATATCACCTGTGAAAAGTGGGAGATGATTATACACGCCATCCCCCACCTTTTGAGTTGGGGGATGCATCCCCCCATCCCCCCCCTCCCCGCTGTTTACGCCCCTGCTCTCTACAGTGCGTCCCTTTTGACAAGGCTACCAAAAAAAAAAACGCATGATTTTTTGAGAAAAAGTTTAGATGTATATAAGCTCATATCCTCAACTATCATTATGACACGAAAAATTCCGGAAATAACGCTTTCTTCAGTGAGCAATGCCCACTTTTATGAAGTACACAAAAACAGCCTGCGCAGGAATTCGCTATTCAGATATCCCTGGGTATGGCATGCCAAAATTGATTCAAGTAATAACGGAATAAATCGGCTTAACAAGACAAAAATAAACTGAAGTCAGAGCAAAAATCAATGATATGAAAACAAAACGGTGAAAAACTACATTTTGCATAATATTGATTGTTTATTTCTAACTTTTGACTAGTATCTTTTACTCTGTTAGCTGATTCCTCCGCAGGCTATTTTTTGTGTCCTTCATAAAAGTGGTCATTGCTCACTGAAGAATGCATTATTTTCAGAATTTTTTGTGTCATAATGATAGTTGAGAATGTGAGTACAGTTAATTTATATGCACAGGGTTCCTGTAAGTTAATACATTGAGCATAGGTTATATTTTACTTTTTCTTTTGTTTTCTTTGTCTTTTTTTCCCACTTTATTTTTTTCTATTTTAGCCATTAAAAAAAACAACAACAACAAAGGAAAAAGGAAATGAAAGAAGAAGAAGAAAAAAAAAAAAAATAAAAGAGAAAGATATATAGGCTATTATGTCAAAAACTAATCAACCTGTGAGACAAAATTATAACCCATCCTTAACTTTTGGCCAGTACCACATCGTTATATTTTGCATGTTTTGTATAAGAAAAATAAAGTATATATCAAACGTAATTGAGGAAGAGAGTAATTATTCATCTAAAAAATTAAGCAATGAATCATTCAGAAATAAATGAATAAATAAATAAATAAATAAATAAATAAATAACTGCAATGCAATGCAAAGCGTTAGTCTTGATTTTCAAACGTCAGAGAATACCTCCCCATTCCTCTTGGCTTTTCCTTTATATCTTTTCTTGATTAATTTGTATATTTTTCTATGTCTTTAATCGAAATGAGATGAAATCACTTTGATTGTTGGTGATATTAATAGTGTAATTCGACTGATAGTTCGAAGCGACAAAAACAACATCCCACTGCACTGTAAGGTCTGGTAATAAGACTATCTCGCTAGCAACATATCAACAAGAGTCATGGCACAGGCGGAAGAGAAAGAAAGTGCTGGTAAATATCGCTTAAAAGTTCATTTAAACAATCATTTTTTATATCTATTGAAACATTGACGTAGTTTAAAACTTTCTCATTCATCTTGGTCCGAATCTAGTTCAAACTATCGTTGTTTATTTGTCTTCCGTTGACATGACTGAAACGTTTTTTGTCGAGTTGCATATGCTTTGCAGTCTCGCCTTCCTGGCCTGTCCTGACGACTGGGCGGGTAGCGCCGCGGACCCCTGTGGCGGGCGGCCTGGGGCAAGCTGGTACACCGACGTGGCTCGAAGAAAGGCGTCACAGCTGCAATTTGTGTAAAGGCCAAAGGCAAAGCTAATGACATAATGTAGCTAATATGTTTCACTAAAGCTTGGGCTAGTTGAAGTTAGGTTTACATCAAAATTGAGGGATTTCCAAGTGAAGTGCTAGACTACAAACCCTGTCCTAATTTCTAACAAACATTTTAATGAAAACAGTAAAGGACAAATTGAGAATGAGAAGTTTGTAAAATTTTGTTCACAATCTTGCTTGTTAAAATCAAATGTCAATGATAGATAATTGGCAAATGTTGGTGTAAATTTTGCAACTTGATCAATTGGTTTTTCTCCAACTTAATAGGCTTTTCTTATTTCTACTTTTTGCAATTGACTGTCAATTTTAAGCCCTAGGCTAGCCTAGCAGTAGCACATGTGATGTGTATAGATGACCGTGGATCAAAGTTTCCGAATTGAATACATTCTGCAGGCCCAATTGTCTGGGGACAATAGCGGCTATATTATATTTGCGCATGTGCCGATACACGTTATTGTGCGACGTCAGGATGCGTCCGCCACTGATAGAAAATAGGCTTAGAATCTATATAGAATAGAATCTATATTTTTAAATCACAATCATGAAAAATCCACAATAAACACCACTGCCTATTGTCAGTGCCTGATCATCATCTATGTCCCCTCCATCACCAGTTGAATCTGGTGGTGAACTTGTCAGCAATTTGACTTAAAGTTCATAATTAGTTTAATTCATCCAAGAGAGAAAGAAGATTAAATACAGCAGGGCTAGTGAAGGAACATGACAGGAATTTTAAAAACATACATGTCTTTTGTTCGATTTGGATTTCACAAAATTGTTTGAAGTTTGTTTAAAGGTAGTGTCATCCTTTTGCAGGCAAAAATATTACATTTCTAGTTTTTGAGAGGATATAGTAGTATATCAATGACTCTATCTTCCCACGAAATGATTACCGTTAGCTCAAATGTGTATATTTGTCATTATATTGCGATAATCAAAATTTATTCCTATTTTTTCGAACCTCAAAAAATATACCGTACGGTGCAAACCGTTGACCGTTAGCGCAGAGAATAATGCACGCTGATGCGCCGTGTGTATATTGCTGTGTGTGGTCCATGCTGCACGCGCTGTAATATCAACGATGTTGATGGAGAGCTGGTCTAGATTGGTAGTCAGATTTTCGTTTTATATTACTGATCTAGGCAACGTATAACGGTAAGATTGAATAGACAGTATAGGTTGATCATATTCTAAAGTTATGCCAAGTTGCATTAGTTTTCGCAATGTGTGAAAAAGGATGACACTACCTTTAATAATATTGTCTGACACTACCTCTCAAAGAATTTATGAAATATTGCTTGTAAAATGTGGATTTCCAACATGTTGGGACAACAGACTTTTGGGTATACAGCTTGATCACTGCTAAATAATCAATACTAGTAGCCAATTCTTTGAACCATATTAAATAACATTTCAATTTTCTTTCGGATGTGATGTCTGTTTACAGTTTTTAAATTTTATTACACAAGAAACTTCATCTGTCAAGACCCATTGGTACAGCAGAATTTATAGAATGCAGTCAAATGATCAAGAACTAAATTTTGCCCTCTTTTTTGGGGGACCAATTCCACAGAATCTTTGCTGGCAGATATTCAGAAGAAGGTGACGGATGCATTTGATATCTTTGACCATGAATCTAACAAGACTGTCGATGTTAGGTGAGTACTGACATTTACAGTTCATTGTTTGAAAGTTACAATAATACATCACTATCTGTGGGGACACATCTGCACAAGATGTTGCACAGACATGCTACAAACTACAGCATACATCTTGCTTTTTTATCATGACCACTACTCAAATTATCTTCAAACTGTATTCACAAAGTTATTAAAAAATGTAGGCCTATTCAGTATTTCAATTTCTTGAGCATCGGTTAGTCTAAAAAACAAGTAACTATTCAATTGACACATAAATATTTGTATAATATTACAGGGAGATAGGGACCATTATCCGGTCGCTAGGATGCTGCCCCAGTGAAGGTGAACTTCATGATCTTCTCTCTGAGATGGAAGAAGAGGAACCCACTGGATACATCAAGTTTGATCGCTTCAAACCAATCATGAGAGAAGTCCTCATGGAACGCAAGTAAGTTCAGTATGCTTTACGGATGTACAGGCAACTTTAACGTTACTAAAAAATCTCTTTAAAATGATGTTCTGTTTTCCTAGTGTTTGAATTTGTGGAAATAATTTTTGTTTTAATATAGTTAAATGATATAGTGGAAACTCGTTATAACGAGGTCCTTGGGACCACAGAAGTTACCTTGCTTTATCAGGGTAAAAAAAAAAAAAAAAATACAAAGAGCTTGGACCAGCAAAATTATCTCATTATATCAGGAATATCATTATATCAGAGCTTGTTATAACGAGTTTCCACTGTAGAAACAACCCATCTCTTCTGAAAAGAATTTAATTGTTATCCCTCATCACCCCAAAATTACTAAGTCATTAGTTTGATTGTACTTGCAACTTGGATATTGCAAATATGTATTTCCTCTTCAAATTCCATCTTTTTCCTTTTACAGATTCAAACAATCACCAGAAGATCAGATAGTTAAGGCGTTTGAGGTGTTAGATGTAGAAAAGAAAGGTCATCTCACAGTAGAGGAGCTGACTAAACTCATGTCAGAAGAAGGTAACCGAAGTCCTTCCTATTTCAACATTTATTTTTTAGTCATTTATTCATTCAGTTATAGAGCATCATTTGTTGATTCAAGACTTCATTTCTCGCCTTTTAGCATTTAAGGATTTAAATATGTTTAAATAATATTGATATATTATTGAAAAAATTCATTGCTTGCATAAAGGTAAGTTTGTCCATGTATAAGCCAGAAGAACCAAACTTGGTCCTTGTTGGTATGATATAATAATAATAATGATAATAATACATGGGATTTTTATACCACCGTTTTCCATTTAAATAAAATGCTCAAGGTGCTTTTACAAAGCAATACAAGGAAATACAAAGAATAGTACACAAGGATGAATGAATGTCTGTCTTCAAGAATAAACACAGTTGAACAAATAAGACTTGAGATTTGTCTTGAACGTTTCCAATGAAGATAAATCTTTCAGCTCCTGTGGAAGTGTATTCCACAGGGCTGGACCGGCACGAGCAAAAGCTCGCTCTCCCCAGGATTTTTTTGACAAGGAATTTGCAAAAGACCAGAGGAAGGCGATCGTAAGGTTCGTGTGGGTTGGTATTTAGTTAATAAAGATCTATTGTATTATAAAAATATTGAAGTGTATGAAAAGATTGGTATGAACAATAATTGTAACTACTTTAACAATACCTTAACATTACTGTGGTCTGACTGGTTAGACGAAATAAAGCCTTCAGTAATTGTTGCCGAAGCATTTGTCCGTTCACTGTGTACGCGTGACATGATAGAGATTAAACAGCTTGTTTTCTTTACTTTTCCTCATCAAATTTCTAATCTGATCATTTTACAGGAGAACCATTCACCCAAGAAGAATTGGAAGAGATGTTATCGGCTGCGGTAGATCCAGAGAAAGGATACGTCTTATATAAAGAATATGCCTCTATGATGACAATGGATGCTGAAGTATGATACAAGCCTATCTCAATCACTATTATTCAATTAAAAGAGGGAGAAAACCAGTCATTTCTCATACATGTTGACAAGATGTGTAGTGTATCAGAATGTTAGTTTGCACTACTTAATCAAATTAGGTGCTGTTCTACCATTCAAAGACTTTGGAATTGAAATCCGGTTATCAAATTTTCCTTAAAGTGATCTTAAAGATAATTTTGAATTCTATTAATGGAAGGAATCGATTCATTAAAATAGATAAACTTATGCAAAAAATTCGAAAGATCGAGTTTAGTAGTGATCATATGATTGCTCAGTCAATGGAAGATAGGGAAATCAAGATTAAAATGATTTCCAACCGATTGTGATATACAGTCTGTGTCAAATAAAATGGTACAGTTGGAAAACATTTTTTTATAGTGTGAAGGTTAATATCAACGTGGTATTGTTTGTTATTTTCATAAAGCAGGAATATCACTCTTTATTCTGCAATTTTTTTCATCACATTTGGTGCAGCATTTTTTGAGATATGACTAATTTTCTACAATCGAGAAAAATCCATTTTTCGCACGCCGTCCCATGCCTTTCAGTACGATTTCGCATAATGACCGTAAATTGAGCGCTCCAGAACAATAGAAGTGCGTAATTTCTATTTGTTCCTCGTCGCACAAAACTTAGCATAACTTTTGTTTTACGAAAGCAAATTATACAGGACAAAGCGGATCAGCAAGAAAAATCTTTTAGCTTTAATTTGGTACCACAAACACACATTATATGAAAAGATTTCACACCTAAATGATTTTTTCCCCGACTGTACCATTTTTTTGGACACAGACTGTACATGTATATTGGGTTTTAACAGCCATTAAACATTCTTTAAATCAAAGAAATTTCTTTTATCATATGTAAAGTTTATAAATGCTCTGTTCCACTCTTTCTTACAAAAATATACTTCTGTTGCACGCAGCCAGATGTGGATGAAAATAGGTACCTAATAATGCTGTAGTCAGTTCCCGCTGTTAGGCCTGTACGGCATGTAGAAACCAGCCATACAGACCCTGCAGTGAAAATGTGATGGCAGAATTGCTTCCTTACTGATTCCTTGTAATAGCAAAATGGAATTGTATGTGTGGTATTCAAAAATATATAATTTTAGGCTTTACAAAGTCTGTACATTTATCCTGCATTCTAGTTAAGGTAAACATGTATGCCATTTATCTTACTGTTAATATGTATATATATCATATATCAAATGTCATGTTTATTGTAAATATCTGTAAATAAAATGCTCAAAAAATTGAAATTTTCCCAAATCCTTGTATATCTACATGTGTTTTTTAATAGCTCAAAAGATGGATGTTTCCTATTAAATGTTAGTTGGTCAACAATACATAACCTATCATATATCGGGGAAAATATATGTGCTATTTGAAAGTCTTCATCATTAGATTGATCACCTGTGGTACGAAATAGAAACCAACATATATTCAGTTTATGTAAGAGTATACAGTCCACTCCCATTATAACCATGTGCTCAGGTCCAAGCCAAAATACCCCTTCATACAAATTCTTGTCATACCCAACAGTTTGAAAGTTAAAACTGTCACACAAACTAATGACATGGCTTAAGCATTCTGAGAAAATATTTAATAACACTGACTGGATGCCTTGCTGTGCAGTGTTTACCTTGGCACTTTGTTTCATATGGCCATGCGTTTTGAACTGGCACCCTTTTGTCTTACACCACCTAAATCTAAAAATCATGCACCTGTCAGGATCAAAGTGTCATAACTTTTGAAGTATTAACTCTAACCCTACAAAAGTATACATGTTCTGAAAGGAAATGTCCTGTAGATTTCAAAAATGCCATCCACTACAATGTAGGGTGAAGTATTTTGATATTTTGATTAAAATATTAAATTTTTTGGGGCCCTAATTTTTTTTTACTCCAGCCCCCAATATTTTTTCTCCCTTTGATCCAGGTCGTAATTGCTCACCATATTTGAATTGCTCTTGAAATTTCCTTTCAGAAAATATATAGTTGTAGGGGGGTTTCTTCATATAATAAAAAAATTCTTAACCGTAAAAGGGCCCAAATATTTTGGTCAACCTGGGCCAAGGAGGGGGCTGCCCCCTCCTCAAGATCTCGGCCATGGTGGGGCCAAAGTTTATAAAAACTTGCATGCAGGTGGGTTATCTTATGATGAAAAAGCTCACAAAGTTTCAGGCCCCTGTCTCAAGTAATCTTTGAGTTATCTGCATTTATGTAACGTCACTTCACATACAAGAGGAACTGTATTGAGTTACTTTATGTACAATACACAGTCAATGGTGAAATTGTCATTTTAACCGCGCGCAGCGATTTTCGGAACTGCGCATTAGTAAATGGCTGGAACCTTATAACTATGGTGTCAAAAGATGCACGAGACTCTAAGCTATAAAGTCCTAAAAGCTCACAGCACAAAAATGAATATCCATGAAGTTATCATGGTTATAATGTTTCGAATGCACAGGAGGATGCGAAATCCCATAGACTTTGTGTGTACCTCTTCCCCCCCCCCTCAACCACCCTTGCCTTTTCGTATTCTATCGCGTGCCGTTTCGCGATTTCAAGTGCGAGTACGTTCAAATTCACAGGTCTGATAGAGCTTGCATTCAGCTTTCAAATAACACCTATTTCATGGTAATACCCCTCTGCTTAGCCAAGATGTCATACATTAACTGAAACAAAATTTGGAAAAGCGTAATAAAACCACCCTTTTTGGGTGGCGAGTTCAAAACACATGGCCATATATCAATCTTGGGTTGGCTTGAGTTCAAGTCAAAATGCTCAAACCATGTGATTATTTCATGCAATAGTTCATTTTTGTGGTACAAACCACCTCTTCAAGTTAAAAATTATGTGAATATAGCAAGATCTTGTATTAGTACTTGTTATAAAGGCAGTGAACCTTATATAACCCCCCCCCCCCTTTCAGCTCAGAGATAAACATAGAGAGGAGAGAGTAACAGAGAAAAGAGAGAGAGAAGAAAAAAAAAAAGAGGGAGGGGGGAAAAGGAAAATAAGAGATGAGGGAGGTACTGGAAATACTTCTTCATTAAACAATTATGCTCTATACGGTATGTAATTCCCTTGTAAGGCTTGTGTGTATTCTTTGTCAGACTGCTATCTGTTAAACTCGCAGTCTGATAGTACATGAAAGCCTCGCAAGGTGGCTTCAATAACTTGTGTATAAAACAGATGAACATCTTTAAGAAAGAGTGAATATATTTGGCATAGTTCATTACTCTTCTATGGAACTGAAACTTTGACCAGGGCCCAGTTGCATAAAGAGTTACTATATTAGTAACTCTTTATGCAATGGGGCACAGTTAATTAAAAGTTATAAACATATGATGGGGTATGAATATGGAAGCGACGCCAAGAAGAAACTTTAGGATATCATATACATTTTATTCATCATTTACACATATATCTTATAATATAAATCAACATTTACGGAAAATTTGTAAATACAAAGTAAAAATAAACGTCATCCAGTCAAATATGTAATGGCGCAGTAACCAAAAATGAGGACATTCAGCACTATACAGAGGTAAACAAATCTGGAATAGTGTGTTCAATGAAATTTTTTATTGATCCTTATCTATTGCAACTTAACTTGAGATTAAAAACATTTGCATTAAAAAGGGGTGTGAATGCTTGCAAATAAAAAGAGCTGGGAAAATACTGAAACTGAAAGAGCTTGTATACTTTTGTACATAGAGCTCAAAAAGCTGAAAATCAAAACCAAAAGAAGCTGAAGTTAGCTTTAAAGCTGAACTCACACACCCCTGATCAATAATGAGGCAAGTGTATATCCATTGATTATTTCATATTCATATGGACATGGACGTGTTCCCCTTGAATACAGTATTATCATTTCAAATTAATATTACATTTTGTGTTACTACTCATGTCAATTAAATATATTTGCCAACTTAAAGAAACACAATAAGCAAGCTGCTTAAGATACAGAATTTATTAATAGCAAATTTAAAAAAAAAACCCAGGCTGGTAATATTTGCCTACAAATCCTCACTTTTGCGATGACGATACACCCATTTGAACTTAAAATGAAATGCAGAATTAGTGACACGATGACCTGGTTTATTTTTACACATGATAATTCTGCTCATTTTAGTAGCAAACTGGAAATATATATACCTTAACCAATTGATTTTTGAAGGAAGCTTAAGGTTTTGGGCATGACAGGTTTTACAAGGAATGATCTTCCAATTTCTCTTGTCAAGAAAAAGTTAAAAGCAAGTACACACATGTATTTAGGAAGCTGTTTAAATTCATATCCACCAATCACAGCATTGCGGTCAGCCAATGTCCCTAATATATCGAATATTAGCCAGTTTGCATCAGCTTTAAAATACTGGAATGATTTACCACTAAGAATTAGACAGTCCTCATCACTTTTTACCATCAAAATTGTCTGCTGAATAATCTCTCCGACATGTATTTATGCCACAAAATCTGCCTTTTTTGTGTTACAAATTGTTGTGGCATGCAGAAAGTTAAGTAATAATAATTTTGTGTTTGAACAAGTTTGGATTACCTGCAGAACCATTTGCCCAGATATATATTTTAATGATCTTAATCTTCTCACAGCTTTGAAAATTCTGCTTTTGATTTAGTCATGCTTGCCATGACTGCCTTTGCAAGATCCTCAGTCTGGAGATGAGCTGCGTTCCATGTAGCCTACAAGGATGAACAAAGAGGTTTAAACAATATATTGAATTGAATGGAATTTCATTATTTTCCATATCATCATCACATCAGATAATTTCACATATAATTTCACATATACATATAGAGTAATTCATACAAAAGATATATAAAATTCTAGTAATCAACATGAAATATAGTCCATTATAAGTCAAGGATAAATGATAACAGAAGGACATGCTAAAAAGCAATGCTTTTATTTTGCATGCCCCAAGTATATTGCAATTTTTATAATATACAACAGTAGAGCAGTGAATTTAAATTAAGCATGCACTTTACCTATAACAGTATATCTGTACTGTACTGTTTGCAACCGTTGGTTTTCCACATTATTTGCATGGTTAGAATGGAGTAGTAAAAATATCTAGTGTTCATACATATGATATATGCTTTACGTCTTAGTGCCAGGTTGAGTCTGGATTGAAATCCTAGTGAATGAATCAAGCCAAGACAGATTTTTTTTTTTCAGACACTAGTAGCAGTTAATAGCATTAACAATTCTCATTTCATGAATAAAACTATTCAATTTTGTATAAGATATACATGCTTGAGTATGATATTTACAACCAAGTTTACATACACTTCAAATCATGGAAAATTGTAACATGAAAATAGACATTCTGCCTCAACTACTCCTTGGATAAAAAAAAATGTTAGTTAGGGCAAGAGTTATCTCACACAAATACAATGGAAGGACAATTTTTTTCTCCTTTTACAGATTTTTATTAAATCTAAGTGCTGTTGCATGAAACTAACTACTATTACTAACTTTGCTATCAATGGTAATTTTAATAAAATACTGAATTTTGATTGCTGTTAGTCAATGTTACTATGGTAGTTACTATTCATGGCATGCAAATTTACTATAATAGCAAGAATTTTTTAACGATTAATAACTTTTACTTACCGCATAATCAAAGCTATCTGCTACACTATGATCCCTGCTGTAATTCAAGTTAACTTTAGTTCCTTGGATAGCCACTGGACTCTTGCTAGCGATGTCTGCAGCTAGTTCCATAGCACTTTCCATCATGGCTTCTTGGTTTGGGTACAGGCGACTAACAAATGCAAAGTTAGGTATATAAAATGGTAAATTGTCACTTGGTCTAAACTGGCTTTGACTAATACCTGTTTGGTCTCATCCCACATGGTCTAATTCCATATTGTCTACAACCAATTAGACGAATTTCCATTTTGTCCAATGTCTTATGTCCACTTGGTCTAACATCACTTAGTCAATTCCTGTGATAAACTGGTAATAAACCAAATATATTAGACGAAAATGCAATTAGACATTTTGACTATTAAACAAATTAGCAATTAAACCGAGTAGTCATTAGACCAAGCATGTATTAGACCAAGGAGAAATTAGATCAGATTGTTAGTAGACCAATTGGGTTGAGCCCATGTGGTATCAGAAAATCAAAGAATTGGACCTACTGCTCTTAGACCATGTGGATATAAACCTATAAAATATTATAAAAATATTGTACATTAGATGTTTATACACTTTCATTGCAAGAAAAAAAAAGTTGCTGGAATCCACTTTGCAAGCTGGGAGAATTCCTTAACTACACAGCAATGTGCAGACGGTTGTTGAACAGAATAGTGTGAAGGGAGATTTGTAGAAGTAGCATCATTACATTATAGACAGGTGGCCTTTATAGAGAATGAACACTAAAAAAGGTTTGACTATACACAGTTGTACTCCTGTTACCTGTAGATGACTTGTATCAAAGAATTTGCAACCTAACTACTCGACTTTTTTTTTTTATTATTATTATTCAACATACAAATTCTCTGTATTTGTCAAATATAAAACTATGGCACTTCTCAAAAGGCTAAATGAATACCTACTAAATCAGATAGCAAATGATAATTCTAACCTGACAAGGCCCAATTCCTTTGCTTCACTAGAATCAAACTTCCTTGCTGTATAACAAAGCTCTCTCAGCAGACTGTCATTGGCTGTCTTCTGTGGTAACCATTGAAGTACTCCTACATCTGCTGCTAGACCAAGAGCTGTTTCCTGTATAAATTGCCCAAGTCATCTCATCATTTAACTAATCTTGACAACATATATGCTTATATGTTATATCTGAATTGCATTGAAAACAAATTCCCTGTAATTTATAATAATAAAATTGACAATATTGAACACAAACCATCCATTTCATAGTTGAATCACAATAACAATACACTGTTTTGCTTGATTCTTTACAAAATTCTCTCAACTAAATTAGAATGTTCTGAAATTATCTGTTTAATCATCAATGTTAAATGTTTTTGTGATTATTTGAATTTGCACTGCAATCTCAGAAACATTCCTAGCCAACCAGTTATTCCATAACATAAAACATTCTATGTCCAGTAACAAATTTTAAAGGGTCACCTATACACTTTATTTCATTTCAGACTACTTCAACTTTAACCTACATTATTCATTCCCTCTATAAAATGCATTGCATACTGAACTAGCGATACTCATATCATATCACACCTTCAATTTCTTTCTTGTTAAAAAAAATACACTGTAAAACTAGAACTGCAATCGTTGACATGAACGATGTGCGTGCATTGACGCCTTGACTAAAAGATTTCAATGATTATTAAAATGTAAGCATATGTTTTGAAATATATTGGGAAACGGAAGTAAGCTTTACACAATATACAAGATCTGCGCCCATATATTCATCGTGTTGTGATATTGAATGTGAAAGTGCGCCATCTGTGTTCGCCCTCTTAGCCACGGTCGGGTGAATAAAGTTACAACGTTACCTCAAAGTTGTCCAGTATATTTCTTTATTTAATTAACCCTAGCTTCTTGTCTAACTAATGGCGTGGACAGCTTGGTTGCTTCTCACCCATCGAGTTAACACGCTACCAAAGTAATATAAAACCTATAAATTGGGCTGGGCACGCCGTGTTTCTATCGGTGGTAACGAGAGGTTCCCTGAAATTACGTTGTATTAACTATTATTAGTCCCACTCGCACAGAAATGTGTGTTCACCCTAAGGCTAAGGCTGCATTGGCCGGTGCAGCAGTCGCGGTGCTTGCTACGCCTAGCAATAGGGCCTGGCATCCGACTAGCAGCCATCGCAATTAATTTGCATGAATCATCTGCAAGCGGACAGATTGTACATAGATCTAATTCTAATTCTAAATCAAAGCCTTATTTCTTTGCCAATACACTTGAAAATCATGAAATTCTCTGTAGAATTACGAAGTGGCTCTCAAATCAATCTATCACAGAATCCGTTGCTGATCATTTCGGTTTTGATGTAATTGTTGACGATGTTGGGTACGATGATCATTTGTGTGATAATAATGTTCCATTGTCTAGTCTTGTTGATCAGACTCAATTTGTCGGTTTGACTCAATTCACATTGATTTTCGAGGGTTGTGAGCTGTGTTTTGAGGTGTGGTAGTCCAAGATCACTACCTTGAGGTTGCTGATGCCGATTTGTTTGGTGAAGCCCCTTTCCTGGTACATAACGATGTGCCATCCGTCCCTCTAAGCATCAGATCATGTTTGGAGATGACGTCGCCTATTATTATGGCCCATTATCCTCTCAATCTCGGGCCAAGTCCGTGACTTCATATCTCCATCGTTCATTCAGGGTAGAGAGGAATGTGGTAGAGTATAAACATTAACAATCACAGCACCACATATGAGTTGGATGTTACTAATGATCCTACACTGACCGCTCATAGTACAAGGACTACATGTCAACAGTACACCAACACAATCCGACTAACATCACTAAGACAAATGGATGCGAGTGTGGATTGTTGTCTGGTGACGCTCACAAATGCATGTCTCATGAGAATGGGGAGATGAGGAATGAAATGCAATGAGATCAGTGTGGATATGATTCCTAGATTGGATAGTAACACAAATGACAAGCAATGTGACACAATGTTGTGTTAACCTGAGAGATAGTGAATATGAGATCAGCCAACGTGGAGGTATGGGAAGAAAAAGTTGCGGATGATGAACTGTGTGTATTGTGAGCCGTAGTCACAGAGGAAATATGAGAAGAATCCCAATAAAGATCATGTGACGCATGAAGGGCCCTATGAAAAATGATGGTTGTCATGGATGGCATTTCTGTGCTGCAATGGAATGCTGAGCATAGATGTAATGTGACTGGTGAAGTTGAGGTTAACGCAAGAGAGTCCCTTAGAGATGATAGTCATCACCAGTGTAGAGAGAGGAGATGAAAGAAAACAAAATCATGGGTTGTTCAATGAGGGGTTTAATGCGAACGAGACCTTGCATGCCACTAAGATCATTCAGCCCCCATTGAATGAACATTGTACCAGTTTGTATTTGCCTGATGAAAGCGCTTTTCATATGTCAATTTCTGCAGTGTGCTCAATGGATGGTACTACTAGTATAAGTGATTGTGATGATCTAGAGAATAGCATACAGTCCAACTCCTAATGAGCTGTGTCCACCACCTCCGGTAATGACCTTTCCCAGGAGTTCTCAAGTGTAAATGAGTTTGACAGTGTTGCCCACTCTCTCGAAGTGTCCTTGTTGCATGGTCTTCTGATCAGACTTTCACCGGATGTGACATTGCTGATGCGACTTTACCAGCCGTGTTCTCCGTCTTGCCCGCAATCAACTGCTTTTCAGTATTCAATAGTACCTGTATGGTTATAGATCACTGTCTCGATAGTAAGTCCCGTAGTTAGAACAAGGAATGTTTTACCTCGAGATCCGTCTTGTAACATTGGTAGTAGCGATACGATCGTGTCCATGGCGCTTCGATCCGGTCTGCAGTCCGACATTGCGATAGGCAGCTGTATCGTCGACAATGATGGAATCGTATGCCTCCATGGCAAGCAAAGCTTTTAACAGCGGCAGTTGTACCTTGACTACCAAGCTTGTTCGTTGCCGCTCTCGACACCTACTTATGACCAAGCCGCATCACGATCCATTGACCTCGCTAGCACTCACATCGCAGGCCCCATGTCGACCAGAGGTCATTCTTCAGTTTGTGTTAGCGATTGTTGGTTTCACCTCTGCCGACAGTACCCTTCCCTGTCGTCCTCCAGACAGCAACACATACTACCTCCGATCATCCTCCAACTGATCTGTCAGTCCCGCTTCGCACAGCCTGGTGCAGAGATAACCTACCCCGATGGAAGAGCCTCTCCTTCTTCCCCTGGACCCAGGTGATGTTTCCTTGGCCGAAGACCCTACCAATTCCATACATCCAGAGGGTTACCACCTATGGACTGGTTCTTCCAACACCACGATGGCTTTACCTACATAGCAGATCCGACAACGGCATTGTACCAACCATTGTGGACCATTCGAAGACTACCAAGCTACGATCTTCTTTGGACGTTATAATGGACTTGATGTTTCTTCCCATTGACCATATTTCCCCTAGTAAGACCCTTGATGGACACAGTCCCTTTCCCCTATGGTAGGAAACACCCCTTGTCTGGTAGCTCCTGCATGCTGGCTCCTTATCCCATGGACCCATAGTGCCCAAAATAGCATGCTGCTTTGTGTGCTATTTACCAGTCCCATCATTCCTCCATGGAACAGAGACTTTGGACATTATCACTGCATGATTCTAGATTGTTTTACAGTCTAGCCCCTTTTACCTGAGAGACTCTGTTACAATAGTTTAATTTTCAAATTTGTTCCTGTGATTTGATTATGTGTAATTACTATAGTCATCCTTTGGTAAAGCATAATTTTTTACCCTTTTAAAATCGTTAAATTTGATGTTTTATTATTTGTGCCTTCCTTTATAAAATTTGCTTTTGACATGTTTTTGTCCGTTAGGAAATGTTATGTAATTTTATAAATAGGAGGGTAGTGTGAACAATAATATTATTAACTGGTTGTTCTTAGTGGTATTTCAGGGTTGGAATAATGCCTTTGTGGTTTAGCTATATGGTATCATGTCTAATAGTAAGCCATTCATTCGGGTTTAAGTATATTGTACCATGGGACTTTTTCCCCTTGATTACCAAGGTTGTTTTGAGTACCTGAATTTAGGCCTGTTGGTGAAGGATTCTTTTTTCACAATATATTGAATATGATCAATTTCGACTTTAAACAGGTATAATATTGATGTTTATTCATATAACTGGTGTACAAATAAATGTTGGTTTTTAGTTTAGTTATCAATTATAAGCTGTCAACAGTTTGGTTAGATTTGATAACGATTTGTAAACACAAATGCTTTCTAAAAATCATTTATCAGTTTAAATATCCTCGTGGGTCTGATATAATTATGTCGATCTTTTCTATTTTTCTATGGATCCACCAATGTGGATTTATTTTATGCAACCTTGCAGTGACTGGTTGTTCTTTATATGTATCCCTATTTTTATGCTTGTAGAGGAGTTAAATAAGAGATGTGATAATAATAGTTTTAATGTTATTGGGTGAAATCATGATCCGTAAACATCCTGTATACAAGTATGTTCATTTCACTAATATGTTTGGAAGTGTTAGTTGAATTATAGTTGTCAGCAAATGGTTATTATGCAATTGCTGTAAGAATTCAACCTGGTGTAGAGAACAGATATGGCGATCTTCTTATTACTGTCCCGTATAGCCAAACAGTTTAAATCAGTTCCGATAGCATTTGTTTATGTTTTCCAAAAGTTGAAGGAAAAGAGAAAAAGTAGTCACGCCCATATATTCATCGTGTTGTGATATTGAATGGAAAAGTGCGCCATCTGTTGTTCGCCCTCTTAGCCACGGTCGGGTAAATAAAAGTTAGCAACGTTACCTCAAAGTTTGTCCAGGTATACTTTTTCTTTATTTAATTAACCCTAGCTTCTTGGTCTAACTAATGGCGCTGTGTGGTAAAACGAATTACGCTTTGTGTACTACAGTGCAATTTTTGTGAACTTTGCTTTCCATATTATCCGGCGGTGCACATGGCTCTGTCAAATTTTGGCAATATAAGGCAAGCGGGTTGTAATGGCTCCTACCAAAATGTGATTTACTCGAAATTTTCTTGTGACAACCCTATATTATATTTGGTATCAATGGAAAGGCAATTTCAATGCGGTATTGTGATGTCAATTTCCAGAAGCAAATATTGAACGACAATGATGTAATGAATTGTTTACATAATCCATTGAAAAATTCGCTATTTTTTTGTCCGATAACTTTTTGATGACAACATCAAATTTTACAAAAATTGGCAGATAGTTGTGAAATGTATTGATACATATGCCTGCTAAGTTTTCAAGCCCCCCTAGATTGAAATTTTCGCAATTTTAGGGGAAGTTAAAGTTGATTTTTCCTGGATCGTATAATTTTTTACTTTCTACAACATTTTTGGAGCAAATTTGGTCAATGAATCGATATATTTGTTCTTTACATTGCTGGAAAGGAAACATAGTCTGAAGTACCTAAATACCACAAAAGGGTACGGTTTTTAACGAGGCACAACGCAGATGCAGCCTCTTGAATTTTAGCCAAATTTTGAAACTTTAGAGGGCGCTATTTTCATTTTTGCGTATTTGCTGGAGCGTGAAAACACGTGGAAGTGTGTGGCACATTTATAGTATAAACATGCCCTGAAATTTGAAGCAAAATGGAATTGATTTAAGAAAGTTTATAGCCATTTTTTGTGTGTTTTTTAGTCACAATTTAAGATTTTCATAACGGGGTTGATTTTAAAAAATTGATTTAAAAATATGAAAAGGCTTTGAAATAAAAAGTTGTTGGATGCATATAAAAGGCCAACTTATGGACTATTAATGATTTATTAAAGTTTGTAGCATCTACGAATGATTGAGAATATTGAAGCTGGAAGAAAATGGCTTTCAGATGACCAGAAATGGACAAAATGGCGGATGGGCGGTCATGGATGAGTGATTTTTTGGAAAATGAAATGTAGGGAATCAATAATGGATCATCCATGACATGTCTATGAAGTTTTGACAGCAATTTGGATGAGTAATTTGACCTGACAGGGATAACAAGGATCATGGGTTCAAAGTGAAATGGCTTTTTTTGTGGAAGAAGAAGAAGAAGACGGAAAAGGAATATGGAACGATAACATAGCATTGTCGCTATAGCGTCAATGCAAAGATATCACTACCACGCTGCTCTTCATTCATTCTAGAGCATGATAAAAGATATGAAAATTTCTAGAACAAACAAAGTATAGCCATTCAAAAGGATAGTGAGTGGACTTTGATTTGTTTGAATTGGTAGAAAAGCAAATATTCTGTTCAGCTTTTCATGTCAGTGAGTCACTCATAACTATATACATATATATGGTTTGAAAACAGAATGGAATAATTATGTAACATACCTTAATTTGAAACCAAGCATCTTCAGTACACAACCTGACATCACATCCAGAGATCATACATAATCCTCCTCCTAAACATCCTCCATGGACAGCTGCTATTACTGGTTTAGGACACTATTCAAATAATAAAGGATACAGATCCATCCTAATATACATGATATTACTTCCAACATTAATAACAACCTAATATTTTATGAACTCTAACATGGCTAAAAACGAATCGCAAATTTTATATAGCTAGGTAAGGGAAATCATGCTGTATACACAAATTACACTAAATTGGTTCATATTGAAAGTTTTTTTTTTTTTACTGAGCTGAAGCCATGAATCTGTCTTTCAGAAGACTTAACAATTTTCTCTGCTTAGAAATGGTATGCATGGCCTAATGAGATATTAATTAAGGGATTATATTTGTTTGGCGATAGAGAGGAATGGGTTACATTTCAATAAAGATCTAAATTACAAAGTGTATATATTTTACAGCAATACATTATCAGTGTTAATGCAAACTAACCTTTTCTATAACAAAGAAAGACTGTTGGTACTCCATGATCTTATTTCTGAGTTGAGTTGCGATACGTGATACGTCAAGGTCAGATGACCCTGGCATTGACCCTTGCA
This sequence comes from Paracentrotus lividus, assembly GCA_940671915.1. Classification (NCBI taxonomy): domain Eukaryota; kingdom Metazoa; phylum Echinodermata; class Echinoidea; order Camarodonta; family Echinidae; genus Paracentrotus; species Paracentrotus lividus. The sequence continues at coordinate 61,245,114 of CALNVZ010000174.1, forward strand.
TCAATTCAGCATTATCCTGAAGATCAATACCTGTTAGTAACAATATAGATTACATAATAATCTTGCATTACTTTATATAAGTGGTTATTTTTACAAATTTTGCCAGTCCATCTTCATGAAAATTTCCACTTCAACATTATAACTTTACTTAGAGTAATGAAATATCACAAAAATCGAGAAATTATCCCCTCGCGAATTTCCCAAACTAGTCCAAAATCATGAAAATATTGGCTTGTACAGTATATACAATGTAGGCGCTTGAAGTCCACTCATATTATAATGAGGTAAATATGACCAAACCAAATACCTTGTTATAATGATATCTCGCTACATCGAACATAATTTTTTTTATGCACATAAACATGTGTGCACATGTTTGGAAGTATGACCAGTAAAATCACCTCCATATAACAATATCTGTTATTTGTGCTTTTTATGTGTAGCACACAGTAGCTTTATTTTTTTCTCTTTCTGACCCTCTAACAAAATGCTTTGACATTTTTATTTCAGCCTAAAATCAAATACATGTACATTAACAGCCTTTATATTTCTTATCTCAAATTTAGGAACTGATCAATGTCTCCATTTCAAAGACAAATCAAGCATACATTATTAGATGAAAATGAAATAATGAAATACTAGTGTAGCTTCACAAAGTATATAAAAAGAAAAACATAATAAAATGTAAATATCCATAAATTCTCAATGAAATTAAAACAAATTAAAATAAGAGCTAAACAAAACAGCAGAGAATGAAACAGAGATGTAACATACCTGCTGAAAACATCTTGCCTGCCCCAGTTAGGAGTACCACCCTACAGTCTTGGTCTGTTGCAATAGTATTAAAACATTCTACCATCTCCCTAAATAAAAAGGGAAAATAGTGAGTTATTATAGATCATGAGCATAGCTATCAGGGGTGGGACACCCTGGCCCCTCTAAAATAGGAAAATTTTAATATTTTGGAAATGACTTCTTCTTACCCATTTGGGAAAAATTGTTAGGAAATTTTAAAAATCTTGGTGCCATCTCTTCACCTTTTTTTCCATGAATTTTTATTCTCCAAATCTTATTTGGGTTTAAACAAAAAAAAGGATAAATTCTCCTGAGGGGGAAAAAAAGAAAGTTGGCTATACAACACCTCCCCCCCCCCCCCCACCCACCCCAATTCAAAATAGTCTAGCAATGACCCCGATTATGATTCTTTTGTATTCATTGGCACATTGTCCTTCAAAGTGGTGACCTATGTTTGAAATTAAAGTTATTAATATTCAACCATACATGAGCACATGAATTATCTATAATTATATACATTTTTTTTTTTTAATGCTGGGGATTGAGTTGGTATGTCCATCTGTATCTTCTGACCAATCCATCTGATTCAATTTGAATCATGTTACTTTCTTGTTTGTGTTTTGTTGGATAATTTGTTTTTATCATAAATTGATTTCGCTTTTTGTTTTGTTTGTTTGTTTGTTTTTTTTTTCATTTTCAATATTTTATTTTGGGGAGGGGGAGATTCAGAAAGTTGTTGTTTTGGCCTAAAAACCCTCCATATTTGTGTGTAGGCCCTATCCATATATATATATATATATATATTTTTTTTTTTCTTCAAATATTTATTCTATTCATTGACCACACTATACCATCACTGGTACCTTTTTATGCATAAAAACAATTATACAACACACACAAAGATTGTTGACAGCTGATTGGATGAATGTGGGTCACATGACATTCAGCGGAATGAGCTATTGAACAGTGATGACGTAGCCCGTGCAATATCCAAGAATCTATTCAACGGCTTGCAAAAGATCCATGACACGTAGATCTACACACTGAAATTACATACACATACATGCGCGAATGCGCTGCATAGCTAGCTGCGTGTACTAAACCGATTTTGTGCGCGTAGGGCCTAGGGCGACGCACGCAGGGCCAGGATCAGTGCAGTTATTAAATTCCACAGATTCTACACGGAACATGATCGCTAATATGTTCAGCTGTTAGTGTTAGACGGGGACAAGTGTTGATTTGCAAGTTCATCGATGATTAGATCTAAATCGAACAGTTAATTTTCTGTTTGAACTTAGATTCTTTTGCCTGGCTAGATCTAGATCTAGATCTAGATGATCTAACGTTAGAGGGTCTAGGCTAGCCTAGTAGGCTAAATTAGATCTTAACCTTTAGAATCTAGTACCGGTAGACATCGAGTGTTGTATAAAAGCAATATTCAATGTTTTATTTCGTGCAAGGGTTCGAATATTACATTCGGTGCAAGTTGAACCTTGATCTATTCAACTCCGCTTTCGCGTCGTTGAATAGATCAAGGTTCAACTTGCACGCTCATGTAATATTTGTAACCCTTGCACTCAATAACATTGAATATTGCTATACTACTAAACTTTAACGTCTTAAAAGGGGATTGACTGACAGTAGCATATACAAATGGTAATGAAGAAAGGGAAAGATTAAATCAACGTTTTATTTCTTCTTACCTCCAAAATGCTCTGTTCATAGCATTTCGTTTCTCTGGTCTGTTCATCTCAACTTTGTAGACATACTCTTGCGGGCTTGTCACAGCAAGCGACTCGTAATTATACTTAGAAAGCCCTGCTGATGACATGTTCCTAGTCAGAGTTCTTGCCAGTCCAACATTAGCTGCAATAAATGAGGTAAAAGAAAGAACTTGGGTTAAGATCTCCTGTTTATTTATTTATTCATTTACTTATTTATTTATCTATTCTTCTTCTTTCAGTAGGGTAGCTACATCAATGATTAAAACATTGTTTTCATGGAGGCCCTACAAAACACAGTATACAATATTCAAGTTACCAGGTAAACATACAAATCAACATACTGGAACACTGGAATTTGCAGTAAATATTTCATTTCATTGATACATACCTTCTTTGTATGTTAGTCAAAACACCCATGCTAGTTAGTGTTAATGTATGTATCAGGACAACTACCCCCTGGCTAATTATCCCCTAGAACAATTCCCCCAGAAATAGGGTGAGAGCTACATGTAGGTGTACAATTAGGGGGTAAATTTTTTGTGGGGGTAGTTGTCCAGGCGGTAATTGTCTCAGGGGTTGTTGTCCTAGAACCATCAAAAAATGGGATATCTCCCAGTTTACCCTTGATCCAATTTTTAAAGAAAGATAAATAAAATAAATAATAAATAAAGAAAATATTTCTATCAGTGGAAGTTTGAAGAAAGTCTATTAAAGGATAATGAAATTTAATTTAATAAAGTAAAGTTTTCCTCTTGTGACATCACCTACAAGCTGCTCTTTCATAGTGCAATAAAAAAAAAAAATTAAATTTAAGAAAAATAAATATAAATTCATATCATCAAACCAATGGAACAATAAAATGCAATGATTGCCAACAGCCCATCCTGAAATTAAATTGGTTTTGATAGAGAGCAAAAATGAGGAACCACATCAGAAAAACTCATTTGACAGATATTATAATGCAGATTAGATGTGTAGAGGGTGTTGTAAGTCTAGATTTTGTTATGTCACTTGTAAGTAAGAATGATCTGCTCTCCCACAATGTTACATACTTTAAATTTCAAAAATTTGTATTTTCATGGTTCTTGATGAAGTAATGGATCTATCATGGTGAAGGGCGTGGTCAGAAAACTTTAGAGGAGAATGATGCCACAATCAAGTCTACCTCAACGTTAAAAAAAAGAAGAAGAAGAAAAAAAGAAAAAAAAAGCTTAAATTATGGAAGAGGATGGGAGGAGGAAAATACATAAGAAATGATAAACAAATGTTAACAGAAGGAGAAAAACAAATAAAAAAATAAATGATAAATGAGAAGATAAAAAAGGAGGAAAACAAAGAAAAATAAGAAAGGAGAAGATAAAAAAGGAGGGAACAAAGAAATATATAAGAAATTATAGATGATAGGAGGAAAAGTAAAGGAGATAAGAAATGATAGAAGAAAAGATAAAAGGACGAAAACAAAGGAGGAAATGACGGAACAGAAGATAGGAGAAAGAAAAAGAAATACAGACAACATAAGAGAAGATCTATGAAAGGAAAAAAACAAAGAAATGCATTTAATAGCTGATAACATTTAAGGACAAAAGAAAACAAAAAAATAATCAATAGTGGAAAAGATGAAGTAGGGAAACAAAGAAATACATGATATGATCAAATTAAAATACAAGATTAAAGAAGGATGTCAACAAAGAAAAAGATTAGGCCTACATAAAAATCATAATTTGAGAGAAGTGAAAAGCAGTAAAACAAAATACATAAGAAACTATAGAAGAGAAGATGAAAGGAGAAAAACAAAGAAAGCATATAAAAAGATGTGAGAGAAATGACAGGAGGAAAACAACAAAATACATGAGAAATGCAAAAAAATAAAAGATGAAAGAAGGAGAAAAACAAATAAACGGATAAGAAATGATGGAAGACTCCGAAGAGACAATGGAAAAGGAAAAAAACAAGAAATTATAAAGGATGAGATGAAAGGAGAAAAACAAAATACAAAAGAATTAGATCTAGATCTAATTTAGATCTAACGTTAGATCTAGAGTCTACAGTCACCTGATCCCATCATGGGACTGTCAAAACAACACTCATCAAAATCAACTTTTTTTATCAAGAGCGATTCTTAATCTTAGTTAAAAGGGAACGTTCTAGGGTCTACATGTATAGACTCTACGTCTATTTGCGTCAATCAAAAGTTTGCTACCCTGTCTCTATCTACCAATAAGCGCACTCCGCCGCCCACCCCCCCTTACACCAAACATAGTAAGGCCTACTCCTAGGCAGAAATATTCCACCGTTCTTGAGATATTAATTGAATATTCGGACTGGTCCCATATCGCTTATTTTGGATTTAAGCATTCAGTGTTTAACCAATGGCAATGCAATCCCAAAATAGCGACTGAATCCTTCGGTCTAGCCTACTCGCTGATCTTCCAAAGTGTGCACTCCACTTCCATGCCGGCGCTAGTGCAGTTAAGCATCCCACCGCGAGACGTGCTGCTACGTGAAGGGATAGGGTTGAGAGCGACCCCCATGCACTATAGGTAGGGAGATCGGTGACTTTTTAAATTCTTCAAGGAACTATAACAAATTTGGTACCATTGGAAAGGTTATCAAAAAAGAAACACAATAGTGCTTAAATCAGCTTAAAAGAATGAAAATTGACTGAGATATGCCCGATTTAACTTTTTATACAGAAATATGTTCTGTAAAGTTACGACGGGAATTCAGACTTCAACCTTCAAGTTCAAATAAACCATCCAACATGCAGGTACCACAACAAATTTGGTACCATTGGAAAGGTTATTAAAAAAGAAGCACAATAATGGCTTAAATACAGCTCAAAAGCTTGAAAATTGACTGAGATATGCCTGATTTAAGGTTTTATTTAACATAAATATGTTCTGTAAAAAACCCTCACTTTCAAGAGTACGGTCACGTAATAGCAACAGGGGGAGGGGGGTGGGGGCGGCCGGATTACCCCCCCCCCACCCGGATCCGCTAGTGAAATAGTGATATCATTTCACTAGCGGATCCGGGGGGGGGGGGGGTACTCCGGACCCCCCCCCCCCCAGATCCGCTAGTGAAATGGTATTACGTGACTGTGCTATTGAAAGGACTTTTTTGGGGGGGGGGGGCTGTCAGCTTGTCGGTGGAGGTAATAATGCTAGCTTCAGAAGGTGAGGACCTTTTTTTTTGGGGGGGGTTTTGTAAAGTCATTGCCCCCCCCCCCCCCCCCCCGTTTGCTACTTTATTACATAAAAATTTAATTTTTATGGGGGGCGGCCGGATTTGGCCCCCCCCCCCCCCCCCCCCCCCGGTTCCGCTTGTGAAATAGTATCAGAAAACAATTATTTATTCTCAAATAGAGGAAGACTCTAGGCCTAGGGGCCTATGTCAAAAATAGATATAGAAATATTTGATATAATATTATGAATATGAACAAATAAAATATTTAAAGAGATATTAATATATAAACGGGGGGGGGGGGGGGGGTCAAGGTCAACCCGTCATGCCCAAATTGACATAATTTAAATTAAATTTTAATCATCATCATGCACATCAAAAAAACAAAGCAATAAATATAATTCATACATTTTTTTTCATTGTATATTCAAAAAAAACAATACAAAAACACATACACCACACTAAAATTTTATCACTGAAAAATTTGTAACATCGAGTCCATTTTTGACCCGTTTTTGTTGGGTCTAACAACGTTACATGTTATTTTCAACACCATATCGCGGCCAGGCGCGATGGGTAGTGCCCAACATGTGTACACCATCTGATTCGTAAGACCTCACAGATTTCAGACATTATAATTTTTATGGGGTTTTTTCACTTATTTATATTGACTTTTCTGAGATTTTTAGTGGAAATATATCTCAAAAATACGCTAAAAGT
>CALNVZ010000174.1:61251560-61281938 GCA_940671915.1 Paracentrotus lividus
AATATCCACCGTTCTTGAGATATTAATTGAATATTCGGACTGGTCCCATATCGCTTATTTTGATTTAAAGCATCAGTGTTTAACCAATGGCAATGCAATCCCAAAATAGCGACTGAATCCTTCGGTCTAGCCTACTCGCTGATCTTCCAAAGTGTGCACTCCACTTCCATGCCGGCGCTAGTGCAGTTAGCATCCCACCGCGAGACGTGCTGCTACGTGAAGGGATAGGGTTGAGAGCGACCCCATGCACTATAGGTAGGGAGATCGGTGACTTTTAAATTCTTCAAGGAACTATAACAAATTTGGTACCATTTGGAAAGGTTATCAAAAAAGAAACACAATAGTGCTTAAATCAGCTTAAAAAGAATGAAAATTGACTGAGATATGCCCGATTTAACTTTTATACAGAAATATGTTCTGTAAAGTTACGACGGAATTTCAGACTTCAACCTTCAAGTTCAAATAAACCATCCAAACATGCAGGTACCACAACAAATTTGGTACCATTGAAAGGTTATTAAAAAAGAAGCACAATAATGCTTAAATCAGCTCAAAAGCTTGAAAATTGACTGAGATATGCCTGATTTAAGGTTTATTTAACATAAATATGTTCTGTAAAAAACCCTCACTTTCAAGAGTACGGTCACGTAATAGCAACAGGGGGAGGGGGGGGGTGGGGCGGCGGATTACCCCCCCCCCACCCGGATCCGCTAGTGAAATAGTGATAATCATTTCACTAGCGGATCCGGGGGGGGGGGGGGTGTACTCCGGACCCCCCCCCCCCCAGATCCGCTAGTGAAATGGTATTACGTGACTGTGCTATTGAAAGGACTTTTTTGGGGGGGGGGCCTTGTCAGCTTGTCGGTGGAGGTAATAATGCTAGCTTCAGAAGGTGAGGACCTTTTTTTTTTGGGGGGGGTTTGTAAAGTTCATTGCCCCCCCCCTCCCCCCCCCCCCCCCCCCGTTGCTACTTTATTACATAAAAATTATAATTTTTATGGGGGGCGGCCGGATTTGGCCCCCCCCCCCCCCCCCCCCCCCGGTTCCGCTTGTGAAATAGTATCAGAAACAAATTATTTATTCTCAAATAGAGGAAGACTCTAGGCCTAGGGCCTATGTCAAAAATAGATATAGAAATATTTGATATAATATTATGAATATGAACAAATAAAAATATTAAAGAGATATTAATATATAAACGGGGGGGGGGGGGGGGCAAGGTCAACCCGTCATGCCCAAATTGACATAATTTAAATTAAATTTTAATCATCACATGCACTCAAAAAAAAACAAAGCAATAAATATAATTCATAATTTTTTTTCATTGTATATTCAAGAAAAACAATACAAAAACACATACACCACACTAAAATTTTATCACTGAAAAATTTAGTACATCGAGTCCATTTTTGACCCGTTTTTGTTGGGTCTAACAACGTTACATGTTATTTTCAACACCATATCGCGGCCAGGCGCGATGGGTAGTGGCCAACATGTGTACACCATCTGATTCGTAAGACCTCACAGATTTCAGACATTATAATTTTTATGGGGTTTTTTCACTTATTTATATTGACTTTTCTGGAATTTTTAGTGGAAATATATCTCAAAAATACGCTAAAAGTTGAGCCTTACCTATTTTTGTAACTGACAGCTCTAACAAAAAAAACCTCCGAAGTATTTGGTATCACAATACAGCTACAGATCTCAGCAATCGCATCAGCTCAAAAGGATTTGGGACGATGACATTTTTTGAACCGGAAGAGATGTCAAAGGTCAGAGAGTAAACAGAAAAAAAAATCAAAATGGCAGCCTCCAGTGCGATCGTGATCATGTAGCACTCCAAACCCCCTTGGATTCTATGTCGTGTAATTCTGATTTTCTATAGATTTCACCCGAGATATTTACATCAAAAGAACATAAGTGAATGTATTCAAAAAGGTAAAATATCTAACAGAAAGTTTTTTATTTGCACTTTTTCAACCGGGTCCGGCATGTGTTGGCAGATACAAATTTGGAAAGTGCCATTTTTCCGATCTCCCTACGTAGGGTAGGGTGGTGGGGTAGGGTGGTGGGTGGTGGGGTAGGGTGGTGGGGTAGGGTGGTGTGTAGTGGATACCAAACTGCACTAGCGCCCCATTGCCTACCCCCGATCACTCGCACTCATAAACATATAAGACCGGAACTCTTACTGCATATCACCCCTAAACTCCGCGCATGAAATCGAAGATCACAGGGGTCCCCGCAGTGCATCAGCTGGGCTGGAACAAGTGTCAAGAATGAGTCTGTCTTTTCGTGTCCGGCCTAAGAGATGAACTGAAATATAGATATTTACATTCATTCATATTCTAGCAAGCCTTATATAGATATACTTACTAAAATTTAGATTCCTGGAAGCTGAAAATAGTGCTTTTGCGAGGTGATTCATGATTTCTATCCCTGATAAACTCCACGATCACATTCGGTATCGATATCAATTGTACCGGTACCAGCAGAATATCGTGAGTTGACGTGTCCAACTTTTTGCATTTTCCAATTTAAAGACGTCTTCTCTGCCTTTTCTGTCAACAAAATATTAGGTGAGTGAATTCAGATATGTTTTTTTTTAATTGAGTACGTGATAACGTTTCTTAAATGCAATATCTTGATACAGATGCAGAATCACAATATTTTTTATGTTAGCAGTAGGCTACCATGGCTACAGTCCCATGTGCTGACATCTATGCAGTCCTCGTCGTAGCTGAAATTATAGATTCAAATTTCAAGTGAACAAAAATCAATTATAGGTCTAACAGTTACTCTTCTAGGTTCTAGTCCTAGATCAGTACCGCTTCTTGAAAGTGAGCTTGAAACTAACCAAATATAGAAGGTCTAACGTTAGATTCATATTTTAGCATTTGTGTGAGATCGATTGTGTGACTGTGAACAACAGTCATGACACTGACAGTAAACATAAAACACTGTTCGTGTGTCGTTAAAAATGTGAGTGAACGAAAGGAATGCAATTTTGTCTTTTTGACGGAATAAATCATTTTGAAAGGTGCTGTCTTCTCTAAGACTCTTGACGCTGAAGACGGCTTCACCACATGGGCTGTGTAAAATGTGTTACAAGTGATATGTGCTATAGACCTAATTTGAAAATGAGTAAAGAAAATGTGAAATGGGATTCCAGCTGGATTTGAGACGAGGCAGAGACCACCAGATCAGAAGAGATCAGTGACAGAGGTCTCGGGCTCAAGTCGTGCTGGAATCCTATTTTCTGCCGTTGCTCATTTTGATGCTAAATTATATTGTCACATAGGCCTAACAGTTGGACAGTATAGGCTAAATTATAATTGTCACATACAAATAACTTTAAGATTCAATGCCTTGTTTTTAATTCACTAAAAAAAAACACACTCTACCCAAGCTTAACACTAACAGGGCTAATAATATAATGGGTGGAGAGCTGGAAATTGTAGTTTGCAGTTATGCCACTCTCCAGACCAAAGTATGAATTCCTACTTTTTCAACATATATATTTTTTTTAAATGTAGGTAATATCTTTTTTTGTGTTCAAAAGGGCCCATCCCAGAGAATTTTCCTAATTTTTTTTTTAAATCACTGCTATGTAGTATCTCTGAGTTTGACAGTCTAAGTATTAATCGAGTTCACTTTTTAAAAGATTTGAAATAAATTGAAAAGTGTTGGTGTTCTACCCTTTAAAGTTTTTTGTGAATACAGGTGTCACACCCCATGGCCACCTCATTCAAAATGTTCTCACAATGTTTTTGGAGACGACTTCTATTGTATATCAACTCTTTTTTGTTTTCTAGAAATGAATTCACTCTTATGAAATCACTGGTATTAAATGTTCAGGCATATTAACATTAAAAAAAAATTATATATTTAAACAGAATTTTCTTGCTATTTTGGGGGTAAGATTTCACTTATAAGATTCAGATTTGTATTGTTTTTACATGGGTATATATACAAAGTGCCAAACATATAACCCCATCATATTTTTTTTATAGTGTAGTATTGTACATGATATGATGTGCAAGCATTGAAGGATTGTGCTCCTACTGGTATTGGATACTCATCCATTTTTCATCAATGTTCAACCAGTAGGTAATAGCCTCCTGTAGGCCTATCACACTTTCAATTTAAGGCAATTTAGAAGAGTGACACAACGTTTGCTCCGTTGACAATTTCTCTGACAGTGACAGGCTTTATTTTGTCTAAGATGTAGGATTGGTGTTCCAATAGGGTTTGGTTTAGAGTTAGGTTTTGGGTACTTAGCTATAGTGCCTAGGATTGAAGTTGGTCTTTTAATTAGTGCATGGAATTTACAACGGAGCAATAGTTACTGGAGCAAATGTAAGAAAACATTTAGAAGACAATATCTTTTCAATCTCTGTCTGTAGGAAATCAAAAGAGAAGATGACCGTTCTAAGGAAATCCACAAGTTGTGGCATCGCTGCTCCACTTATCAGCACTTTACTATGCCTGGCCAACGCTCAGCTAGCGTATGCAGAAGAAGTTGAGCAGGATTCAGAGAGTGGCTGGACGGACTACTGGTTTGTCCGTCTGGGACTAAACATCCTTGGATATCTATCAGTGATTGTTCCTGCATGGTTGGTGATCCGTTACGTCAGAAGCTCTGGATATCTTGAGAAGGGAGGTGAGCAATCTTCAGGTACAAGGGTTGAGCAAGGTGGTTTTTCAAGTTCTCTAAAAAAAAATTAATTCTGAAAGAAATAATAACTAGTACATGTTATTTTATTTCGGATTAGACTCACCAATTTGGTCATATTCGCATTATTCTACAGTGATGCTGCAAATGTTATTACATATTTGCACTTATTGGTATACAGTCCTCTCCTGTTATAATGAGCATGGATTAATATGGGGACCAATTCTCCTGGTCAAATTTTTAAACATCCATATACAACCCTATGTTCAGTACCTTCATTACAGAAAGATTTCAAGTTATTGATTTTCCCAGAGTTGACTGTACTTGAATAGTATTTTCTTGTAACAACTAGCCCCTGGACAATTACCCAAGGCTACTACCTCCCAGGAATAGAGTTAGGTGTACGGTTAGATGGTAGCTTTCTGGTGGGAGTAATTGTGTTGCTTAGAGGGTGGGGAGTTTGTGCTAGTATAACCATATTTCCTCTGAATGTGCTTCTTAAAAATATCGTTAATGGTACATGTATATAGTGTTTTAATGATACTTTTCCTTGTTTCCATTGTTCTTCCAAAAACTATTCTAACTCTTTTTAATATCCTGTCTAGGGCATGGCTGTTGGTATCAGACTGTCAAATCCTGTGTAGCTGGGGCTGACGAACTTAAAGCAAGTCTAGAAGAAGGAGGTAGCAAACCTGTGACCACAGACAAACCAAAGGTAAATAAGCTTTCACTTTGTCTTCACTTATCTAAATTTTAATCAATTTTCATAATGATTGTTGTCTTTTTTTTCTTAATTTTGAATAAGAATCATAACATCATGTGCCATTATATTTAAAGTGAAAGTGTGTATGACTTAGATATTTCAAGGCATGAGATTTATTTAGTAATATACATGTGTAGAGCTGTAATATGAACAGGTATATTTGTAAACTTATGATTGATCATCTTGTGATCATCCTCTCACCCTGCTATCATGTCTTTATTTACATTCCTCTCATAGTCAACAGATTCCATCCTTTTCTTTCTTCACCTCCATTGACATTCCTCTGTTCACTCTCCCATCCATGTCTCTTTTGTTCCTACTCATGCTCAATCAGTAGCTATGCTCTTGTACTTTTATTGGTTCAATCCTGATGATGAGATTATGTATATTCAGTAGAAGCTCATTTATATTCATAGAAATCTATGCATATTCATTTATCTCCTTTATATGTAACCTATCTGGGTTCAAGATCAAATAGTTTACATTGATATACAAATGGACATGTGAATATATTATATGTAAAATAAACCCCTGAGATTGAAAGTATGCAATCTCAAGGCAGTACCTCCCAGGCAATCATCGTGTCAAGTTGATCTAGTTTCTCTGTAAGTTAAGAACCACGCCCCGTTGTGTCTACCTAGCTGCTCTGGCTACCCTACACATGTATCAATGTTCATACAGGGATTACATTACTTCAAATTACAATTTATATATCATTACTGATGGTATTAAGAAGCCAAGGAATGTTTATGTACATGTATGTCCTTCATTTGTAATTTCTTTTCTTGAATTGAGTGTTGAATTAGAGGATTTTGAGTATTAAAAGCCATTTTCAATATGATTGATTTGCAGACAAATCGTGGCTTTGTACTGCTATTCTGCGTGGCTGGCTTGCAAGGCTCTTATCTATCATGGGGAATCCTTCAAGAACGTATCATGGCACATGAGTATGGAAAAGATGATACTAACCCTGGAGAGACATTCACCAATTCCCAATTCCTTGTCTTCATGAATCGCATTCTTGCTTTCATCGCAGCCCTCTGTGTCATGAACTTCACTGCTCAACCGCGCCACACTGCACCTCTCTACAAATACTCCTATTGCTCCCTGTCCAATATTCTGAGTAGCTGGTGCCAGTACGAGGCTCTTAAATTTGTCACCTTCCCGACTCAAGTCCTGGCAAAAGCCTCCAAGATCATTCCCGTCATGCTCATGGGAAAGGTGATGTCAGGCAAAACCTACGAATACTATGAATACATCACTGCTCTCATGATCTCTGTAGGTGTGGCACTTTTCTTGCTGTCTCAAGGAGGGGATCACAAGGGGTCAGCCGTGACAACGGCCTCTGGGGTCATCATCCTGGTAGGCTACATGTGCTTTGACAGTTTCACCTCTAACTGGCAGGCCGACTTGTACAAGACGTACAAAATGTCCAGTATTCAGATGATGTTTGGTGTCAACCTCTTTTCCTGCCTCTTCACCAGTTGGGCTCTTATAGAACAAGGTGGGTTCTTCGAAGGCATCGGCTTCATGCTCAAGTACCAAACCTTCATGTTTCATGTAGGTCTCCTATCACTGTTTTCAGCCACCGGACAGCTCTTCATCTTCTACACCATCTCTCAGTTTGGTGCGGTTATCTTCACGATAATCATGACGACTCGTCAAGCCCTAGCCATTCTTCTATCCTGCATCATCTATGGTCATCCTCTCAACATCCAAGGCATCTTTGGAGTCTTGGTTGTCTTCATTGCTCTCTTCCTCAGGGTGTATGCAAGGCAACGAAAGTCAACACAGAAGCCCAAACCAGTTCCAGTTCAAGAATCATCCATCGGTCAGACAAAAACATGACTAGTCAGCCATAACCGTACTCACCATTTGTAAGTTGTGCTGTGTTGTAATGCTAAACTGGTTCAGATGATAGCTAATAGTTTAATGTTGATAGAAACTTTAAGGCAAAAGTAAACTTTATTAAAGAGATAACAGTATAATCACAATTTCATAGAACGCACAAACTTTATATAAAGCTAATATAATCGTAAAAAGTCAGCAACTTGAAATTTTGTTTCAGTATTACTATGTAATTTTGTTTTGCTTTGGATCATTAATTCTTTTATCCAAGTTTACTTCATCTTAAAAACTTAACTCTCAAGATAAAATTGTCACAAAAGACTTACCAGCAAGTAAAGCAATCATCTGAACATGGCTCTTATGGCACTTGTAAATAACTAGCTTGTATATTTGGGCATTTGGAACATGTTTCAAATTCAAAGTCTTGACATATTAAACTTGTCTTTCTGCTGAATGTTTTTACTGTAAAGCTAGCATGACAGAGTTTAGAATCTACCAAAGAAAGATATAAATTTAGTATAATGCACTGTTATTGTGAGCTGTAGATGTATCCCTCAGGATGCTGCAATGCGGTTTCGCATTTATTCTGGCTAAGAACCGTGAATGGTGGAACTAATGCTTCACTATATCCTGGTTTAAGTCAAGAAAATACCTCTGTTTTGTTGCAGGTGTGGATCTAGCATAGATGGATAGTTATAAAGATGGATAGTTATAAAGGATTTTATTGGCCCAATTATATCATGCTTGTGCATGGGCCGGTAAAATCTTTTGTCAGAGCCAATGCTTGATCTGCTACTGTGTTGTGCATATTTCTGTTGCTATAGTTTACAAGTGTGCTGTATTCGGATTCAACCTTATCTTATACTTCTTGGATACCATTGTATGTTCCATGCATAATAAAGGATAGTTATTTGTTTGGTTTTTCAAGAGCTTAAAACATTCATAACAATATGAATTGTCATTCATTAAGTTCATTTTATACCTCATATCTTATCCGGATAACAAAACACATGTTATTTATTTTGTTTAGAAACAGTAGAATCATGCCTCGGGCAATGGGGGTGGGGGGTTGTATGTGAAAATCTAGTTCTGTCACTTTTAGTGATTTGCTTTAACCATCATGTGAAACTGAATATTTGTTTATAAATATAATAATGTATTTCAGTCTATCATTTTAACAAGTTAATGTTTTATTTCATGAGAGTGCTATGAAAGCAAACTATTTATGTTTGTAAGTAATCTCTTTTATATTATTTATGTGTGTATATTTGTTTACCTTGAGTTAGTTAGGAATGTTGACAAAGTGCTGCTTGATTTGAAATTCCTCTAGAGGCTAAATGTAAATGATTCTATAGTTTCCATTGAAACGATCATAATGGTTTCCAGGCTTACTTTAAATGAGTCTTATATGTATTTCTCTGTTTATAATGTATTTTTCTTTACCTGGTATTTGTGAAGTCTGAAAAGTCCTGACTGAATAGTGGATCACCCCAAATATTTTTTGGTTTGATTGAAATATATTTTGATGGATTTAGAACTGGTATGAAATGTGATGTGGTTTTCCTGGAAAAGAGCACGACGACTACTTCAATTAATTAGTAGGCTATTTTACTGCCTATCAAAGTGTGTGTGCAACATTACAATATAGGGTATTACATCTTTGATGGAATGTTGCCTGGAAGGGGGGAAGAAAGGGTCTGGTTTAAGTTTGAATAAAATCTGAACAACGATTAGAACAGAAATGTTATAATTCTTTTAGGTTACATTACCGTCAATATGGAAATTTTAAGGTGGAGGAATTTGAAATGATATAAAGGACCACAGCCTTGTTACACAAAGCTTCGAGATTGATTTGCTATTGATTCAGATTGATCATAAAGCTTTGCATTGAAGGGCCTTAGGCCTCTATATTTTCTGCTTCCAGCCTAAGCATATTGCTTTTACCATGGACCCCTCTAGTAGGATCCATGCTTTTACAAACATAAATACATGGGAATGCTTTGTTTAGCATTTGACACACTATGATGCAGGGTTTTTGTTACCAGTATATAAGCATACTTGTATAGAAGCACCTTGTCCTGTATGGTTAGTGAACTATCATTTGCGTGCTAGCTTTAGGATTTAGTTTTTCTTATTTTTGTACATAATTGTATGGATTGAGAGATATTTCCCGTTCAGTATTAACATAACTCAGCTAGTTGATATTCATATAGATTTATGTTGCAGTACTTACTGTTTAAAAACATTGGGAAAATGAAGAGAATGTATATGTAAGCAATCAGCATTCTGTATTTATATAATACTAACAAAGCTATTGTATTTTTGAGATGAATTTTCAATTAGACTTTCCGTTAGAGCTACATGTATAGATATATACAAAATTAAAAAACATTCTTCTGATAATATATTTGTCTGTACCATGTTGGTTTGTTTGAAGTTTTATCCCTAAATTTCCATAGAGAAGACTTTATACCTGTAATGACATGCAAGAGCTGCCCAATTTAGAGACATGTGACCAGAGAAGACACTTAATGCAGTTGAAACATCTGGTTCTCATAGAGTGATGACAATGTGTTATATATGTAATATATCGAACCAATTAAGCTGAAAGAGGCTACAGTATTAAAAAATTAATAATAAAAACCTTTACAAGTTTTGAGAGGAAAAGACTGGTAGTATAGGAGAGAGAAAGAGATCAGCATATATCAATAAGCTGGTTTTATAATATATTCCCAGGTGCTTGGCCGATGTAGCAACAACTAATGTATGCAAATTATTCAAAATAATGTATTAATTCTTAACAAAAAATGCAAAGGTCTGTGAATATATTATAAAACCGGCCTAATGAAGCGAGCTTAAAAATGGAACTTCCCAACAATCACAACTTCCCATGTACACAGAGAAGCACAAACATGAGTCCTCTTCCTTTATCACAAGCACAATAATTTATTTCTATACAGTCTACTCCTGTTACAACAAGGTACAAGAAGTTGTTATAGCAATTCTCTTGGCTTGGTCTTGAGTACCTCATTATAATGGGAGTGGACTGTAATAGAGGCACTTTGAAACATGCAAAACCAGGGCTAGTTACAATTTTCTATGCAAACCTATAGACGAATTCGGTTTGGGTGATCTTTTGTCATGGTGGCAGCCATTGCTGGGGGGCTTCCAATGTGCTATGCATGATCCTTGTGTGCACATGTATGCGTAACAAAGGAAAATATACTAACGCGCAGACATACGCGCACATGGAGCATTCATAGTACACTGGGTAACCCCCAGTTGTATGGCAGACACGAAGAGGGCTCACTTCCATGAAATGCTGCCCGAATTCGTCTATAAGTTTGGCATAACAAAATGTTGAACTTGGTAAGGGTATCTTGATATAATAGGAGTGGACTGTATACACTGTACATATATCACAACCCTGCTTTATTCACATTTTATATCTCTGCTTTCCCTCTTCATCTCTCTCTCTTTCTCTCTCACTCTGTTTCCCCTTCCAATATCTCACTCTCTATCTCACTGCTTCCTATTAACTTTTATTTCTACTTTTCTCTTCCTCTGTCTCTCTAGATATCTCAAACATACAAAAAGTTATGTCTTTTAATCTCCAACACAACAGGGCTTCCCCAAACTTTTTTTTTATAATGGGACTCGATTGAAACTTCAGAGGTATGCATGTATAAAATTCGGAAAGAAATTAGGTCAGGGCCCTGTAACAGAGAGTTACAATCAATTACAAATCAATAGTATCCAATCAGAATCCTTGTTGCATAGACCTCTTGCATAGAAGTCTCACTTTGAACCAATCAGATCGGTTGATTCAAATTTGCAATTATTCTTAAATCTTTGTTACACAGCACTCAAGTTATTTGTGGAGTCCCTTTTACACTTGATCTCTACAGATGACAAATAAAAAATGAAAATATGCAAAACTGTTTATATTATTCACTTTACTGGTTAGCCTTTTATATAAAACTCACATGAAAATTTGTGTCTGTAATTCATAATTTAACTTATGTATAAATATCTATCTTCCAGATGATTATGTATATTTTCATACAAACTGTCCCAGCAGATCGGTAACATTCCTTTCACTTTAAAATACGATCATTACTTTTGTGAAAGTATTGATGCATGAAATGAAATTGAATATTATGAAACACTTGAGTAAAGACCCCCATTTTGTTGTAGTAACTAGACATGAAAATGTCAGCTGTATTGCTAGCAGAAACATTGCACAAATTCTAATTGAGAATTGTTGTTGAGAATCGACATACAGAACTGCATTCAAAGTCTGAATCAAATATCACTTGAGGGCCTGTATTTTTTTTCTATTCTTGCCATTTTTCTCCCATTCTTGCACAGTGCGATTTGAACAAACATGGCCAAAATGGCTCTTGTTGACAAGCTGTACAGGCCCCAGAGTGAGATGTAATCCAGGTTAATCTGGTTACTACTTATCTATGATAAACGTACTGGTTAAGTTTTCTATTTTCTCATGAAAAATGTATTTAATAATTATAATAATAATGGTGGCTTCTCATATAGCGCTCATGTCCGTCAGGCATGACGCTCACATGCTTTACAAAGAATGTTTGACACATTATTACCCCGGATGTAGCTGAGCGGCCAAGTATGTAGTGCTCAAGCATATCGGGTACCCATTAACACCTGGGTGGAGTATTAAGCAATGTAGATAAAATGCCTTGCGTAATTACATATGTGCCAATGCCGGGAATCGAACTCACAACCTTTGCGACACTTCTACATTCCCAGACTAGTGATACGACCAACAGACTAGCTATGACACTTCTACATATATTTCTATATTTCACTTTTTTAGCACATTTGTTTCTGCTGTCATTATTTAACTGACTGATTGACAGTGATGACCAGACATAGTTTAATTGTGTCTCCATTTATCAATTCAAGGCAGATTGTGAATGAATTATTCTCTAACAGCACACATCCATGTCAGAGGAAGCTCATATGAGAATCTTGGTTGATCATCATAGGGGATATGCCAGCTCCTATCTGTTGATTGTATCACAGTGTCATGAACCAGATTTTGCTGCAATGAAAAGAACAGAACGTGAACTCCCACTGCCTAAATAAAGGTGTTATCTGTCAAACGTACGATATGTTTTCAAAATATATGAGAATATGACACTGGAACGAATATTTGTATTGTAACATCTAAAAAAGTATATTTGATAATTTACTGTAATCTTTTATTAGTACAAGTCAAGTAAAGTATATTAAGGATATAAGCAGTTTTGCCCAAACACACAGAGGCACGAAATAAAGAAGGAACTTCCGATAAGCAATATATTTTGCAGGAGTTTATTTTCATGAATTTCATCTTCTGAAATTTCCTAAATTTCCTCAACTAGTCCACAATCATGAAACATTAAATATGCGTTATATTGGTTCATACAATATTTGAAGTTCTACATCATACCAACCAGTACCGACTATCTTGTATCTTTATCAACAAGCTACATTCTATATCTCATTTTCATGGCAGAAGTATAAAACCTGTGTGCATTACCTCGAAGATTGCTTTTCCTTCTCTGAAGTCTACAGGTGTGAGCTGCTGAGTCCTCTGCCATTTAATGAACGATAGATGAGCTCCTGGACTAAGTAAGGCTTTATGGTCTCGCATTAGATCCCTGGTGATGTACTTCGTCTTGGTTCCACTATGCATGGAAGCATACAGCATGAAGGGGTCATCTTCTGACCTGTAACAATAATGATTTAATGAATGAAATATAAGCTCGTGGACTAACTAATAGTAGAGCTGTTTAGCTCTAAATTTTAGGCGAATTGTGCAAATTTTGACTAAAGCATGAAACTTCTACCAATGGTAGTACATGCCATAACTTTCATTTTAAGATCGGGAGGCACGTCAGATTTGACCTCTGGTGACCTCCAGAGGTCAATGACCTTAAACTATCAAAATATTGATGTTTCACATCACTTTTCAATGAATGGCATGATGATAATGCACGGAACATGCATTATATTATGTAAACAAGGATTATTAATTATAGACAGGGCTTCAGATTTAAACTCCAAGAACAATGAAAGGTCAATGACCTCAAAATATCAGAATATGAATATTTAGCGTTATTGGCTAAGTAGAAACATTGCTATGGTATAAATACTTTGTATTTTGGTTAAAGTGGAGATATTGTTAGAGCAACTTGATACTCCATGTTACCAGGTTTTAACCTTGACCTCCGTGTACTGCTAAAGGTCATTGACCTCAAAATATGAAATATTGATTTTGCGCTGTTGTTATTTCATATTCCCTTACGTATGAAAGTTTGTTGCAATGAATAGCGTTCATGTTACGTAGACAAGTGTCTACCTTGACCTCTGAATATACGAGGTCAAAGGTCGACATAGGCGGGTCGCTATAATAAAAGACAAACAACGTCTTCCACTATATTGTCATACTTTTTGGTCCTCGCGTGATTCTCCTGCGCCGAGTCCGACTTGATCAGCTTCGTCACATATTTACTTGAAGAGCTGGAAGGCGGATACTTGCATGCTTGTTAATAGCATGCTGTACAGAAAGTCATCAAAAAGTGCAGGCTAAATACAAACTGTGGAACTGCTGTTTTGGCACTGGCTGCTTTCAAACAAACATAGATACTGGCCAACTTTACATAGCTCTTTGTAGCTGATAAGCAATTGCTAACATGTGTATCTTTTCTCTAATGTCATGCCCCTTTGTACTGAGTGATACTTGTCTTTTTTTTGCTAAGGAAAGAGAAATGAGTCTGCTGTAAAGTACTCCCGGGAGTAACGCCTAGTGCCAAGTTATGTGAGTATAAAGAATTCAAAGTTTTATAACGGTACAGACACCATGTCTCCGCTACCATGTAAAGTGCTACCTGTAGAGTGCTAGCCAATGTTTGCTGACTTTAATTGTCCTGCAATAGGCAAGAAGTCAAACCAAGGTCAGTCCGTACTGACAGTTCTTCACCATAAATGCTTTGGGCTCCTCAACAAAGGACTGGCTTAAAGGAACCAACTATGGGTTCGACATCTCCCTGACCTGTAAAAGACTGACCAAGCCCATTGATCAGGGACAAACAGAGGAGAGCGCGTGTGCTTTTCAAGGCCTACAAATTCTTACCATGAACTGATGTAAGAGCAAGAAACATGCACTGCTAGCAAGGCTACACAAAAGTCCATTCGATCATATTTGGAGACGGTTGCTATCCATGCTATCGGGAACAATTCATTCACTCACTCGATCAGGCAGTTAGTCCTTTGATTGTTCTGAAGAGGTGTGTGCAGACGAGAACGGGACAGGACAAGCTACATAAGCTCAAATCTAAAACTTTTGCCTGCAACTGACAAGATAGCTCTAAGAAAACATTTGCATCTTCTGCTGTCAAGTTGTCCCTTTAACGAGAACAGTCAGGACTAACTGACTGATCGAGTGAGAGAATGAATCATTCCCTATAGCAACAGTCAAAAATAAGATCGAGTGAACTTGTGTATATTGGTGTACTTCCAACAACTAGTGCACTTCCTTGCATTTGCATCAATATATATGGCAAGATATTAAAAGGCCTCTGACAGGCTATCCAAAGAGGTTGCAACCACACAGGATTCCTTGGCCCATGTCAGATGGGATTAGTAGGTCAGGATTCGACACCCTAGTCTGGTTCCATAAAAGCAGTCCAGTAGACATTCATGCTTAGTGCGCCATCTCCATTGGGGGAATGCTTCAAAGAGCCATAGATTTGGGGTAAAGACTATACTACTACCTGACAATTGTTCACTCCATCACTATTGCAGACGTTCATCAGCGCAACAAAGCGCTGTACGTGTGAGCAGTGACATGCATGGAGTCTGTACCATAAACTTGTAGTTTCTTTATTAACTCATATCACTGGAATAGCGTATAAGAATAGTTACTTCAGGGAGCACTTTTCACTATCTTCCGGAGTGCAGGAACTTCTTCTTTCCTGCTTTAGGGAATAATGTACAGTATCATACTCTACATGATATGAGGGCATGACAGTTGGAAACAGAAAATACATGTAAGCGAGTTTACTGGGAGCTGAATCTTCTATAAAGAGCTATGTAAAGTTCGTCTGAACCTTTGTTGTTGAATTAGCCAAGTACCAAAAGCAGCAGTGTCCGCATTTGTTTGGCCCGCACGTTTCTTGATCACTTTCTGTACAGCATGTCGCAAAAGCATGCAAGCATCGGCCTCCAGCCGCTCTCAAGTAAATCATAATAAGATAAAGCTGATCAACTGAGACTCGGCAGGAGAACCACGCAGGACAATAGGAAGACGTTATTGTCTTTCATTATAGTGACCCGCCTATGTCGTACCTTTGACCTGTCAGAGTCAAGGTAGAAAACTTGCCTATGTAACATGAAGCTATTCACTGCAACAGACTTCACACATGTGGAGTATGAAATAACAACAGCGCAAAATCAATATATTCATATTTGAGGTCAATACCTTTTGCAGTCTACGGAGGTCAAAGGTTAAGAACTGTAAAGGAGTATCAATTGCTCTTAGATTATCAAAAAGGTTCTCATTTTACCAAAAATGCAAAGTTTTATACCATAGCAATGTTTCTCCTTAGCCAATAACGCTAAATATCATATTCTAATATTTTGAGGTCATGACCTTTATGATCTCAGAATTCAAATCTAAAACCCTGTCATAATTAATAATCCTTTATACAAAAATTAATGCAATTCGGGGCATTAATCCTCATGTCCTTCATTGAAAAATGATGTCAAACATCCAATATTTTGATAGTTTAAGGTCATTGACCTCTGGAGGTCACCAGAGGTCAAATCTGATGTGCCTCCCGATCTTAAAATGAAACTTATGGCAAGTGCTACCATTGGTAGAAGTTTCATGCTTTAGTCAAATTTTGCACAATTATTCAGCTAATCCGCTCTACTATAAATCTTTGTGGTCCCGCAGTAGATCTCCAGTGATATACTTGGTCTTAGCCCCACTGTGCATGGTAGCATACAGCATGAAGGGGTCATCTTCTGACCTGTAAGGATAATGATAATGTTACATTTGTAAGTAGTACATATCATCTAATGTCTCTAAACATTTGTACATGGCTTTTATCACCCTGTTGTAACTCACTATAAACATGGTTTATGTTATATTAATGTATACATTTTATGTAAAATCTATGATCAAGTTACTTCCTACTGTAGCACTTTTCCTCAACATATTGATTTATTGGGATTACATTTTGTATATCACATAGGAAAAATCCCAGAGGTTTATTTACATTTTATTACTTGCATAGACTATAGAAAGTAACCGGGTTAACATTAACGATTTCCAATATGAAAACGTGCTTAGTACCACAAAAACAAAATATGTCATGGAATAAAGACATAGCTGGCTGATGCTTTTCCCATTGTGTATCTTGGTGATTTTAATTGTTTGTTTGAGTGCAAAAAGCCAGCCAAGTCTTTATTCTTTGCCAAATTTCCCTTATGTTCCACTAACAAAGTTTGAAAAGACAAAGTTTTGTATATTTACATGTTCTGGGTGAAGAAGCAGTCTGCTAGCTTTTGTATGACATCCATGTCACCTTTCTCAAACTGAGATCTTTGTTTCAGCATGTGATGTCTCCCTAACACAAGACATGTGTAGCCACACCTCTTGGTAAGGTACTCCACAAATTGTCTCAGCTGGGATTGAGGAAAGAAAAAAAGCAATGCTAAGTTTAATTGAAGACAATAATCCATAGTATTTGGCTACAAACAGACTAATAACGGTGTCCTAACACTTTTCAATAGTTAAAGTTCAGAAATTATACTCTTGGTATATCTGTTTTAAGTCCAAGAGAATCATTGTTGTTTTCATCTTTGGTTAGTTTATATTTGTTACACAAACCTTTCTTTTTCTCTGCTTTTGTTTTTAAGTGCCATGAGTGCCAAAAGGCAGACCTGTGAAGTAGCCACTACTTCTACTATTATTATCATATCATTGCTGAATACTAGCCATTTCGTAGTTACAATCTGAGTGATAAATGAAGATGTGATTTATTGAGTTCAGGCAGAACATATTTTGATAGAAATGATAAGACGCAAGCACATATGGATGGGACACAACAGCCTCCTGATCAGAGTCAGGGCCACAGTCGTCTGATTAATCAATTGAATGGGACTTATTCATTGAGAAAGAATGTGGGATATGAAGTATCTCGCAATATTTATGAGCTCCAAAATAGTCTATAGTATTAGAAGAATCAAACTCTTAGATATTTACAGTCTACTCTTATTATAACGAGTACAAATACTTCTTTTTCTTCTTATTCTTCTTCTTCTTCCTCCGTTAACTTTGGAGATCATCAGGATTTCGGTAAAACAAGGCGATTTTCCCCAAGATTAAACATATATTTGCACATGTGTGTATGTGCCAACGTGTTCACCTCATTATAACAGGAGCTGACTGTACCAATATATTCAATCACGGTCAATATGCACTATCTGATAAAGGACTTTTCCTGTGCAACAAATTTTCATCAAATCCATGATTTTCAAACAACACTGAATATACCCTCTTCTATAACATACCACTTTACCCGGTGACTTCTTTTTCTTGATCTTAGCAACATTGAGACCATCCAACACAATATCATACATCGGCCCTGAATCAATGAAGTGCATGAAAGCATCAAGCTCTTTGGGAGTAGTTTTCTTGAATATGTCCTTGCCTCTGATTACCTGGGATAATCCATTGAAAGTACAAGAAAGGATGGTTATCCAAGAGATCTGTGGACCTTACCCTCATGTCAGAGGAGAGGTATTATGTTAAGTTACAAGAAGTATAGAGAAGACACAAATAAAAGGGTTATAACCACGTGGTCTAATAGTACATAGCAGTTGGCCAAATTTTCTGACTGTCTTATACTACATGGGCTAAACCTACTTGGTCTAAGAACAATTTGGTCTAATTCTCACTTGGCCTATTAACCACTTGGTCTCGTTGCCGATTCATCTAATAGCCAAATTGTCTGATTGCATTTTCATCTAATTCCCCCAAAAACGCTTGGTCTATTGACTATGTGGTGTGGGACCAAGCGGACATTACACAAACTGGGAATTGAATAACATAATTGAATAAAATAATTGATAGGCAAAGTGGCAATTGAACAAAAAAGGTAATTAAATAAACTTGCTGTAGACGAAATGGAATTAAACCATGTGTATGAGACCAAAAGAGCATTAGTGAAAGTGGGTTATACCAAGTGGCAGTTTACCAAGTAAAATAATATGAGAGGGGCCGTTTGCTTCATATACTTAGAGTCCTGGAATTACAGTTAGGCCAACTCAGATTCAGTAAGTTAAAACATAGCACATTTTCTTTTGTAGCATGTTTTCCTAACATAGCAACATGCATCATGTTTTCAACCAATTGAATCGGGTTTACCAAATTCTGTAATAAAGTATTGTATCCAATGATTACTCAATTCAAACTTCGGTTTAAGAAATTTTATTAATAAACAATCACCTTACTGAAGATCTCCTCTCTGAGAAGATTGAATTCATCCTCAGTCATCTGTAGAGGTTCAAGATGCCTAGAACAAGATTCACAAACTCCTTTATGACTGATCCTGGTCTTAGATACTTGCCATGTCTCATGCTGTTTACTGAAAGAAAGAAGGGAGTAGTTAGAAGTTTATAAGAATAATATCTCACATTCATATAAGATCTTTCTAAAGCATCTCTCAATGGGATATTGTGGTTAATAGAGTTTAAAGTACCATTATGCAACTTACTTTTGCACTTCTTTTCTTTTCATCTATAGACTCAGAGTCTTGAATCTGTTTTTAATTCAATTATTATCCCTTGCAAGTTTCATCTTAAATGATTTTCCTAGACACAATGAATAATGCTAGAAAAGAAAACTTTATTAAAACACATTAGAAATAAATATTCCGGTGGTGGATCTTGCATTTATAAAGAACTTTCTAATAGGCATAGGAGAAATTACCTCTTGAACCAGTTGCCTAGCTCCTTTGCAATACTCTGTGATGGAAAGATCCTCTTTACCCTCTGATAATCCAGTAGTCTTGTCACCACTTGCTCGCTCTCCTCTATAAGTGAAAGGTCATCAGCTTTGCTCTTGAAGGTTGTGATGATTTTCAAAACACTAGCATCAGACGGAATAAGATCTCTTTTGTAATGATCCTCAAGTACAGATTTGGCAAGACTTTTATCACCATATTTACAGGCAGCTATCAAGTATGGTTCCAAGATTCTCGATGTTACACAGTCGGTTTCATTAGCCTTGGCAATAAACCGAACACTTTCACGCCATCTGTCCGTTATACAAAGACCTGATACAGCATTTGCTATAGTCCCCTTATCCATCATATCGTGGTTCCCCTCCAGCCAATCAACACACCAGAGAAGTCCTTCTAGATCTTGACATGTTATACACATGAAGAGACATTTACTCATCAATTCATACTTCAAGACAGGATGCTCATCCTTGATGAAAGTAACAAAAGACTTTGCTGCATCCGAGAGCATCTGAGAAGCAATCGACTCCATGGCGCGTAGTTCGTATTCAAATGGTGTTCTTTCTATGTAATGTTTTCTTCTTTGCTTCTGCTCCTCCAACCATTCCATTTTCATTTGCCTCCATTGATCAGTTGAAAGATGGCTGTCTTGAGGCAGTTCTATAAGCTGTCTCCTTCTCTTTCTTGACCCAGCCTCTCCTCTTTCTTTGTCAATGTGGGTCAAAGTACTTTCTCTGGTCAATGTCTTATGAGGTACAAATGTGATTGAAGAACCTGCATTTGCATTCAAATAGTGTGAAGGTATCACATCGAATTTTCTTCTGTGGTGTGTGAATGTTGATTGAACACCAGACTGTGAACTGCAGTGAGAATATTTCCTGCAGTGCAATATGGGTAATCCAGTTCGTCCTTGTGATGAGAGCTTATTGACCAATGTCTTTAGTTGACCATTTCTGATGGCTATATACTTCATACTATGAATTGACGAAAGAAGTGCCATTGTATTTCATCAAAGCCAAAGTTTTCAGTCGTAGAGAGTTGAATGTCCCTTATTGGGTGTTAAGATGTCGTTCCAGATTTAATATCATTATCATCATCTCTTGGAATGTAACCTTTTACCAGTCCCTGCAAACAGCGGTCTCAGAAAGCTTGAACTGCAAGAGGACCAACAACAGACCTGAAAGAGTAATAGAATACAATGTATATTTGATGAGAACAAATTTACCAACCTCAACCATCCCCACATATAAAGAAGCCTGAGGTTCCATTGGTTTGTCAGACTGTGCTAAAATTAAAAATAGCTGCCTGCTTCACTCTTGGATGCCGAGGGAAGTTCTTAATAATAATAATCAAAACCAGACCTGTATAAACCTACTTTAAAATAGAATATATTCCTAATGGAATTATTGCAACATAATTATAATCCTTTGATTTGATATTAAATCTTTAATCATGTAAGAGTCTAGTGGTATTTGCAGATTCATAGATTTAATATTTTGTAATGTTGCATGCATAGTGCCCCCCCCCCCTCATCCCCAGCTGCAATATTATCATCAGGGGTCCATTTCTCAACACCCTCATAAGTCTAACTTCTTGACTAAATTGGAGATACTGAGCTACATGTCTGCAAACCGTTTCACGAAGCCCTCTCTGCCAAGATCAAGGACAACAAGCTGACTAAATACTTATGATGTCTCCTCCTGTCATATCTTTTGAGAAACACCTACAATTTAACTTGATTTATGGCAAGCGATATTTTACTGCTGCCCTCAGGAGTTTTCTCATTTCTGTTCAATCTATAGATAACACAAGATATGACAAACTCTTAATTTTGTTCTTTTTTGCAGTTGATAAACAGTTATTATCGATCAAACAGTTTTACATCCATTCAAGAAATATAATTGAGTAAATATTACATCATCAGGCTACCATAAGAACTTGAATATTCTTTATCAAAAGACGGTGACCTACATGTATGGATGTCTAGAGAGTACGTCGGTAGTAAGATTTGTCTTTATGCCCCCAAATATTTTTAATAAGCGATTTTGAATAGATATTTTAAAAATTTCCAATGTATTTTTTATTTTTATCTCAATGAACAAAAAATATTTGAAAAACCCAATCTAGCTCCATTTTAACACAGTATATTTTTTCAAAGTCTGTTTTATGAAACTATCAAATTGCCACATCCAGGGGAATCCATCTCATATTCTGATGTGGTCTTATTAATTTCCTTATCAACACCTTTCAAATATATGCAATAGGTTAAGTGACAGTTTGCAGTTTAACCCTCATTTTATAACTCTAACATACATGTAATATTTTGAGTTTTAACACGATTTTATCACATTGGTTTTTGGTAATATTGAAAGTTTTACTGAAACATAGATATCAACAAAAT
Source organism: Paracentrotus lividus (assembly GCA_940671915.1). NCBI lineage: Eukaryota > Metazoa > Echinodermata > Echinoidea > Camarodonta > Echinidae > Paracentrotus > Paracentrotus lividus. The sequence continues at coordinate 61,273,298 of CALNVZ010000174.1, forward strand.
CATGATAAAGGCTATCTCTCATTGACATCTTCTCCAATAATATCAATACTACTGCTAGAAAGCTCTTCATGAAACAGGTTCAGTAAGATTGGAGCTATATCCGTGGTTGGCCAATAGGAAGTGACTAAGGTGTCCATGGTTTCGTGAAACAGCCCCCTGCTTCCCAACGCAATTTTGTAAATGTTTGTAGATTAGATCTAACTTAGGCCTAGTTCTACGTATTCTAGTCTAACGTTAGATCTAGGTCCTAGGCAGTAGATCTAGACGAGATCTGGGCAGTTCCAAGCAAAACAGGACATGACCCCCCAAATTTCAAATTCATGGTTCCATGACAAATTTGGTATCATATGACAGCTAAAAGTCCAAATTTTCAATATCTGGGGATGGTTTAGCCTTTTTAGGGCATTTTGGGTTTAAAAATGGCATTAATATTCAATATTACTAAAATTGTCAAATTTATATCTTTTTTAATTTAAATTTCATGTCAGATAAATGTACCTGGAAAATGAAAATATACTTTGATCATATTTTATTATGAAAGCAGGATATATAAAAAATAAAGTTTTCACATAATACTTTGCTTTCCCTTCAGTGAACACAAACACAAAAACACATATTTTTAAAATATTTTTAGAATAATTGGGTTTAATGCAACAAAAATTTATTTGCAAATCTGGAACACCCATACCTATCAATTACATACACTTTTTATATTTGAATGGATTTTGTTTGAGAAATACGGCTTCATAAAATGTGTCACTCCATAACCATTATGGTTACGGAGTGACATCCCATTGCATTGCATGTAGTGTACATGTACAATTTGATCAAAGCTCACTCTACACTAGAACTTTTTAAGTTCAGATTTCTTTTAGTAAAGTGCCCAAGAAAGACATCGGGGTATCATGCTTTGAGGATATGAGATCATAATTATGCAAATGAGCTCTTTGTCAGTAATTTATTGCACAACTCAGGCATATGTGTGAGGTCTGATATGAGCTCCTTTGAGGACTTTGCAGCAGATTATTTTGGAAGAAAGTGGATGAGGCTGTGAACTCAATCATTTGGTTACATGTATACAATTTAAGTATGTTTAAATAGTAGTTTAAAGAAGACACTGACCTGTACATATAAATAAAAGTAAGACAATGGGTTTGAAAATTACCCTACCTAGTGCTCTCATATAAAGCATGACAGAATTGAAATTCATCTACAAATGAAGGAGAAGAAGCATTTAAAAAAAATAATAATTTAGCATAAATTAACATAATTATTTTCTAGTCAAAATTTCAAAATTCTGTGTAGAAGTTTAGTGAACATCATGGAGCTTTACCAGATTAGGAAAAAAAAAAAAATCTGTCACAAGATTTTAAGAAAAATTTGTTTTGTGAATTTTGAAAAATTTGCATAAATTAGCATACTTAATGATTTTCGGAATTTTGTGTAAATTTTTGTATCTCCCACCTAGTGCTGTCATATAAAGCAAATGGAATTGAAAATGATCGACAAATAAAGGAGAAGAAGCATTTATTGTTATTTTTTAAGAATTTTTCATAAATTAGAATATATAATGTAGACAATTTTCAAATCAAAATTTCAAAATTCTGTGTAGAAGTTTGGTAAACCTCATGTAGCTCTTCTAGATGGAACACAAAAAAAAAAAAAAAAAAAAAAAAAAAAAAAAATCAAAATCGGTCGACAAATAAAGAAAATCCATTATTTGTGAATTTTGAAAAATGCGCATAAATTAGCATACTTATTGAGTTTCAAAATTCTGTGTAGAAGTTTTTAAACCCCCACCTAGAGCTATCATACAGAGCAAGCAGAATTAAAATTGAAACAATCAAGAGTGTTTTTTTTATTTAGCAAGGGAGACATAGTCCATTTACATTGCCATTGTGTGGATGATTCAGAGGTCACTCCGTAACCGTCACTCCGTAACCGGACATGGGTTCAAGTTTTAAGTCATAATTAGCAAAATATTCAACCAATTTTCTTATGCAAGGTGGCATATTATACCTAGTATAACATAGAATCCAAACAATTACTCAAAATTGTGATAGCCATTTAAAGTTCACAGAGTTTAAGCAAAATGTTTTTTGCTCAAATATGCATGTCCATTTTGCGTCACTCCGTAACCATGATTATGAATATTCATATCTCATTAATTATGCAGATCACTATAACAAATGTTATCATTTTAAAAAGAGGGTACCATCAGCCATTGTCATGAACCATTTCTTTGTAAATAAAGATTAAAGTATGTATGATAAATGTGTTTGAATACTGAAATGTTGCTTCTGAATGTCACTCCATTACCTTGGAACTCCCCATCTATCACCTTGAGCAACACACAAAATATAGCCAATGGTTGGTGTAAAAGAATATTCGTACCCAGTTAATTAAAGCTAAGCTTGAGTTGTACAGCCAAAATATTGTGGAATGAATCCGTTAGATATATGTCCTCATATTGTTCCATTTACGTATACCTACACAAGATTATATTCACGTTTTGTTTTATGATTTATGAGAAAAAATTTTGAGAAAGTATCGGAACAGTAGGTCAAATCGAGACTTGGAGTAGATCTAGATCGCTACCTCGCCAGCAGTTTCGGCACAACACACATTACATTACATTACATTACATTACATTACATTACATTACATTACAATAAACATTTTGTGCGCTAATTCCCTTAAGGCTCAGAGCGCTTACATAAAAAATTACTATTTGTCTTAACTACATTGTACATTAAGGGTATTATTAATTATATTGAATAATCAAAAACAAATAAATTAACATATGTGAGGCGTCGTGCGAAAAGCAGACTATTGGTGAGAGACAATAAATGCGCTAAGACGTCATTTAAATACGCGTGTACGTGTCATCAAACTTTTGTCTGGCGCGCGTCGATATGATCTGAAAGCTAGACAAAACAAAACAAAACAAACGCGGGGAAAAAATAATTGTGAAAATAGCAGCTAGCTAGTTTTAGAACCGGGTTGTCTCCTTTCTTTTGCTGTGACATGACTTGTGAGCGGGTTTGTGGATTTCTGATTGCGGTACATTTTGATTGGATAACATTTGACAACTTGCTCTAACGTTAATCCTCGGAAGGTGAGTTAGCCTAAATCATAAATTTATGGCAGTTTTATATGTACTTTTATTTGTTATAATTGCAATGTCAGCACTCAAAAACTTGTGAATGTGATAAGATCTAACTGATTTGTGTTGCGTGTTATGTTGAGAGCTTGTATTTTTGTAATGCAAATTCGGGAAATAATTGACTTCAATGCGAATGCGGGGCGAGGCCTTTGTCGGCCTAACGTAGGCCTAGGGCCTATAGCTTGACTCTGCAGTCTGTACTCCTAAAATAGCTTGTAAACTTGGAGAGTTTGTGTCTTTAGTTGCAATATCAATTATTATCCATCTTGAAAACAATGAGTCGTTTCTAACTTTTCGCTGACGAACTCAGTTACAAGTTACACTTTAGATCTAGACCAGACTAGGTTCTATATGGCAATGGCATGCCAAACATTTCTGAACTTTTCTGGTGTAGAGAGTCTACCGTAATCATGACGTGACATGATTAATGATTTGTGAATGTGAGTCGAGTGAGTGTTAAAGTAAGTAAATTGCTCAATAATTTTATAACTTCCAGATTTTAGACTATTAAAAGTGGACCTAAAAATAAAACGCTCCGCACTTAGGCCTACTAGTCCAGGCCTAGACTAGGTAGATCTAGATATATCTGTTGTTAGCGTTAGTTTTCGGAGTGCCTACATTGGATATAATCGGAGAATAATAACGTTCCTCTTCCCCATGGATCTAAATGTTATTAGGTTTAAAGTCTAACTTAGTGTCTTTCAGTAAGATTTCTACCAAAAACTTGGGCAAAATGCTTGCCCCCCCCCCCCTCCCCCTTCACCCTGATTGTCATCATTTTATTTATCTTTTATTTTTTTTATGGGGGCGGGGTGTCATGTTTTGTTGTTTGGCAGATGACTTTTGTATTCCTCTGCCCCTATAATCAATCGCAATTTTTCACATGTTTATTTATAATTTACTAATTTAGATCTAGGCCTCCCTAACGTTTGTGGGGAAGCATCTATCTAAAACTCATGCTTGCCTTCCTAAAAAAAATTGTTAGCAGAGAGAGATGGAAACTGGCTTGATTTAAGGTTAAGAATGACATTTCAGTTTCACATTTATTCAAACAAAGTAATTCTTGGTAGTTTTATTAGAACCCTGTCTGCTGGCCTTGGATTACCATTGAATCACAATTCTTAGTTCTCTCGGTTTTGTCAACGGTGGTTGGTTATAAAGGTACTCGCACTAGAATGGTTTCAGCGTCTTATATCTGAAGGCTGGTCAACAAGTTACATTGAGGGGAAATTGTTGACCTGTACATCAAGTTTGGTTTGCCCAGGTTCTGTGGTAGGTCCCGAATGTTGGTTTTATAGCCTTTAAACCCTGCTCTCGTTAGTGGATATTTACTAAGTATATATGTATATACCATGTTTTGCGGATGATATTACAATTTCCATTTCTCTATGTCCGACGTACGCGGCTGATTGATAATGCATTATTGTCACTTTGCAAAACTGTATCTTTGATGATAAAGATTGGATGTCCTATTAACAATTGAGTTGAACGATAGTAAGACAGAGTTCTTTTATTGCTTGTTCGCACTCATAATTTCAAGAAAATTGCCAGATGTTATCTACCATATGGAAATACTTTTCAATCACCCACAGACATCTATTAGGAACTTAGGCGCATTCTTTGATGTTTCAGTATGATATGGAATTACATTCAACAATGTTAGTAAAACTGTCACATTTCACACTTAAGAAACATGTCAAGAATTCGCAGGTTATTGATCAGTCCGCAACTGTCCCATGCTGTAAGGTCTCAATTTTTTCCGCTTTGACTATTGTTTACGGATTCTTTCCTCTCTTGCCAAAGATTCATCATAAACCGGTCTCCAGAGCCTACAAAACTGGGCAGCAGCACGTCTTGTGTTTTGAAGTTGGTAAAAATGGTAAGAAGCTCACTCCGCACCACCACTAAATGCAAATCCCTCCACTGGCTTCCATCCAAAGCGAAAGACATTTAATTAACTTGTACCTGTCTATAAATCATGCAATTCACCAAGCTGCCTGTTAATTATCTGTTCAATTGTTTGACTCTATATTCTCCAAGCAGCAAAATCTCAGGTCTTCAAATGATAACTTTTCAGCAGTTGGCAGGCATCCAAAGGAAAATGGGAATAAATACCGTTTGCACATTAGTACAGTCTTTTTCTCTTCAATATTTAGAAGGCTGCTAGAAACGCTATCTCTTCGCATATAAATTTCTCCTATATCACATAAATCTCTGTCATATTGTTCAGTTTATATACTGTGAGGCATCCTGGGAAAAATGGGTATGTATAGGTGAAGCATTTTGGATTTTGTTTTTTTTATGTCGACAGGTACCTAGCACATGTACAAGAGTGTACACAAAATATTAGAGTCTAAATTCACATTTTAGCATTAGAGATATGGCCACTTGAAATATATTGTTACCCCCCCTCCTTCGGAGTAGCGTATTCGGTTTTTCATCCTTTCATAATTATTAGGAAAAAATATAGTGTAGGTCGTTTTTTTGTTTTTTTTTTTGTAATAAACAAAAGAGGTGTGGGCTTTGGTGCAGTTGCAGACATGTTTGCATACATGACCATGAAAGAACACATATAATTCTTCACCATATTTCAACAACAGCCCTACACCCGACATCCCGACACACGGCCACACACTCACATGCCTGAATTTATGGCAAACTAAGCTATATAGAATAGATTCTTCAACATATTTCAACAACACCTAACACCCACATCGAACGCCATCCATTTATGCCAAATAAGCCTTATAAAATAAATTCCTCCAACATATTCAACAACACCCCACACCACATCCGAACCCACAACCACACACTCACATGGCTGAAATTCGCAGAAACTAAGCTTATGGAGAGTGCAATTAACGGCCAAAGTTTTCATTCCCCAGTTTTGGCAGGACACAGGGTTTGAACATGGAAGAAGTTCACTAATCCAAATGACCAAATGCTAAATCTTGGGGGGGGGGGGGGGGTAGGACCTTGGCCCCGATGGTGAGTTTTTTTTTAAAGGAAGTAGCAGGTCGATTTTGGTGAAAAGTGGCCCCATCCACCTCGAAATCAATCTTTTGATCCCGCCCCTCCCCATGACCCCCCCCCTCTTCCTGGCTGGGACCTTGCCGAAGTGTTGGGGGGGGGGGGTTTAAGAGGAGGCGGGGCCATTTTGTCATTTTTGTGTGGAAAGGTGCCGCCACCTTGTCAATTCTTGATCGGCCTGCCCTTGACCCCCCCCGCGCCCATAAAAAAGGCAGATAACAAACAAAAGCAACAAAAAAAACAGACGTAAACGACAAAAAAAAACAAAACAGACACAACCCATGTTGTGGGACCCCCCACACCAAAGTTAAACTCAATACGAACAAGTAACAAATCATGCTTCGCAAAATAAACACCCACACACAGCAATTTGATTTTTCTTGTTTACAAGACCAATTTGTTTTTTCTTTAACACAATTCAAAAATATCTTGTGTACAACTATCATTTACGAGTAAAACCATCTTTGTATGTGGTATAATCTATATTACCTTAATCCCTTAAATAAACAGTGGAAAAAGACTGATGCTGATGGGGGGTTTATGTTTAATTTTTATTTTTTTTTCTGGGGGGGGGAGTGTTATGTTTTTTTTTTGGGGGGGGGGTGCTTATTCATTGGGAATAGAATTTAAATAATTCTGTCAAGTTAATGCAAGGGACTGAAGGGTTATACTTCCCAGATTATTCTTTTGTGTTTTTTATTTTTTTTTGCTTGACTTCATTTTAAACAGCAACAATCCATGCTCCTGCTGCTAGTTCTACATATTAAACCTAAGGCATTATAAATACGGAAAATAATCACAAAGAACAGCCAGAATCATAATCCAACTTATTGTACTCTCTTTATTTTTTCCCCTGCTCACACCTCTGTATCAATTATGGAGTGAAAGTGCGTTGAAAACATTTTATGCATCAGAGGAAATTTCAGGCAAGCAGCCAGAGTTTAGTCAAAGAGATGTCAATCGCCTCTTCTATTCAAGCTTTACTAAATATGGATGTAAAAGCACAGACATAATTCAGATTCTCTCATGATTTGCTCTGTATAATAAGCCCCCCCCCCCCCAACTCAGAATTGCAACTATAGCAGTGTCTTGTTCCCGATTTCTCGGAAAGGGGTATAAGTTTGGGGGGCTCAGGTCGGGGAAAATCCCCGAGTATATCTTGGAAAGTGGGGTCTTTTAGCATTTTCCCTGACCCTATTATTCTTGGGGATAGTGTTTCATTCCACGAGATTCCTGCTGAGGCACAAGATCCTGTAAATAATATGGGGCCTAGAGTATGGTTTAAAAAGCTGCTGGAAAAGAGGGGCTAATTTTGCTAGCTGCCGCACTCATAGCCTGCTCATATGGGGTAATTTTAATTAAATGAAGCCAGAATGCTTTTCATGTACTTCTACTGTTACTAAAAATTATTAACACCACTTCTTGGTAACAGCTAAACCTTCCACATTTAATGACATCTCCTGATAGCTGCAGGCAAATCGCACAATCTATGTTCTTTTATTGTTACTCTGTAATATCGAACAATCATTTTATTTTACACATCAAAATGACATGTATCTATTGTTCCAACCCCCCCCCCCCCAATCATAAGACGCGAGGTGCAAGAATATCTGCCTTTATCCTCATTTAAGAATAGGTGGATCTTTTCCAATAGGTATCTTCTTCTGATAGTTTTTTGGGGATGTCACAGAGTTCACCAACAGGGAGATTTTGCTTTCCTCTGCGACTTCGCTTCCTTTGCTTGGGAATAGATGCCTGAAAAATTGTCCGTTCTAGATGACTCCAAACTGCAATGATTGATAAAAGCAATGAAAGATATTCCTGATATTACAATGTTAAAAAAAATAGTATCTTTGCACTTTTTATTCTTCACATTTCATGACAGTGAGTTATTATTCAGCATGGCATTTTCTTTTCCTTTTGATTTGTTGTAAATGTCACTAGTAACTTATATTTAAACGTGTACGTCATCGCTGATGTCCACATTGGTTTTGTAAGAACAGAAAAAATGACAATTTTTTTGTTGGAATGATCGCATCAAGATAATAAGTATGTTCATATTCAATAGGTTTAATCTTGACTCGTTGAAGAAGAAAAAACACTCCTCGTTCGGTAAAACAAATGTAGCCATGACACTTTATAATGGTTACATTTCACGTATACCATGGTAGATATGGAATGACAAGGAAAAAGCTACCTCAGTGGATGGTGTTGACAAATTCCCAGGTCAGTGGCTTGAGACAATGCTGAAGTTCTTCTGCCAAAATGTAATAGGGATGTCTTGCGCTCCAACTACCACAGGTAATCTTGCAAATGCCCGTACACTTAGTTGGTCAATCACGACCTCTGGAGACAATGGGACAGGCTTCTTGCTTTCTGTGAAAAGAAGCTCATGTAGAACTTGTTATTTCTGGGCTTACACGCTATCAACACAAACAATTGAGA
>CALNVZ010000174.1:61282038-61296255 GCA_940671915.1 Paracentrotus lividus
AGGACAGGCCAAAGGATGGGCCCCATTTTTGTTCCCATGGCCACACCTCGGGTTGTCGCATAGAATGAAGTGTCGATTAAGCTTTGAAAGGCCCGAGGAGACTGAGAACCAGTATCAGTGAGACGACAAGGATTGTGTCGTTATCAGGTCTGTCCGGAGATGGCGTGCTCTTCCAGACAGTAGCGGACAGCAGCAAGCTGTTTATATTATATATATAAAAAGAACTTTGAACAAATTCGTCTGCTTTGGCATCTGTATAAATACATGAACTAACACAATTGAATAAGAAGAATGCCAAAACAATAAAAATCATAGATTTTATATAATCAACAGGGTCAATTAGCTCTCAAAATTGAAAGGGCGAAAGTTCACACTCTTCGTCAGTGCTCAATGGGTGTGACAAAAAGATGTATTTCAAAATTCCGTTTCGAAACAGCAGACGAAAAAAACCACGGACTGTTCACTATGAGCAGACGGATTGTGAAAAACTCACCTTTCAAAAGAAATCATCGCGCTGAAAGATGGATGATGGCGCGAAGAAAATAACGCATCCAAAGACGCGTCAGATCATAATATATATATATATATAAAATTAGGTATATATATATTACACACACAACAAAAAAAAGTAAGTCCCCCAATCTAAAATTATGTAACTTTTGAACGGCTTGTTTTGAGCACAACAATTTGCGAGGGGGTTTCTTACACTTATTGAAAGTACCCCTTCTGAGAAAAAAATGATATCGATCCCTGCGAGACATACATGAGTGGATCAACGTTTTAAAGCAAAAATTTGACATTTTCAAAAAGTCACAAGGGCCATTTTTTGGATCTGGTACAAATAACAAGTTTTGTAAAAATTTCTTTTTACCTTGTGTTTAATTGTTTTGGTGGTTTTTATCATTCCAAAAGTTTGACCTTATTACAAACACCAATACCGATACATTTCACTATTTTCCCATGGATGAGTGAGGCACAATTTTTAAGAATTATTGTTCTCGGGGCTCTAAAAAATGTAAAAATCCAACAAATTTTATTTAAAGAATTGCCGACTTCATCATATTATCATATCAACGTCATCGACAGCATTTTGCTTTGAAAAATAGAAGCACTGATCGTCGTGTCATGGACGTAGCAAGCACACTTTAAAAGGTGGTTTTGTGACTTTTGTCATGACAAATTTGCTTTAATGCTTGCTGATTTTATTTATGCATAACGCAACGGTTTTATCTCATATTCGCAAATAAGTTATGATCGGAATGAGTGTATAAAATAACTGGCCAAATGATATTACTTAACACCCTTTTATGTAAAGGGTTCAAGGCAAATGATATTTGAGGTTCGTTTTTGCCTTCCGAAATTGTAACACGATGTCAAATGGAGAGCGAAAATCAAAATTTCAACAAAAAATGTTGACATAATGATTTCGGCTTGATTTCATTGATAATTTCTTGTTAATTCTACTGAGATTTTTTTCACGAAAAACTTTGGAAAACAACTTCATGGTGGTATACATTAAACAGGACACAAAACGCTAATCTGATGAGGCACGCGAGTTGGGCCAAAGCTCTGAAAATTTTTTCTTATTTGCTACAATAATTTTTTTTTTTATATCTTCTGCTCACTAAAGCATAAAACAAATCTAAGAACTACAGCACCAAGTCCGTTTAAAAAAAAATTCAGAAGCTAAGACCATTTCACCATTTATTGATAAGATTTTAATTAGTTTGCTTATGATCTATGATGATGACGAAGATGGTTTTTCATTTCTTTTGTTCTTTTTAAACGATTCCAATGCTAAGGCTGGTGGCGAACCAGGGAAACGATTGTCATTACACTCTAGCCCATGCATTGTCTACTGAATGCTCCAAAAATCTCCTTTTTAATCCTTCCATATAATTATTGAGAGGACAAGATTTACGGGGACAGAGGGAACTTAACTGCAGCTCATTCATCTTTTTTGCCCCCGAGAGACGTGTACAAAAAAAGCCCAAATGACCATGACCATTGATGACGTTATACCCTTTTAAAAATTTTTTTATTTTTTTTTTAAATAATATATGTGTCAACCCCCGCTTACTTTCAGCTCAGCCACGCACTTTCAAAACGCCCCATGGCCCCGCGTTTGACAGATAAAACTCTGACAATACTACTACTACTACTACTACTACTACTACTACTACCTACTACTACTACTACAATTAATAATAGTCAATAATAATAATAATAATAATAATTAAAATAATTAAATAATATATAATAATATAATAATAACAATAATTGATTAATAATAATGATACATAAGTAATAATACACCATTTTTATATATAGCGCATATCACGTACATGTACCCCGTAAAAGACATGTAAGATACCTATGCACATTATGAAAATTAAACAAACAGACAAGGAAAGATTACAAAGATAAACATAACTAGATAATTCAGTAAATCTTAATCTAATGTCAAAAGTATTGATTTAAAATAAAAAAAGTTCAGTTTACTCATGAATTTTCGTATAATGAGATCAGAGAGTTTATTTCTTTTGAACGGATTATTCACAGTTAGCACTTGCTGCCTTGAAAGGTCTTTGAAGTCATACAAACTTTGGGGGCGATATACGAGAAGGAAATTTTTGAGAGGATATCATAAGTTCTATCTTATTTACTATATTCTTAAATACATTTCATGAATCCACAGGTCACACAATATCGAAAGAACATCTGGCATTTTTTCAAACAACAACCCGGATCAGGAAATCTGTCCAGGCTTTCGGAACTCTAACAATGCATTCGCCCTGCATCTCTTTTAAAAACTCTTCAAGTATGAACGGGGAGGTAAAAACCTGCTTTTCTCTCCGCTCAGCACATCAACTTGCTGCGGCCATGACACATCTTGGGAGCCCGATTTTAGAGGTGGATACACGATCAAATCGCGGACGTCTTCCGTATTCAACCATTAGTACAAAACAAGATCAACTTCCATGATACATTTTAAAGAAGCTAAAAACAAACGTGCTGTATGAAACAGATCCTGATTATAAACTCTCATCAGGCAACAGCTATACTGGAAAATCTGGCTACAACTTAGGCGTATGTCGTATCTCAGGAACTGCTTCCCTATACTTATGGAGCACCATCTTAGAAGCCTCGTTGGACGATTTACCATCTCCGTTCATTAGCCTAGCCAAACGCATTAAATGATTGGACGGTCGAAAAGCAGACAGAGGGAAAGATACTAACCTGATTTGCCCTGGAGTTTCTTGATACTCTCACCGCGACTTGTACCTGGTAAATGCCATTTACTTCAAGGGAAACTGGCATCCAAGGTTTTATGCAGAACAACATTCGCAAGATTAGCTTCAAAGTTGCTTAAAATCAGATAGCAGAGAAGGTTGGTCCCGAAAGTTGAATCCATGATTCAAGAGAGCAGATTTCCATGGCCATTTTTGACAAAACCAATGACCTGACTGCCTGGGTCCTTGAGATGCCTATCAACGGTGACATATCTGAGTCTTATTGATCGCCCTTCCCTGTTAGAAAGATTGATGGCTTAGTCAAACTTGAGTCAAAGCTCTCTACGGACTATCCTCAAATCCTGGACGCTGGCACTTCAATAAAGCAAGGAGTTAACGTAATGCTTCCAAAATTTTCAAACTCGAAGCAGCAATTCCAACTAAAGGATGTTTCTTGAATAAGAAATGGGATGTCTGACGCCTTTGATGAACAGTAAACGCCTAACTTTCGAAGGCATCTCAGGATGACAGAGAGTTGTCCATATCGCTGTTAATCCACAGGTTTTCGTTGATGTCAACGAGGAAGGAAGTGGAGGGCAGCTGCTGGCCTTTGATGGTTTCGAATTTTATGTTTACTTCACCACCAATTCTTTGTCATCGGAGCAGATCATTCCGTGACAAACCGTCTCCTCTTCATGATTCGTCACCCGACCTACAAATCAGTGCCTATTCATGGGAACGAATGATGTATCCCTTCTTAGATTGGGATTTTGGCCTAAGGGCCTGTCCCACTGAAAGAGCGATCGTCTGTTGCGACAACTGGCGATCTGCGTTTGTGAGGTGGTAGCAAGTGTTGTTTGTAGCCACTTAGCTCAGATAGAGTCTTATGTAGGTTTATAATCGCCTTTTTTTAAAAAGACTAACCCTGCTATAATTTATGAAATTATCAGGTTTTGTCGCCACAACGATCGCCGCCTTGGGACAGGCCGCTTATACAGAGAGTGAATTCCCCAGCCAAAAAGCAGCATGATACCATTCAAGCAGATCGTAACCAACTGTCTCATCATGATTTCGTCTCCGACCGGACAAAATCAGTCCTATCCTCATGGGTCCACGAATATGATCGATCCCTCTTAGAATTGGGCCTAACAGAGACGGAAATCCCACCAAAACGAACTTGATACTTATTTCAAGCAGAATCATCCATTATCATCAGTGATTCGTCAAGCGCCGACAAAATCATTCTATTCATGGGACGAATGATGGGATTCCACTTGAGATTTGGCCTTACGGGGGAGCTCCTCTACAAAAAGAACTGATTCTGATTTTCGAAGCAGATCACCCGTTCTTCTCCCCCTTTAAATTGTTCTTTATTTATTGAGAGCAATTCGGCCAGCGCGGCGTTGGCCTTAGAAAATATATAATTTCAAATCGGACTCCCTTACTCATAAAATCTAATGGATCCTGTGCCCTAATCCAGCATATTATGCTTGTTGCTTTAAAGGTGGATATTTTTGTGTGTCCTCTAGGACATCACTTTCAGACGCGTTTGCAGCTGCAGCATTGACGGGCCGGCCTTGGTTAACCGGAGCAAACAAGAAGGAAGCCAATTAAAAAAATAAAATAAAAATTAATTTGACAAAAAATAGCCATTGTAAAAGGGTTGTTGACAACTTTTCAAATTTTCATTCCCCCGCGGAATGTTTTTGGGATATTTAGCCAGGGCCTGAAAAATGAAGCTTTAGGGACAAAACATTTTCAAAGAAATAAAAAGCGCGAACAAAAAGGTGTTTCTTGGAGACATATTAATCCAACTTTTTGACCCTACAGTGTTACAGTGCTGGCCCCGTGGAAGCACCGCAGCAGCAACATTATTAGTTGCCAGTCTGGAAATGTGAGCACCAGGCCGTATTTTTAAACTTAATATATGTTTTATATTTTATATGTAATTTTGTACTGCTTTTTTATTTTCACGGAAATATAAAAACCAAACCAAATTCCAAACCAAACCAAACCAAACCACCGTGCGTCACCAAATAAAAGAAAACCAAACTTTTGAGAGCCTTGTAATTAAAATTGTATTATATTTTGTCATTAATTTTTGTATCATGACAACGAGTAACTCATATTTCTATACTTCCAGTGATGCCCCAAAAATCATCCTGGTAACATTACTCTTTCATATGGCATGACCTGAGCACGCGAGTTTCATAAAAAAACTTCAGCGCTCCCCATGTCAAAACCAAGTTGCTTCAGTTTTCAGAAGCAACTCTAGCTTTTTCTTAATCAATTCATTCTTTTTGTGACGGTCACACCAACTAAGTCCATTTACTAAGGACACAAAGATTACTTGGATTTTTGAAAAGGCAAGGGGCATGACTTATTGCACTAAAAACTTGGAACATTTCATTTTCTACGCTTGTTTTTTTAAAAGCCCTTAATTGAAACACCGTGCTCAGGTATTGTACACAACACGGGTATAAGTTTCTCGCGTATCAATTCGAACTAGAATATGCGAGTTTCACTCTTTATTATGAAATAAATATCGAAGGGTCACACAAGCTTATACAAGTTTGATATGAGGCTTCTGAGTTGGGTTTACTTTTTTATTCTGCGGATGCACATGTATATATGCCTACTGTAAATTAGATGATATGAATTTGCTTTGTTTTAGTACGCTTACTTTTTTGTTTGTTAATTGTCTAGACTGTTATGGTATAGCCTTGCATTTATAATCGATTGTCTAAACCATTACTAGTTCTAACCGCATAGCCGTTTTTTCTATTATATATGCATCCAAATTCTTAATTAATTCTAATATAATGAACACAATCTTTTAATTTGAATTTAATTTGATTAAAGTAACAACTGTATTTCAAATAATCCAAGAATGAACTTCAATACTTTTTGGAATCCTGTTTGCATACATATTGATTTTTGCTATGTTGGGCAAGCATAAAAGCCATGGAGTAGAAATGAAGTATGCAACAAGATCTTTTAAGTTTGATTTTACATTTTACAAGTAACGAGATATTGAAATATTAAAGAATGAAATACAATATTTAGAATTTAGGGTTTATATACATTCGTTGTTGCTTTTGTGGACAAAAATAAACTAGCATGGAAAACAGTGAGTTATGTCGTGGAAATTAGAGAAGGGAGCGGAAAAATATAGAATGCATGGAGTTAACTTGGCGAGAACAGAGTGGCATGAGAATATCGGGAAAATGTGGACAAGACCCACAATTGTATTGTTGTATTTATTTAAATATGCGTTCAAAATAAAAAACTGCCTAATAATCAGCCACCAGCGGTTATCGAGGCAACATGAAGATTACAAAATACAAATATAGCAACATAGAACAAAAAGGAGGTTGAAGGGGAAAATGAGAAGAGAAAAGATGGATTTAACATTGCCATATCAGTCTTTTTTATTGCGTGACAATTCCAAATGATTTTCAAAGCATACAATGTTATGCTATTGACAGGACACTTAAAGTGGAACTAGAATTAAGGACTTATCATCATTACGAAATGAATCAGTGGGATGTGTTTAGAACATACTTGCTTTTTATTCCGTGCAAAAAAAACGCGACAACCTGAACGTTGGACGTTTACAGGACGTTGTATCTGCTCCCCTCCCTGAAATTTCTTAAACATCAAGTAAAATTAGGAGGTGGCTTCTTGATGACGTCATAAGTGTGAGGGGAAAGTTGCACAGCTTTGAATGACTGCACTATGTATGGCCATGTGTCACAAGTCTGGGGTATTGTAAAAAGGGTGGAGGCGTTTACATTTTTTGGAGGGAAAATTGTATCACATTTTTTCACATAGATGAAAATGAAGTGTTACAGTCATAAGCTGTGCAATTAATTCATATTGCTTAGATAATTTATCAGGCTACATGTCTGTGAAGTTTTCAGCTTCGTTATGCCTCATATTTAATACAAAGATACTTTTTAGTGGAGCTAGGGTAAAGGGTGGAGGATCCTACAGGGTGGAGGATCCTACGGATGGAAGCACGTTGTTAAAAGCATAGGGAAAATCCCATTTTTTGTTACTTCTTATTGTTTTGCTCGTTATATCTTCTTGCAACCCAACATTGGTCTCTATGGGTATTGAGTATATATCATTCTCTTGGGATTTATGTGGTTCTAGATAAATGTGAGTAAGATGGTTCAAAAGTAATTTATCAAATTAATTAATCAATTTAAACAAACTTAATGCACACATCCTCATAGACAATGCCATTGCAGGCATCAAAAATTGTCACCTGAATTTGAATATAAACAATAAATTGTATAATTGTCATTTTTTCGCCATTTTCTTTGCATGCATGTAAAAAACACAGTTAAGTGGAAACATATTACTTGCAATAAACTTTGTTTGAGGTGTAATCCAAGTGTATAAGACAGGATTTCTGCCCTTTTTGCACTATTTTTTCTTCTTTTTTGACACCATGTAGCGCGGTTATAAAAAATAATTTTGTATTACAAGTTTATATTTTTTAGAAGCATAACGTCTTATTTACACAATTCACGATGATTTATTTCATTTGGTGAAAAGATTAAGAAATTATTCGCCGGTAAAATTTTGAAGTTTTTCAAACCATTTTTTCCTGTAACACTCTGTATAGCTTTTATGACACACCTTATACAGGCACAAAAATATGTTAATCATCCTCCTTTCAATCTCTGCTTTCAATATATATATACTTTTATACATGTCTGACTTACTACTAAGAAACTAGAGATGTTTGATTGTGAAAATGTACATTAATTTCTACAATTTTTTTGACATGTAACGCATTTTCCTCCCAACTCATGACATGTGGCCGTATACAAGTCTTATACGTGTATTGTAATGCATTACTTTTTATCCCTTCCTTATTTCATTCATTGTTTTCCTCACTTTCCTTATGTTATTTATTGTTTCTCTATTTCCTGATGTAATCCGTTGTATCTCCTTCCATACCAATGGTGTTTATACTTATGCTTTCCTTATGGTATTTATTGTATTTCTCTCTTTCCTTTATATGTTATTCATTGTTTTTCTCAATTTCCTTATGTTATCCATTGTTTTTCTATCTTTCCTTATGTTATTCATTGTTTTTCTCACTTCCCTTATGTTAACCATTGTTTTTTTTTTTTTACTTTCCTTATGTTATTCATTGTTTTTTCTCACTTTCCTTATGTTATCCATTGTTTTCTGTCTTTCCTTTTGTTATTCATTGTCTTTCTCACTTTCCTTTTGTTAGTCATTGTTGTTTTTTTTTACTTTCTGTATGTTATTCATTGTTTTTCAGATGCAGTGCAAATTCAAGAACCTGTGAACGTTTTTTGAAGATGCAGTGTGAATTCAAGAACATGTTAAAGTTTTTTTGAGGCCGCTCAGCGTGAAAAATTAATCGCGAGAAAATAACAGCGAATACAGTAAGCTATAAATGCAATATGATTTTAAAGACACATCATCCCAGATTTACTTAATTGAGTACACATATTTATTTAAAATCACTTCCATGATAGTATATAATGAACATTAAAGCTTTATGTCTTAACAAAAATAGAGGCACTTTAACATGAACTTAATCTGAAGAAAGTCAGGTCTACAACTTGAAAATAGAATATTCTACTTTTTGCTCGGTATTTTCAATTTGTTCAAATGTAATCAAATAGAAACGTTTCCAGACTGCTCAATTAATATTGTTCTTCAAGTTTTTGTAAGTTATCATGCACATGGAATAAATTGTTGAATCATAAGACATTTACTAAATAAAAATAAAACGCATCAATCTGTATCAACATTACAAAAATACAAAACTAAAATGTCATTCCTAATCTCACACTGTTCTGATATAACTTCATAATTGTTAGCAATTGCAATACACATATATTCTAATCAATCAACACGATTATTTCAGTACATAATTTTATGACAACCAAACTACTCTAACATATTTCTGGTAGATAAAACACCCAATGATTTTGTTTTTTATACAATTTATTCTACAATTTTTTCTATACATGTATCATAATTGATCATAAAATTCTGTGCTAACAGTCTTGAGTAACAAGTTTGATGCGCTTCAACGTAAAGCTATAAATTAAAGACAAATAGCATCCTAAACACCACAAAATCTATACTAGAGAGAATATTTTCCTAAGTAATTTGATTTGCATAAAGAAAGGAGTTATATGCATAATTTCATCTTGTTCACTATGGCATAAACATATTGCCCGAATTCACAAACGTGGTTTAGTTAGTCCATGGTCTAAATCAATTGTTTAAACCACGGATTTAGACCATGGTCTAAATTTTGGTATTCACAAACCACCTGATTTAGACCATGGACTAACTAAACCACGTTTGTGAATTCGGGCCAAAGAGTTTAATTCAGAAAATATGTAATGTTTATGTTCATTTCTGATACATGATGGGAGCAGCATTTTAGCAGTCGATGAGATGAACATTTTTCTTAGTTTTCATTATTTAGAAGCTATATTTTGCAAATTACATATAGATCTGTGCACAAAGTGTATAGACATTTATAATCACATTATAAATTTTAATAAATCATTATTATTATCCTCCACATACCCAGGAAGGAATAATTCAGTAACACCCACAACAAATGCACTGAATGAATTCTTGTTTCTCTTATGTAGTGAATACAGGAAGAGAGATATGATATAATGAGTGACTATACATTTTTTAGGAATCCTGAGAGGAACGTATACCATTGACTTTGTACAGCAATAGTGCCCTTCTGGTTCTCAACGGAACATCTTTAAGATGCAGTAACACCTTATGCTCTCAACAGACGATATGCTCTCAATATAGACACCTTATGGTGTAGACCCACTATCATACTCCGGTTTATGTCTTTGAATATAAGGTGTCGAAATACACTGCTTGTATTCAGAAACCCCACTTTGAATCGTGCATGCCACGAAGCACTGCCGACTTTAATGATCATTGTGGACCTTCTTTAATTGATGATTCAATATATTCACAGAATAAAGACACAGCTGGCTAAAGATTTTCAAAATTGAAATTATCAGAGCCAAGGCAAGAATGAACAGAAATACGCATTAAGGTAATAATGCGCAGTGCAAAAATGTTAAAGAACACTGATTGGCTTCATATTTTTGTTCACTCCTGCATAGGCTCTGATGACTGCAAAGCTTTAGCCAGCTATGTCTTTACTCTGTGTGATATTTGTTTTTGTGGCACAAACCACTATTTAAATATATTCAATTTATTCTGGGTCTAAATCAGATGTGTTATTTTCAATCGTCATCAGAGTCCACTCCACCCAATTCTTCAAGATTTCTTCATGAAGTTTTTCATTGAATGGATGCCTGTAATCCGGGAAATCAATACCATCACCGTAATGCTCTGTCTCCTCTGTTCTTTCTTGATGATAAGTTCTCTGGTGTTAGGCACATTACTCCAAGCCTTGAGTGGTATATAGGTGATATCTTCCTGGTGTTCTATGCCCCCAGCCATGGCTGAGGCTGCTCTCAGGACAGAGCCTTTCCGCTCACGGGGTGTCGTGATAGGAGAATCCGTCTAAAGTAGATGTAGGAGAAAAGGGGTAAAATATATTTTCTTCAATTCAATTCAATTCAATTCAATTCGTTTATTTAATCATTTAAAATCAACATATATATATATACAAATCATATAAGAATAACAATGGTAAATACAATTTAAATGATAAGGGTGCCCCTAAAAGCAAATGCTTGATTAATGGGGAATATGTTTGTTTGGCAGCAATAAGGATGTTTCTTATATTTCAGTATCATTGTTAACCAAATATTTACAAGTATCAATGCATCCCTAATATGTAATGAAGGAAAGATAGCAAGGCCTAAGTTAAGTGAAAAATAAAGCATAATACATCTTTAAACACAGAAATTTGATTTTAATATTCCCAATATTAAATGCAACTTTCTTTCAAGTACATTAAATGGTATATTGCTAAGAGTGTGTTCAATGTCCAGTTTCAAATTTATACGCCAACATGAATCATGATACAAAACGCAATTACAAAACGCTGATATAAAGAGAAACAAAGTGTGTGTTCATTGTCCCCCATCCCTGGTCATAAAAGTAAACGTGTTTCAAATCTCAATTTAAATTTAAACGCCGAAAAAGATGCGTTTTGAAACACAATCAGCTTCAATTTTACGACCTTGAGCATCGCGATTGCAACGAAATGCGACACTGAACAGGATTGAGTTTTAAAACGTGTTTAAATGTGCTCTCGCAATGGAAGCTTCCGGTGCAAGTGAAAAAAAAGGAGAAGATGTTTGTTTTTGAGAGCGGGGAATTTAAAGACGATCGACGTATAAACACGTTTAAATTTTGGACACTGAACGGTGCACCGCTGATCGCGTTTGTGTTTGTGTTTTGTAATTGCGTTTTGTATGATGATTCATGTTGGCGTATAAATTTGAAACTGGACATTGAACACACTCTAAAACACTAACAAATCTCAAAATATTTACACCATTCTATTTGCAAAAAAAAGAAAAGAAAAAAAAAAGCACTGTCCACTCCCATTGAAGATAAAGATTGGGACCAAGACAATTACCTTGTTGAAATCTTCAAATATTTAAACAGGAAACACATAACTTTGCTTAAATTGGGATCAGGAGAACTGGCTCGTTATAACAAAATGGTGTAGTATCCACGCTCATTATATAACAGGAGTAGACTGCATAACATAATAGCATTTTAAAATATAATTTAATTTTTTAAATTTTAATACAGTTAACTCTGCATAAGTCGACCTTCTACCGAGTGAGTCAAAAAAAACTTTACACCTAGAAAAATGTCAATAAAAAGAAAACCAAATTATAAATCCCAAATTATTTTATATATTCTGAAAGAGTAACTCCTCCTGCATCTTTTGGTACCATTTTTGTGTGCTATGTATTTACGCTTGGATGAACACGACGCATTGTTTGCGAAAATGTCAATTTCGAATTGTGCCAGAATGGGAGTAAAATCAAAACAACAAAAAGCTAGAAAAAAAGCAACTTCATCCTGATTAAAATAGCATAACTTTTTAGCGAAAATGTCTTTCGCTTAATAACTTGGCAGGGGTATTGTTACACATATTTACTACATTTTGTATGAAAATGAGAAAAATCTGTAAAGTCAGGCATGAGTGAGCACACGTCAAAGACAAAATAATCACTTTTCAAAAGTATTAAGAGGCCTTTTTTGGTCTGTCAGTGGCAATTTACTCTTTAATGAGTACTCATTTGTGCATTACTTCACGAGTCAATCTAATTTTCATACAAAATGTAGTCAATATGTGTAACAACACCCCTGCCAAGTTATTAAGCGAAGGACATTTTCGTTAAAAAGTTATGCTATTTTAATCAGAATGAAGTTGCTTTTTTCTAACTTTTTGTGGTTTTGATTTTACTCCCATTCTGGCACAATTCAAAATTGACATGTTCGCAAACAATGCATCGTGTTCATCCAAGCGTAAATACATAACACAGAAAAATGGTACCAGAAGATGCAGGAGGAGTTACTCTTTCAGAATATATAAAATAATTTGGGGTTTATAAATTGGTCGTCTTTTTATTGACATTTTTCTAGGTGTAAAGTTTTTTTTGACTCACTCGGTATAAGTCAGATAATCACCTAAGTCAAAGCAATTTTCCAGTCCAGATTATACAAAACATGTGTTATTCAGATTACTATGATCACAAGAGATTCGACTTAGGCAGAGTTACCTGTAGTTACATAAAAGAGAGAGAAGATTAAAAAATGAATTCAAGAAATCTACTTACCCCTGATGGTTGTGATATAAGACCACCCTGAGGAATAGGGGGTACAGATTGCGCCCTCTTAGCACCGTCACCTTTCTTGCCAGCGCTCTTCTTGCCTTTCTTCTTCCCTTCCTTTGGAGCAGGAATCGTCTCAAATTTGTCCGAGACGATTTGAAGAACCCTCGGATCAGCCCACCATCTTGCTACATCCATAGCTGTGTCACCTGAAGAGACATTGTACAAAATAAAGATTGGAGTTTAACTTACTTTTGAACACTAAAGATTCAAAACCTTTTTTTATTTTAAGACTGACAACAGAGAGAACTGTTTGAGAGAACTCTTTGAATTCTTGCGGGAAGGATGGGCTGCAATGACAAAACCCTTGTGAAAAAGAGCTTGGTCTAATAAACTTGGCATGAGCTGTATAGGGTAAGTCCAAGCTTTTTTGCAAGTCTGTCCCACGCGTTACTGACAAATAATTTACCATAACTTAATTATAAAATGAAACATCTCAATTATTTTTCACGTTTTGGGTAAAGGTACAGAACCCTTCCCCAAAAGTTGAAAAATAATTGAGATGTATCATTTCATAATTAAGTTATGGTAAATTATTCGTCAGTAACACGTAGGACACAGTTGCAAAATAGCTTGGACTTGCCCTATATCATATGATAGCTTGCAAAATCACTTTAAAAACATATTTTCTTTTCCCCTCTAACACTATAAATTGAAGTACTCAGTACCACATGAACATTTTACATTTAAAAATTGATATAAAGCATTATCTATTATACTTCCATTGCAGTTGAGAGAACAAAACCTTATTTATTCATGTATTTCAGTTTTATTTCAAAAGGGTAATCTTTTCAGTTAGACAAATGCTTTCCAAGCAAGAGCCTGGCTGCCACAGCTTTTCCTCATATCAAAACTTACCTTTCCTATTCTCCAGCTGTAGATTACATCCTTTGTTGATGAGATATTGTACAATGTTTGGTGATCCTGTCTGTATAGCTCTCATGAGAGGTGTACCTCCGTTCAATGCTTGGGCATTCATATCAGCTCCTGCATTTACTAACACCTGAACGATATCCAGCTGACCTGACAAGCAGGCATGATGTAATGGAGTCCACTTGAAGTTGTCACAAGTGTTAACCTGGGCCCTGAATATATGTATGAATAAGAAGATGAAA
>CALNVZ010000174.1:61306158-61317555 GCA_940671915.1 Paracentrotus lividus
GTAGAGTCTAAATTTGAATTATTTTATAGAGAGAGAGTTGTAGCATTTGGCGTATTTAAAATGTGTTGCAGATTTGGTATAGGGTCTACAGTCTTTATAAATGGTAAGTTACAACCGGAGAAAAATGAACTAACCATGCTAACTGTTAGGTATGAAATCCTCTAAAACCTAAAATTAAAGCAAAAAGAATATACTTACTAGTGAACTTTACCTTTAATAATTTGCTTTTGTAAAATCAAAAGTTAATAAGCCAGATTTTTAATCAGTAGCCTAATTTTGGCTTATTATTACGTTCGAAACTATCCTACCAATTTCTTTCGCTCTAATATTTCAAAACGTTGCCCAAATTGATTGTGTTTGCCCATTATTTCAGAATAGATATATACCTCGTGTAAAAAAAAAAAAAAGAAGAAAAAAAAAAGGGGGGATGTCAGCTCGAGTGATATTATGCGTGTATTATCAACATAATTTATTATACAAAAAACTTTAAAATTCTACAACAAAAAAAATAAATTAAAAATCGTCAGCATATCGTCACTTTATTTTGTATTTTTCTTTTTCAGGAACATCGAGATGCCGTTTAAACTACCCCAGTTCTTAAGACGTAATAAGCACCGTGGAGATCAAAAAGAAGAATATAAAGATGGCCACGGGTAAGATATTATTGAATGGTTTATTTTAAAAAGCTGAACATGGCAGCCCGAAGGCTGAAATACATCCAGTTAACAAAATCGTTCACAAAATACATGATGAAATATACAAACATTCAAAATCAAAATAAAGTTCAATCAATAAATTAAATTTTAAACAAAATACAAGAAAGTAATATTGGTATTAAAGGGAAATAGTAGCTTTCAAAAACAAGAGCAATTAGATCAAGATGAATAAAATTATATTGCTCTAATAGTAAAAACAAACTACTGAAAATTTCAGATCAAATGGAAGTCATTTACTACCACAAAACAGTGTAACAGCCAAACGCGAGTGAATTTTCAACCCCTTTGCAGCAAACCCTCCAGCCCGCTAGGGTCGGGGGGAACACGACAGGAAGTGGGGTGTCTTGAAAAGCACATGGCAATTTGTTTTCCACCACGAGATGGTTTACTAAATTTGAGTATGAAATCATTGATATCTCGAAAGTAAAGCAAGCAATTAACTTGTAATTTTGAAGAGATACCAGACTGACCTATAAGTTTATAATTATGTTGACAAAATGAGCTAAATCAAGAAATTGTGATTTGAAAATCATTCAATGTTACTACATCCCTTTAACAGAGGTCAAACTTGAAAGTGTTGGTTCTTGGAATCAAATTATTTAACATCTGGAAAAGAAAAAAAAAAGTTATAAAATTTGGGTAAAATAGTGTATAGTGTAGCTTTGATGACAATTTTGTTTACTATTTAGCCTGTTTAAAAATATATATTAGTATTATAGGGGTGGAGATTGCTACAAAAGAGAACCATTTCCGCTTTATATATGATGAGTAAGGCACATAATCAATAAGTTAAGAAAGTTCATATTTTTACAAATAAATTGTATAGTAAACTAGCGATGACAAAAGTAAAAAGTATTCGTTGAAGATTCCATATAATGCTTATAAATGTAACCATGTAAAAGTTTTATGAACTTCCAATGAAGGCAAAAGCATACTAGGTCAGTACATAATTATAAGGATTTAAAAATAAAAATTTAAAAACTTAATGACATTCAAAAAGTTTAGGGGCATTATACAGATAAATTTAAGTGGTTGCATCTGTCGTTACGATCTGAACTAAAAACTGGAAACGGACTCAAAAGGTAGTACTTTAAAATAATAACATTCATTGAAATATTGTAATTGGTTCAAAATGAATTGGGGAGAATAGCCGGTAAACATTCATATACATGTATATTAAATAATCATTTATCTAAATTATGCATGTCATAACATGTGAAAAATAAAACCATTATACAAGTAGGTTGCTTTTTATAAGCCATTCTTGTTCAGAAGTCTGACAAGGTACGGGACAGGGCTCTGCCTATAGCGGTTCTTTGTTAACAAGATTATTTTATTACGTCGGTGTAGAAAAGCTATTTTATTTTAAGACAACAAACAACAAAGTGACTCATATGGAAATTGTATTCAGTGGTTTTAAAACATTAATCTTTGTGACGGAACATACACTTCTTCAAGGTCTTGTCAATGTTTGTCAATTTGTCTTGTGTTTACTAATTTTCTCGGTAGTTTTGTGGATGTATATAACTTTATAATCGGGTAAAAAAAAATATCATGAAATTAAGATGCTCAGTATATTTCAGGACATGGCATGTGCATAGTATCAAAGAAAACTAGGTGATAAAGAACAAAATGTACCCTAGAATTTAACACTTCTACTTTTTAATAAAACTTTTATTGTAGACAAGCTATTTTCTTCAAAAGTTCGGATAAAAAAAACAAAAACAAAAAAACAAAAAAAAAAACAACCCAAGACCTTGACAGGGCTTTTGATTAGACACAAGCTCCATATAGTATGAAGTTGTAGGCCTGTATAATGTGAAGTAAAAAAAATATTAAAAAATTGGCCCTAAATGTAAGTGTCTATTACATAATCATGTACAGTTGAGGCCAAAAGTTTACATACCACTGGTAAGAAAACATTTAAATACTATTTTTACCACCATAAGAACATTGGGTATCATTTATTTTGATAGATATAGTTAGGTTTGGTCTCTACTTTGATTTCAAAGAGTATATTTTCATAAAGAATATCTTGAAACATAATATATGGTTGATCTTACTTCAGTTTGGATAAATTCAATGGGTCAAAAGTTTACACACACTAACCAAAAAAGTGATGGTATTACCTGTATATTGCTTTATTTTTCATGTTTTTACTATAGTTGAAGTTGTCAACAAGCTTTCTATATACTTCTCCTGAGATTACTGTCCTTTCCTCCATCAAGATTGCAACAATTCAGTCCCATTTTCAGGTTTTCTTCAGCGAATACATTTTTGGGGGTCTGTTTTCTACAGGGATCTGGTCTTGACATGTGACAACCCCTCCTTACTCCACCTTTTCTCTGTTTATCCACTCTAAAAAATAATCATTGTGGTAATCAAAGACCCAATCTTAATATGGTTCAAACTTTCAGGCTGGCATATTGATATGATGCTACATGCTCCCATATCACATTTTACAATCAATAGGATTTATCAATGGGGTTTATGGTGTGATGTGGGAGCATGTAGCATCATATCAATATGCCCGCCTGAAAGTAGAAACCATATTAAAATTGAGTCTTCAGTCATTACAAAAGCCCTAACATTCATTTACATTAGTTTCATAGTGGATAACACAGATAAAAGGGGAGATTATGAAGGGGTTGTCGCATTCTAGACCAGATCCCTGTAGAAACTATATGGGCAGACCTAAAAATGATTTATCGCCCAATTAAACCTGCAAATGGGATTGAATGGTTGCAATTTTGCTGATGGAATGGACAATAATCTCAGGAGAAGTATAGAGAAAGCTCGTTTGCAGTTCCAACAAGTGAAAAAAATTAAAAATAAATAAAAATATAGGCAACACAATCACCGATTTTGGTTAGTGTATGTAAACTTTTGACCCATTGAATTTATCCAAACTGAGGTAAGATCAACCATATATATGTTTCTAGATATTGTTTTATGAAAACATACTCTTGGAATTCAAAGTAGATACCATACCTAACCATATTAATCAAAATAAATGATGTCCAATGTTCTTATGGTGGTAAAAATCGTGTTTATATGTTTTCTTACCAGGTGTATGTAAACTTTTGGCCTCAACTGTAAATGATGTAAGAAAGTGGAGTATCAACATTAAACACTCTTATTCATGCCAAATCAAAATGTCAACTCTCACTTTACATTCATTGATATTGTCAATCAGTGTAAAAAGTATCACTGTGACCAGTGTAGTTTTAACAATATTTTCTAATAATCATATGATGAATCCAAGGACAACTCTATCAACTACAATAATTTTAGTACAATGTAAACTACAATTGAGTCCGTTGTGCCAAAGTACGATGACTTTGACCGAAACGGAAATATTTTCGACGTGTTCTAGGCTGTTGTGCTTAAATAGAAAGAACCCCAAGGTCATGTTAATAAAGAAAAATCTTTGTATAAATATTCATAGTTCCGTTTGAACAGCGGTTAGAATGGTATTTATTCTCGATTACTAAATTGTCGAATATGACTTTTTAAAAAATTATTATACATTCCTGGAAGGTTCTGTTTTTGTCATTGTGACCTATAGGCCTACTATCATCAGAGGTGTAATGTAGTTCTCATTCGAAATTGATTGATGTCGATAATTTCGTTTAGAGTAGAATTATTCTGTTTTATTTGACAGGCATAACACATACAAGTACAATACAATAGAAATAGAAACCTTGACAGTATAGCCAATTACACTCCCTCCAAAAAAAAAAAAAAAATGAAAAAATAAAAAATAAAAAAAGGAAAGGAAAGGAAGAAGAAGAAGAAAAAAACAATCAATATATACATGTATATATATATATATATACACTGTTCGTCATAAAGGTGGAATATTTTTTTGGCTCAAGCGACGTTATGTGCTCCGTTATTAATTTCTTGAATGTGTTTGTCACCGCTTTCACTTTCAGGGATCCTGGTATATCTTGGACGTTCCCTCAACCCTTCCCGGGGATTTTTCTTCAAAAAAGTTTGTCACCCCCAGAGGATGGCCATTTTTGTAATTTTTTCTAATTTTGGGGCCCTTTTTTGTTCACGCGACCCACCAAGGCCCCCTCAGTCCTACCCAAGGAAACACGTCTGAGGTGGAGATTTGTTATTGTTCTTTAAAGGGAATTTCACCCTGGAATTTTAGTGGTTTAAAAAATGCAGAAAAATATGAGTGAAAGTTTGAAGAAAATCGACCAAAAATAGAGAAGTTATGAATATTTAAAGTTTTGATTCTGTGACGTCACGTGCGAGCAGCTCTCCCATGTGTTGTATATGTAAATTCCATAAATTTTTCTTTTTTTTTTATGGTTCTTAACAATGGAGTGGACTAAATTGATATTAGCATGCATATGAACATATGTTTGATGATATATCTACCGCACAGGTGAAATAATTAATATTCTTTCTGAAAAAATGACACTTTAATGGAATTTACATTACATAACACATAGGAGAGCTGCTCGCACGTGACGTCACAGAATCGAAAGTTTAAATATTCATAACTTCATTATTCTGTGTTCGATTTTCTTCGAACCTTCACTCATATTTTTTCTTTATTTTTCTGCATTTTTTAAAACCACTAAAATTCCAGGGTGAACTTCCCCTTAAATTAAATCTAGTTTATGGTTACAGGCTCGACTCTTTTGTCTAGGGGAGGGGTCAAAATTTATTTTGATTGGGGTTTAACATTCATTTTATCATTTTTACACCATGGAAATTCTATCTTCCCTAAATTGTATTGTAAAATCTCAACCAAACATAAATCAAAAATAAATATTTATCAATAATGACTATTTACAGCCTTGTCATCAAGGCTAAACAAAATTTAAGGGGAAAATGATGATATTTAAGGGTTAAAGGTGGTTTTTCATTTCTTTTGTTTTCAGCATAAAGATGGAATAAAATATTCCGAATTTTCACCAATCTCGTTTTCTACTTCAACCCCTCCCTACACAAGAGACCTTAGCCTGTCCCCAGAAATATAGATTTAACTTAAAGAACAATATGAAACAGTACACCTCAGTCGCTTTTCCTGGGGTAAGACTGAGGTGGGCTTGATCGGCCGGGAAAACAAAAAATGGCCCCAAAATGAGAAAATGACAAAAATGGGCCCCACGGGGGTTGACAATTTTTTGGGGGGAAAAGGTCCACGTGAAGGGTTGGGAAAATGTCCAAGATATAGCCAGGGTCCCAAAAAGTAAAAGCAGGGACAAACATATTCAAGAAATTAAAGTTAGAGCAAAATCATGTCTCTATAGCGGCAAAAAATATTCCACCTTTATGACGGACAGTATATTATATAATATATATATTATATATATATACACACACACAAAAAAGTAAGTCCCCCCTAATCAAAATTATGTAACTTTTGAACGGGCTTGTTTTGAGCACAACAATTTGGAGGGGTTTTTTACACTTATTGAGTACCTTCTGAGAAAAAAATGATATCGATCCCTGGAGACATACATGAGTGATCAACGTTTAAAGCAAAAATTGACATTTTCAAAAGTCACAAGGGCCATTTTTTGGTCTGTAAAAAATAACAAGTTTGTAAAATTTTCTTTTTACCTTGTGTTTAATTGTTTTGGTGGTTTTATCATCCAAAATTTGACCATACAACACCAATCCCGATACATTTCACTATTTTTCATGGATGAGTGAGCACAATTTTAAGAATTATGTTCGGGCCTCTAAAAATGGTAAAATCCAACAATTTATTTAAAGAATTGCCATCACATATTATCATCAACGTCATCGACACATTTTGTGAAAACATGAGCACTATTCGTCGTGTCATGGACGAGCAAGCACACTTTAAAGGTGGGTTTTGTGACTTTTGTCATGACAAATTTGCCTTTAATGTGTGTTTATTTATGCATTACGCAACGGTTTTATCTCATATTCGCAAATAAGTTAGTCGATGAGTGTATAAACATAACTGCCAAATGATATTACTTAACACCTTTTTGTTAAAAGGTTCCAGCATAATGATTTGAGGTTCGTTTTGCCTCGAAATTGTAGACACGATGTCAATGGAGAGAAAATCAAAATTTCAACAAAGTTGAAATGATTCGGCTTGATTTCATTGATAATTTTTGTAATTCTACTGAGAGTTTTTTCACGAAACTTGGAAAACAACTTCATGGTGGTATACTTAAACAGGAACAAACGCTAATCTGATGAGGCACGGAGTTGGCCAAAGCTCTGAAATTTCTTCTTATTTGCATATTTTTTTTTGATATCTTCTGCTCACTAAAGCATAAAACAAATCTTAAGAACTACAGCACCAAGTCCGTTTAAAAAAATTCAGAAGCAAGACCATTTCACCATTTTATTTGATACAGATTTTAATTGTTTGTGTAATGATTATGATGATGACGAAATGGTTCATTTTATTTTGTTCTTTAAACGATTCCAATGCTAAGGCTGGTGGCGAACCAGGGAAAGATTGTCATTACACACTAGCCCATGCATGTCTATCATGAATGGTCAAAAAATCTCGTGTCTTTTTATCCTCCATATAATTATGAGAGACAAGATTTACGGGGACAGAGGGAACTACTGCAGCTCATTCATCCTTTTTCCCCCGAGAGACGTGTACAAAAAAGCCCAAATGACCATGACCATGATGACGTTATACCCTTTAAAATTTTTTTTTTATTTAAATATATATGTGTCACCCCCCCTTACTTTCAGCTCAGCCACCGCACTTTCAAAACGCCCCATGGCCCCGGTTTGACAGATAAACTCTGACAATACTATACTACTACTACTACTACTACTACTACTACTACTACTACTACTACTACTAAATAATAATAGTAATAATAATAATAATAATAATAATAATAATAATAATAATAATAATAAAATAACAATAATGATAATAATAATGATAATAATAATAATACACACCATTTTTATATAGCGCATATCACTGTACATGTACCCCGTAAAAAGACATGTAAGTACCTATGCACTATAATGAAATTAAACAAACAGAAGGAAAGATTACAAAGATAAACATAACTTGAGATATTCAGTACAACATCTTAATTCATGATCAAAAGTATGATTTAAATAAAAAAAGTTTTCAGTTTACTCATGAATTTCGTTAATGAGTCAGAGAGTTTTATTTCTTTTGGAAGATTATTCCACAAGTTAGCACTTGCTGCTTGAAAGGATCTTGAGTCATACAACTTTGGGGGCGACGAGAAGAAATTTTTTGAGAGGATCATAAGTTTCTATCTTATACTATATTCTAATATACATTTTATGATCCACAGGTCACACAATATCGAAGACATGGCATTTTCAAAACAACAACCCGGATCAGGAAATCTTGTCCAGCTTTCGGAAGCTAACAATGCATTCGCCCTGCATCTCTTTAAAACTCTTCAAGATGAACGGGAAGGTCAAAACCTGTTTTTCTCTCCTCTCAGCAACATCAACTGCTCTGGCCATGACACATCTTGGAGCCCGAGGTGATACAGCGACTCAAATCGCGGACGTCTTCCGTTTCAACCAAGTACAACAAGATCAACTTCATGATACATTTAAAGAACTAAACAACGTGCTGTATGAAACAGATCCTGATATAAACTTCATGCAGCCAACAGGCTATACGGAAAATCTGGCTACAACTTCGTATCGTCGTATCTCGAAGGAACTGCTTCCTACTATGGAGCAGCCATAGAAGCTGTGGACGATTTTACATCTCCGTCAGCCGCCAAATCGATTAATGATTGGGTCGAAAAGCAGACAGAGGGAAAGATTACTAACCTGATTGCTCCTGGAGTTCTTGATACTCTCACGCGACTTGTCCTGGTAAATGCCATTTACTTCAAGGGAACTGGGCATCAAGTTTTATGCAGAACATACATCGCAAGATAGCTTCAAGTTCTTGATAGCAGGAAGGTGGTCCCGGTGAATCTCATGATTCAAGAGAGCAGATTTCCATTGGCCATTGACAAAACCAATGACTGCCTGGTCCTTGAGATGCCTTATCAAGGTGACAATCTGAGTCATTGATCGCCCTTCCCGTGAAAGATGATGGCCTTAGTCAACTTGAGTCAAAGCTCTCTACGGACATCCTCAAATCTGGGACGCTGGACTTCAATCAAAGCAAGTTAACGTAATGCTTCCAAAATTCAAACTCGAAGCACAATTCCAACTAAAGGATGTTCTGATAAGAATGGGAATGTCTGACGCCTTGATGACAGTAAAGCTAACTTCGAAGGCATCTCAGGTGACAGAGAGTTGTCCATATCCGCTGTTATCCACAAGGCTTTCGTTGATGTCAACGAGGAAGGAAGTGAGGCAGCTGCTGCCTTTGATGTTTCGATTTATGTTCTTCACCACCAATTTGTTTCGAGCAGATCATCCGTTCCTCTTCATGATTCGTCACCGACCTACAAAATCAGTCCTATTCATGGGACGAATGATGGATCCCTCTTAGATTGGGATTGCCTAAAGGGGCTGTCCCACTGAAGGCGATTGTTGTTGCGACAACTGGCGATCTTGCTGTTGTGAGTGTGGTAGCAAGTTGTTGTTGTAGCCTAGCTTAGATAGAGTCTTATGTAGGTTTATTATCGCCTTTTTTAAAAAGAATAACTCCTTATAATTATGAAATTATCAGGTTGTCGCCACAACGATCGCCGCCTGTGGGACAGGCCCTTAACAGAGAGGAATCCCCAGCAAAAGAGCTGATACCATTTCAAGCAGATTAACCATTCTCATCATGATTCGTCTCCGACCGACAAAATCAGTCCTATTCATGGGACGAATGATCGATCCCTCTTAGATTGGGCCTAACAGAGAGGAATCCCCACCAAACGAACTGATACTATTTCAAGCAGATCATCCATTCTCATCATGATTCGTCAGCGGCCGACAAAATCAGTTCTATTCATGGGACGAATGATGGATTCCACTGAGATTTGGCCTTACGGGGGGAGTCCTCTACCAAAAGAACTGATTCTATTTCGAGCAGATCACCCGTTCTTCTCCCCCTAAATTGTTCTTTAGTTTATTTGAGAGCAATTTCGGCCAGCGCGGCGTGGCCTAAGAAAATATTAAATTCAAATCGACTCTTACTCATAAAATCATGGATCCGTGCCCAATCCAAGCATATTATGTTGTTCCTTTTAAAGGTTGGATATTTTTGTGTGTCCTCTAGGGACATCACTTCAGACGCGTTTTGCGCTGGTAGCATTGAGGGGGCCTTGGTTAACCGGGCAAACAAAAGGGAGCCAATTAAAAAAATAAAATAAAAATTAATGACAAAAATAGGCATTGTAGGGGTTGACAAACTTTTCAAAATTTTCATTCCCCGCGAATGTTTTTGGGATATAGCCAGGGTCCTGAAAAATGAAAGCGGGGACAAACATTTTCAAGAAATTAAAGCCGGAACAAAAAGGTGTTTCTTGAGCATATTAATCCAACTTTTTGACCTACAGTGTACAGTGCTGGCCCCGTGGAAGACCAGCAGCAACATTATTAGTTGCAGCTGAAATGGGCTACCAGCCGTATTTTAAACTTAATATATGTTTTATATTTTATATGTAATTTGTATCTGCTTTTTATTTTACGGAAATAAAACCAAACCAAACCAAACCAAACCAGTGCGTCCCAAATAAAAGGAAACCCAACTTTGAGAGCCTTGTAATTAAATTGTATTACTTATTTTGTCATTAATTTTTGTATCATGACAACGAGTAACTCATATTCTATCCAGTGATGCCAAAATCATACCTGTACATGTACTCTCATATGGATGACTGAGCACCCGAGTTCATAAAAAAACTTGTCGAAACCAAGTTGTTCCAAGTTTTTCAGAAGCAACCCTAGCTTTCTGATCATTCATTCTTTGTGTGAGGTCACACCAACTAAGTCCATTTATAAGGAACAAAGGATTACTTGGATTTTTGAAAGACAAGGGGCTGCTTTTGCACAAACTTGGAACATTTCATTTTCTACGCTTGTTTTTTTAAAGCCCATGAACACGTGCTCAGGTATTGGTCACAACATGGGTATAAGTTCGGTATCATTGAATAGAATATGAGTTACACACAGAAAAAAATAAGTGTCAAAGCGACACGATCAGTGGCTCGTGATGACCAGACTACAATAAAGAGTCACATTTTCCTATCTACAATAGTCATATGAAGAGTTTGAACTCTTCGAGAATGAGTATTTTAGACACGCATTAAAAAGTGAGACATTGCGCGCATCGGATTGTTACTTGGGTTTCAAATCAAAAGAAGAGGATTATCGCAGAGAGTCAATAGAGACTCTCTGAAGAATAACTTTTCCCTGACTCTTTTTATAGTCATACAAACTGACTCTTCGAAGTGATTATTAGACCACCAAAAGGAGACACATCCGCACTGATTGTTACTTATATTTTGAATCAATGAGGATTTATAGATGGTCACAAAGTACTCTCTTGATACTTTTTTCCCGACTACCTTTTTATAGTGAAATAAAGATTGTGACCAGTGGAAAGGAGTCACATGAGGCTGGACTCCAGGAGGAAATAAGTCATCTGATGTAGCAGCTTGCAAACGCTCGAGCGTGCCACAGTGGATTTGCACGTAGACTCTGCATGGTGGTACTTATGCTGGATCCGTAGAGTCAATGTCGACTCCTTTTAGATTAG
>CALNVZ010000174.1:61321451-61356480 GCA_940671915.1 Paracentrotus lividus
ATTAAAGAGTCTGCTTTAACCAATTTAAGTGTCATCTCAGGGACAGAGCTGGACTCTTGTAAAAGGGTCACTTAGACACTTATTTTTTTCGGTGTGTACTCTTTATTATGAAATAAATATCAAGGTCACACAAGCTATACAGGTTTGATATGAGGCTCTGAGATTTGGGTTTACTTTTTTATTCTGGGATGCACTGTATATATGCCTACTGTAAATTAATGATATGAATTTGCTTTGTTTAGTACGCTTACTCTTTTGTTTGTAATGTCTAGTACTGTTATTGTATAGTGCATTATATCGATGTCTAAACATACTAGTTATAACCGCATATGCCGGTTTTTTTATTATATATGCACAAATCTTTAATTTAATTCTAATTATATGAACAGATCTTTAATTTGAATTTAATTTGATAAGTAACAATGTATTCATATATCCAAGAATGAACTTCAATATTTGGAATCCTGTTTGCATACATTTGATTTTGCTATGTTGGGCAAGCAAAAAGCATGGAGTAGAATGAGTATGCACAGATCTTTAAGTTTGATTTTACATAGTAACGAGATATTGAAATATTAAAGAATGAAATACAATATTTAGAATCTAGTTTATATACATTCGTTGTTGCTTTGTTGGACAAAATAAATAGCATGGAAAACAGTGAGTTTGTGTGAAAATAGAGAGAGGGAGCGAAAAATATAGAGTGCATGGAGTTAACTTGGGAGACAGAATGGATGAGAATATCGGGAAAATGTGGACACAGACACAATTGTATTGTTTTATTTATTTAAATATGGTATCAAAATAAAACTGCTAATAATCAGCCACAGGGTTTATCAGCAACATGAAGATTACAAATACAAATATAGCAACATAGGAACAAAAAGGTGAAGGGGAAAATGAGAGAGAAAAGATGGGATTTAACATGCCATATCAGTTTTTTTATGCGTGACAATTCCAAATGATTTCAAAGTACAATGTATGCTATGACAGGACACTTAAAGTTGACTAGAAAAGACTTATCATCATATACGAAATGAATCAGTGGGATGTGTAGAACAACTTGCTTTTTATTCCGTGAAAAACGGACAACCTGAAGTGGAGTTACAGGACGTCATCTGTCCCCTCCCTGAAATCTTAAACATCAAGTCAAATTTGGAGGGGTTCTTGATGACGTCATAAGTGTGGGGGAAAGTTGCACAGCTTGAATGCTGCACTATGTATACAAGTCTTATACGTGTATTGTAATGCATTACTTTTTATCCCTTCCTTATTTCATTCATTGTCTTCCTCACTTTCCTTATGTTATTTATTGTTTCTCTATTTCCTGATGTAATCCGTTGTATCTCCTTCCATACCAATGGTGTTTATACTTATGCTTTCCTTATGGTATTTATTGTATTTCTCTTTCCTTTATATGTTATTCATTGTTTTTCTCAATTTCCTTATGTTATCCATTGTTTTTCTATCTTTTCTTATGTTATTCATTGTTTTTCTCACTTTCCTTATGTTACTTTTTTTTTTTTTTTTTAAACTTTCCTTATGTTATTCATTGTTTTTTCTCACTTTCCTTATGTTATTCATTGTTTTTTCTCACTTTCCTTAATGTTATCCATTGTTTTCTATCTTCTTTTATTTCATTGTCTTTCTCACTTTCCTTTTGTTACTCATTGTTTTGTTTTTTTACTTTCCGTATGTTATTCATTGTTTTTTCAGATGCAGTGCAAATTCAAGAACCTATGTGACGTTTTTTGAAGATGCAGTGCGAATTCAAGAAACTGTTAAAAGTTTTTTTGAGGCCGCTCAGCGTGAAAAATTAATCGCGAGAAAATAACAGCGAATACAGTAAGCTATAAATGCAATATGATTTTAAAGACACATAATTCCAGATTTAGTTAATTGAGTACACATATTTATGATGCGGTCACGTCGAAAGGAAACTAATCGCGATTTTGAATCCATTTTATTTAATATCTATTGATCTCTGATTTGCATTGCCTGAATTTGATATATAACCCGACTGTAAAGAGTAAAATAAGAAGTGGACATATTTAGGCCTCTGAACGCGAGGAGAATTGTGCTCTTGGAAATCAAAATCAAGAGAAAAACGTCTGCGAAGTTTGACTCCGTTTGACTCGCGAGCCAGAAAAATAAGACCATTTTGTCACCGGCTCTACTCACGCGAAAATGCCCTAGCAACCACTTGTTATAAAAAAAAAAAGGTGAACGATTTGACGCAAGAGGAGGCTGCGCATTCAGGTTATACAGAGAACAATACTCGTCCGTTCACGCATGGATCGAGGCAAGCGCAGCAAAGCGATGTTGTCTAAATAACATTCAATCTTCTCAAAAAAAAGAAACTAAAATTGGTTAGTTGTTTTATTGCTTCGTCAAAATAAATAAAAACGTCATGTTCTTTCTAATTGTTTAAGAAAAAGTCCGCTCTTTTAAGAAAAGTGGTTTAACCGCAATCCTGGCGCTAAATAGTTAGAAACAAAAACTATTTTAAACGCTTTTGGGGGTTTTTATTCCGATGTTTGCGTGCGTTCTTTGAATGTCAATCGCGTATACTCTTACTCATTATAAGCAGGTCATTTTGATCTGAAACTCTGTTGAAATTTCGAACATATAATGGTCTATAGACTAAATTATTCTTGTACAGGGTTTATGCATTTTGTTTATATTCTTTGAATAAGTATATGATAGAGATAAGCCTCCAAAAATGTTTTAAGAAAATATTTGCACTCACGAATGTATTTTAGAATTTCTCTGATCAAACGTTTATGAGTGGCTAGGTTAGCTTTAAGACAAATGGTAAAATAAAAACGTTAATGATTTGCTCGATCTCGTCTTTTATTGATCAACCTGTTACCAGTAAATAAGAAAGATATTAATAATTTTTTAGAAATGAATTATTTTTAAGAGTAAATCGTATTTTGTTTCGTCGTGTTTTAGTAAAACGCTACTTTCTTAAACAGCGTTACTTTTGTAAAATAAACTGGGCAGAAGACTTTTAACCTAAATCTTGTATCAGAAGTATTATGCAATGTCACAATGCTCTATGTTTCCCGCTGATGGAAGGCAAATTTGTTAATAGGGAGGGTTATTAATTTCCCATCAGGAAACAAGATATCGCGGCCCTTAAAAATAAAATGCTGGAAATTAACATTCATTTGGGAGGGGGCGGGGATCCCATGATAGCTAAGTCAAGCAAGAAGTAGCTTTTCCCCCACATAAAGAAAAAAAAAAGAAAAAAATAAAAAAAACCCCCCCCCTCTCCCCAACCCGATTGTTAGATTTTGACATTCGTTTGCGTGCTCCGCTATCCCGGATGAAACAGCTTTATTCCACAGGCAGTTTGTTCTTTATCACCAAGTTTT
Organism: Paracentrotus lividus; assembly: GCA_940671915.1. Taxonomy (NCBI): domain Eukaryota; kingdom Metazoa; phylum Echinodermata; class Echinoidea; order Camarodonta; family Echinidae; genus Paracentrotus; species Paracentrotus lividus. The sequence continues at coordinate 61,324,832 of CALNVZ010000174.1, forward strand.
CTTTGATACTATGCACATGCCATGTCCTGAAATATACTGAGCATATTAATTTCATGATATTTTTTTTCCACCCGATTATTAAGTTATATACATCCACAAAACTACCGAGAAAATTAGTAAACACAGGACAAATTGACAAACATTGACAAGACCTTGAAGAAGAGTATGTTCCGTCACAAAGATTAATGTTTTAAAACCACTGAATATAATTTCCATATGAGTCACTTTGTTGTTTGTTGTCTTAAAATAAAATAGCTTTCCTACACCGACGTAATAAAATAATCTTGTTAACAATGAACCGATATATATACCCGTGGCCATCTTTATATTCTTCTTTTCGATCTCCACGGTGCTTATTTACGCTCTTAGCAACTTCGGGTTAGTTTAAACGGCATCTCGATGTTCCTGAAAGAAAGAAAAATACAAAGTAAAGTTAGAAGTGACGATGATATATTATGCTGACGATTTGTGTGTGTGTGTGTGTGTGTGTGTGTGTAGAATTTTATTTTTTTTTTGTGTATAATACACGCATAATATCACTCGAGCTGACATCTCCCCCCCCCCCACCCCTTTTTTTTTTTTTTTTTTTACACGAGGTATATTTTATATATTCTGAAATAATGGGCAAACACAGTCAATTTGGGCAACGTTTTGAAATATTAGAGCGAAAGAAATTGGTTGGATAGTTTCGAACGTAATAATAAGCCAAAATTAGGCTACTGATTAAAAAGCTGGCTTATTAACTTTTGATTTTACAAAAGCAAATTATTAAAGGTAAAGTTCACTAGTAAGAATATTCTTTTTGCTTTAATTTTAGGTTTTAGAGGATTTCATACCTAACAGTTAGTTCATTTTTCTCCGGTTGTAACTTACCATTTATAAAGACTGCATGTAGACCCTATACCAAATCTGCAACACATTTTAAATACGCCAAATGCTACAACTCTCTCTCTATAAAATAATTCAAATTTAGACTCTACGCGTAGATCTAATCAATTTTATGAATTATGTGAGCCTTAACAACCTCTTGCCCAAACCTACCACATAAAACTAGGACTAAGATCTACATACCTGATAAAATGACGACAAATACTTTTATCCTGATAAGCGTTCTCAGTCTGATATGTAACTGTGTAGGTACCGTATTACGAGCGTTGATCAATGACAGTTTAAAAAATAAAGTCAATGGATGATCCGATCCGCACGTACGTACGTGTACCTGTAGGATGGGCGGGGTTGGGTGTCCGAACACTTAACGAAATTGAAGCCTTGTTTTTTGTCTTTGGATTAAGCCAAAAACATATTTTTAATCGTGCTTAATTATCATCATCAATATTTGTTCTTCATAATATTTTCTACTTAGGCCTACCCTTCGTGCTAAAAAAATACAAATATTGCTTGCAAAACCTCTTCAAATGGCTGGTAAAAATTGACTGTCCGGACACACAACACGTACATGTAGTTTGATGAGCTATATATGAGCTATATATATGAGCTATATAATATGTATATAATTATGAGCTATTATGAGCGAGGTAAATAATATAGCATTAACACACGCCCGAGCGTGCGTTAGCGGTGAATGCAGTGCACCGCGAGATAGCTTTGGATAGGGGTCGCGCTGCAACGAGCCGCAGGCGAGTGTGCAGTGGCGCCCCATCCGGAGCATCGAGCGATCACTGCATTTACGTTTAATCGCACAATACAGGGAATTGAAGAGCTTTTATAAAATTGCGGGCCTTATCGTCGTTTCGGAAACCACTTGCTCAAATGCTTGTACACAAGTGAATGGAGTGGAAAGAGGAAACCAATGCGTGTGACTGAATGAAGCGCTGCTGTACAAAGTGAATGGTGGTTTCCTCAATCACGATTATGCCAAATTGGGACATTTTGCTAGATCTAGTAGATCTTGAGTTACTTACCAAAAAATTTCCAAGGGATTATCCCTTGGAATTTTTGGTAAGTAGCTCAAGATCTACATCACGATCGTCATCCATATAAAGTAAATAAGACACGGAAAAGACCCGGATGTATGTGTTATCACTTTTTTTGCGCCGCAAAATGCACACGTACGTACACTGGTACGTGCTTTGCATCGAAAATTCAGCATGCACACGTGACGCGTTAATTTGACCAACCACGATGCGTAAAATCACAGAGCTATTTTATAGACTCCCTTGTTACGACTTTTACGCTGCAGCGCAGTCACACAGACACTTACGTATAGTTATGTGTTGTTGTTTTTTTTTTTTTTTTTTTTCTGTTTTGTTTTGTTTTTGTTTTGTTTTGTTTTGTTTTTTTCCTTATCCTTATTCTTATAAGGATCCTTATTTCATCTTCTGTTCTATTATTTCTTATGTTTTTATTTATTTTATTCGATGAACGATATTATCACAATTTCCATTGCTTACTGTGACGGGAAGGCATCCGTGGGGATCCGTAGAAAAAAGAGGACATTTTGGACGCAGCCCGGAAGCTTAGTAACTGAAAGTGTCTGTGGTGTGACTGTAGCATTATTATTATGTTGAATAAAGTAATAAGACACGGTATGACAAAGGTAGAGTCCCTTTATATCATGGACTTATATTAAGTCCATGCTTAATATGTAGGGCCTACACAGTAGCGACAACTCGTGATTCGAACACCATGTTGGGGCCGACATTCTATTGGGTTCCATCCCGGGGGGGTCACTCACCACATGATGTGCTACTCAAGCGTGTCCCCAAAAAGCGTCGAAAAGGGTCTGTTTTCAGCCATTCGGCGGCGTCGACGCTTTCCTTAAAATAGGGGTGTTTTTTCATTTCAATCGCCATTTTCATAAAAATAGGGGTGTTTTCAGCGGAAATTGCTGTTTTGAGGGCAAAATTTCACGGTGTTTACGCCATTTAGGGTATGTTTTTCCCAGTCAGACGTCGAAAAGGGGTGCAAATTTGACTACATGCAATGAGACGTTTAGGGTCCATTTTCAGGATGCGGGGACACGCATGGGTAGCACTTTTTTCTTTGAGTGACCCCCCCGGGGGTTCCATGAGCCACTGCATTTTGTCAATGACCCGCCATTTTGGGGCCAGAAAATTCGATCAAATTGGATCATGTGTCGCAACTCTCTACATAAAGGAACTCCAGACAAAGGGTTATCATAACGCCACCTCGCGTTGGACCTTCGTCCATACTAGTAGTATCCATGGTGGCACCGTGATGGTGTGATTGACAACTCTTTTTTTGTATTGTTGTGATAAAAGTCACATACATGAACTTCTAAGCAGGGGCGTTCAAGCGCCAGGATTAAGAAATATATTAATAATCCGCGATGTGTTTTAAACTCTCGGTTACTTTTAAATTAAACATTTAAAATAGTGATTTCTTTTTCTGAAGCTCTATAGATCTGTTCCTTTAGCCGTTTAAAATGATGTTTCCTTTTTTCAGCTTTAGATCATAAACGTTTTTTTTTTTTTTTTTTTTTTTTTTAAGGATGAAACATTGTGACTTTTCCCTTTTCATGCCTTTGTGTCTTTATTACAACCTCTGGTTAATGGTGCCCCTAAGTTTAAGGTCAATTCGGCGCCCTCTAAGTTTGAGGTCGATTAGGTGCCCCGGCCCTTAGTCGTGTTAATAGTTTAAGGTCGATTTGGCGCCCCCTAAATGTATAAGGTCGATTTGGTGCCCCTAAGTCTAAGATCGAATCGAATTGGCGCCCATGGGTTTAAGATCAATTTGGAGCCTATATTATGTTGAAGATAAAATTAACGCTCATTAGCTTCAGGTTGATTTGGCGCTCCCGTAAGTTTCAGATCACTTTGGCGCCCACGGGTTCATCAAAATTTGGCACCCAATCAAAGTTGTAAGATCCCACACGTTTTAGGTCTATTTGGAGCCCCCTAGTTTAAAAATCAAAATGGTGCCCCTAAGTTCAAGATCCATTTGACACCCCCTAAGTTACAGGTCAATCGGGCGCCTCTTAAATTAAGGATCAAAATGGCAAAAAGGATTTCTTTTCACCTTTGTTTCGGATATTGAATTTGGAGCATTTTCAAATTATCTAATAATCAACTCTTTCCTTTTCTTTTTTTAATCGTAACTATCGTCACTACATAATAATATATAAATCGTCGTCATCATTACAATCGTTAGAATTATTATCATCCTCATCACCATCGTCATCATCTCTAATGTATTTCTCCTTCTTTCCACCTCTATCTCCTTTCCAAGTCTTTCTCATCACAAATTTAAATTTCATTAAAAAATGTCATCATGATAATCATCATGCACATTTTGTCTGTTTGTTTCGTTTTGTTTTTCCCCCACCATCTTCACCATCGTTAGGCTAGCCTATATCATCATTAAGTCTTTGTGTCATTATCATTTTCATCATCATCATTCATCATCTTATCATCATCACCTTAGTAATACCGAGTCTCTCGTGACCAAAGATAAGGCCTTTCTGTCTATTTTCATCTTTTCCTGAGGACTGTTATAAACAAAACCCTCTCTCCTTATTCGATTATCATGAATACGTCATCACCATTATCATCGTCATCATCATCATCATCATCTCTATTTCCATGTAGATTCCCTTTTGATCATCATCATTGTTATTTTAATAACGTAACATAGTATTAAAATATTATGTCAAAAAAGTTCTTTACGTCGAACAATCAGTAGGGCTACTTTACTTACTTACTGACTTACTGCCCGTTATGCCTCCATTGGCATGTAGGGCAGCAACGAATGTCCTCCACTTCTGTCGGTCCTGGGCCAATTTCTGTACAGTTCCCCATGAGTGCTTCAGGTTTTTCAGTTCTCCCTCTACTGTTCTGCGCCATGTGGTCTTGGACAGTACCCTCTTTCTTCTCCCTTCAGGTGTCCAGTGGAGAGCCACACGGGTGATATTCTGGGCATCCATTCTAAGAATATGTCCAATCCATTTCCATCGTCTTCTGAGGATAATGGTTCCCATGTTCTCTTGCTTACAGCGTGTAAGTAGTTCTTCATTTGTGATTTTGTTGGGCCAGAAAATCTGAAGGATCTTCCTGAGGCTTTTTGTATGAAAGACCGACAGTTTATGGAGGTCTTTCTCCGTCATTCTCCAGCACTCAGATCCGTATAGTAGAGTAGAGAGGACACAGCTCTGATACAGTCTCAGCTTTGTTCTTGTGCTATACTGTTGTGATCTCCAAACTTTGTTCAACATTCTCAAGGATATATTTGCTTTATTCAGACGATTCAGGCCTACTTTATAATCATCATTAAAATCATCATTGTTCAACTATGAAACTTTTCGTTTATTTCATCATCATCATCGCTTCTCGATCACTCTTGTGTTTTCCTATTTTTTTTTTCCATAACGATAATCATCACCACCATCATGATTTCAATCATTATTTATCATTATAATATTATAATACTATGGGCTATGTAATTTTAAATGGGGCCTTCTCTCTACAAGCTCTGATTTTAAGTCGGTTTCTAGATTCTCCTCTTTAGATTTCATGTTGTTTTAGAGTATTGTAAACATTGATTAAATCGCTATAATATAAATTATACCAAAAATGTCATTGTAAATATTAAAAGATTGAAAGAGGAATAAATGAATGAATACATAAATAATAAATAAATGAATGAATGAATGAATGAATGAATGAATGAATGAATGAATGAATGAATGAATGAATGAATGAATGAATGAATGAATGAATGAATGAATGAATGAATGAATGAATATATATATATATATATATATATATATATATATATATATATATATATATATATATATATATATATATATATATATATATATATATATATATAAATAAATAAATAAATAAATAAATAAATAAATAAATAAATAAATAAATAAATAAATGAATACGTAAATATATAAATACATAAATAAATAAATAAATAAATAAATAAATAAATGAATACGTAAATATATAAATACATAAATGAATAAATAAGTAAACAAAGGAATAAATAGGTGGGATATCACCTGTGGAGATATGAACTTGTTTGATAGATGGGAATGGGGTCCTAGAGTAGGCCTATGGGTAATTACGCTATCACAACAAACCTAATTCTAAGATCAATTTTTTTCTTTTCTTTTCATGATTCACCTAAACTTTGGAAAGTGCATAACACAGCCATGAATACCTCCAACACAAAACAGACAAAAGCAAACACAAATGTTTGAAATTGTCAAGCAAGATATTTATTATCTTTCATTGCAATAGCATTACATTTGAGCACACAAATCAGAAACAGAACGAACACAATTCAGATGAAGATACAATCTACACTAAATAATACATTGGTAAATCATAGTAATCCAAGCCCCGTTTCTTGAAACCACCGTGAGTCAAAGTTCGTGGACACCCCATTGAAACGCATGTGAATTCTACAACATGGTTGTGCAAGGACTTGGAGTTACGATGGTTTTGAGAAACAGGGGCCTGGATCGTAATCATATTAAGTGCGTACACTTGTGTCAAACGCTGTCCTTAAAGATAACATGTCATTTGATCATTGTTTTAAATCATGATTTTACGTATGTTTTTTTTTAATTTCTGATCTGCTTTAATCCAAGTATGCAACTTGAAACATACTAAACATGGTGCCCGATTCTGCATGCACAAATAAATAAATTCTCATGGTATATTACAATATTAAAAACTTTTTTTTATTGTACTATGCTTTCAACATTAAAGTTATAATTTCTGATCCATAAATGGCTTATTTGAGTATTATCAATTATGTGATTACAACACATATATATTTTTTCATAATCATCAAAAACACAAAATAGAGTGTGAATATATATTGTTATCATTATGGTTATTTAAAAGTTTTACAAGAAGGCATGTGAAGATAAGGACATGTTAAATAGCTTCATGTGACAAATAATATTTAACAATGCAAATGGCCTCGACTAAAATCTATACATTTGTCTACAACATAGCTGCAAGGAATCAAATTATCAAACTCAAGGTGTGCTCAAAATGATAGCAATAGTAAATACTGCTACAATAAAACATTAATCTACCATAAGGTTCTATTTCAGATGAACAAAATCACAGGACTATATACACATTTAAGAAACTTTTACTCATCTCTAGGAGAACTGTAATATTCATATTCTTTACCACCTCTTTGAACAATTATGAAAATAGACTTGAAGGTTCATTTTTAGTCCCAAGTTGACTAAATGGCACAGAAATTCAAATCCCTACCCCCCCCCAACATTTCTTCTATCTAAAATTAGATTTTTAATATACAATTTCAAATATTGAACAGCAAAATGGAATTCTAAGAAGAACACATAATAATTACCCTTGCTTGATCATCAGTGAAAACGGCATTTTATTCTCTTTTTCAACATTATTCATATTTCATTTAAGCCAACAAATTTCATAATACATGTATTTTTTTACTAGGTGGGGAAATTTGTGAGGGCTTTATTTTCGCAATTTTTGTGATGTTTGTATTAGCGGTACTATACATGGTTTTATATTGAAGTGGAAATTTTGCCAGGAATGACTCGTAAAATTAGTCGAGTATACTTTATCTATCACATATTCATTATTACAGGCAAGGGTATGCAGACTTCAGCCTTTTTAATATGAGGTGTTTGTTTTCATCAACCCAGCCTAGCGGAAATTAATTTCTTATGTACATATCAATAGAGGAATGCATTTATTATGCTATTCACATAATTCATAGATTATCAATTGTTTGAAATCTTACTAAAATCCAAATATAATGAATACAAATAACACTGTTTACGTCCATCAATGGCTTGCTAACCATTACTTAAGTGCTTATTATCAAATTATCAATTGCTATGATATTGTTCCATGATAAATCAGTATACAGTCACAGTTGAACTTTCAAAATAATTACCCAATTCAAAGCTATTTCTTTATTCTCAACAGATTTGACTTGAGTAAGGCTGACTGCAATATGGACTAAAAGAGTACATATGTATGCAATATACAGTCTGTGTAAAAAAAAAATGGTAGTCGGGAAAAACTTATTTAGGTATGAAATCTTCTCAAATGATGTGTGTATGTGGTACCAACTTAAAGCCAAAGGATTTTCCTTGCTGATGCGCTTTGTTTTGTATAGTTTGCTTTAGTGAAACAAAAGTTATGCTAAATTTTGTGCGACAAGGAACAAATAGAAATTACGCACATCTATTGTTCTGGAGCACTGAATTTGTGGTCAATAAGCAAAACTTAAAGAAAGGCATGGGACAGCGTGTGAAAAATTGATTTTTCTTGAATGGAAGAAACTAGTCATATCTCAAAAAATACAAAACCAAATGTGATGAAAAAATTGCAGAAGAAAGTCTGATTTTCCTACTTTATGAAGATACCAAATAATACCAGGTTGTGATTTATCTTCATACTATAAAAAAATGTTTTCCACTTGTACCATTTTATTTGACACAGACTGTAGAACTAGATGTACATTCATCAACTAGGAAGAACACTCTAGTAGCTATTGTTGTACTACAAAGAAAGAAGACTTGCATTTTCTAATCATTTTCTACACAATTTGAACAATGTAGGAAACTGACCAGAAATACACCAGTATTTAATTTTACCCAAAAATTAGCAAAGAAATGGGTTTCCACTGGGATTCAAACCCAAGACCTCCTTAATTGCTAGACAGGATCTATACCAACTGTGCTATGGCAAACCCATTTTTTATATTCGTTCCTGAAACCTGATAACTTTTCAATGTTCAAGAGTTTAGAAGCTATTAAAACCTGGCATAAACCTGAAGAATATGACCCATATTCTGCTATGAAGACAGAGTTTGTATGCCTCGCAATCTCGTACAACTCTATTGTGTGACCCGCATCAGACAAAAGGATCGCAGTTCATCGCACAATAGATTTTACGAATTTGCGACGCATACAAACTCAGTCTTCACAGCAGAATATGGGCCTATGGGTTTGCCATAGCTCAGTTGGTAGAGAACCTGCCTAGTAATAAGGAGGTCTCAGGTTCAAATCCCAATGGAACCCAACTTTTTTTTTGCTCATTTAGTTCAAATACTACACTGTTACAAACATTAGCTTTGGTTTACAAATACATTTAGGGATTTCTTTTATTTTTTTTACAGTTAGTTATAAAGCAAGTGTAATTACTATTTAACTGTCAAAGTAGCTTAGCTCCATAGGCTGCATTGAGTAACCAGAAAAACATACTTCATATTGACTTTGCTTATAAATGGTTTAAAGGTAAAATGAATATTGCTCAATTTTGGAAATATCTGTCTTTGTTTAATGTTACGATTAGTTTTTTAGTTAGTTTTTTCATTGTATCATTGAACTGGACATTTAACTCAGAAACAATATTTCAATTATAATTAAATCTGCCACAAAACTCAATAACGAGTGAAGATCAACCTACTTTTCAAATAGAAACAGCTGCACATAAGACCATACAATCCTTGTTAAAACAGACAATTACTAAGAATGCATGTTATTTGAATTCAGCTGCTATACTATATGAAATCTAAACAATTAAACATCAAAACCGATCAGCAATTGGAATGATATCGACAGGAACTAAAGAGAGATTAATTCTCATTTTGAGTTACTCTCTTTTACCTCTAACACAAGCTTCTATTACAATTATGTCATGCAAATTTGGTCAAACACAACCATCTTCACAAACATTTACTGTATTTGTTTTTACATCTTCTTTCTAAATTTTACTTTTTAGCACTTCAAAATTGAAATAAAAGTGATTGAATAGTGGTTAAATTTATCAAAGCTGCTTGAAAATGGAAAGTTTGAGGCAAAGGGGTTAGCAAATGGTGTAAATGAACAGAAAACAATTACAATTTGGATGAATTTCAAAATCTTACATATTTTGTTACAAGAGCCTTATACGTCATGTATATCAAGATTACAGTATAAAGCATCTTTCCAGTATAAAGCATTACAATACAAGCAAATGCATTGCATTGTCGTGCTGCTGGCAAAAGGGCCTTACAGGTTTTGTACAGCATGTAAAGGTCATGCCATACACAATCTCTTACAGCCTTCTTCCAGTAGCAAGATGGTATGACATACACAAAATCTTGCCTCCCTATTTCATGGATATATTAGTAAAATGGGTGATATACTACATGAATAAAATGTTCACCAAGAAAACTATACAAATAAATATTGAATGTAGGAACTGATGAATGTTACCCAAATCAGATTAAGATAAATAAATAACTTTACTTGAGAATATCTTTTGGCACAAAATCATTAAATTCAGTCGTTATGAACCTTTCCAACCTCTTGTCACCAAGATGTGGTTGAAAATTTCTCAAATGCTAAAACATTCAATGAAAAGGCTCTTGTACAGGCATGAAAATTTTCAGCTTTTCAGCTGATTTCAGTGGGGTTTTTTTTCTTCCTCAAATATATGATTTCAGTGTTGTTTCCCCTCAAATGTATGCCTTTTTTTAAAAGCCCAAATGAGCTATTTAGCCACTATTTCATGCCGTATTCACCTTTTTTGAGTCTTTTCAGTGTTTTTATCACCAAGCAATTTTCATGCCTGCTTGTAGTTCTGTAGCCCCCGCACCCGCCCCCTCCCTGCAAAATGAAATCTTTTCATTCTTGTTTGCTGTTAAAACAATAATGATAATAATAATAATTGTAGTAAAGGATTTACATAATCATAAATATATTCATACAATGATTCACAGTACTGTGTTACACATACTGTAACTGTTACATCATTAATATACCATCTAAACTAAAGCATATCAATTTTGATGTCAAATATTATGTCAAATCTATGGAGTTGTTTGGAAAAAGAATTGCTTACAGCTTACTTCAATTGAATACACTTTCATATAATAACATGAATATTTGGTGCATACAAGTGCAGTATAATTTTGGAATGGTGAATTACATATTTCATAGCTGTCACATATATATAATACGATTATTACTCCTTTGCTTATTTATCGAACCTAAACAATGCTTAATGTAACACCAAATAAAGACTCTAAATATGTATTAACAACTCACAGTTTCAGAATAAAATAAAATACAATTAGGGACAAGAAATTGTCTCATAAAAATAAAGATATAACATACCTCTCTTTCAAAATAAACTATACTTCCGTGTCTTTTCATTGCATTCACGTAATCACCCGATTCGCAATGACCAACTAGGTGGCGCTCTTTCATCTTAAGGACACAAATGTGGTACATTTTTATAAAAATCTGAAAGAAAACAAATAGTCAGTACTTCTCATTTCAAAAACCTACCATTATGATACAACATGATTAGGCAGAACGGTGGATTTGCTCACTTAATTCACATGCATGTATTTACACAAAAATCCTATTCACATAATAGGAGCAATTTTATTTTTACAATTTCAAAAATGAATTGGCTCAAAGATGGTATCAAACTTAAAAGATAATTGTCAAGTACTGATACAACCGCAAATTCACTGTATCACCATGTAATTTTTTTTGGTTAAATTGAATTAATTGCCAGATTTCTGAATTTTGAAATTGATTCATTGTATACAAAAAAAAAAAAATTAATTTAATGCTTTGCTCAATAGTGCCCTTCCAAAATATCTTAATTCTATTGAAAGAAATGTGTTCATTATTATCATTATTTTACAAATGTAACTGTTTAATCACTTGCCCAATATTACCGATAATTTACTATTTTACATAACATTACATGCCTTTGAAATAACATTTGCCCAAAATAAAAGGGCTTATATTTACTTTTGCATACATAAATTCTAATCACAATTATCATAAAAATACATTTTCTCAATCAATATTTTCATTTCCTTTTTGGGATACCTTCTTTTACTTAATACCTTTTGTAAATTTGTGACCCTTGACCTTAACACTCTTCTCATTTTTGCATTTCACCTTTACTCCAAACAAGAAAGACATTATCAATAAAGGTATCACGCAATGATATGACAGAATATGCTTTTCAATCGACAGAAATGTTGTATTATATACAAATAATACAAGTCACATTATTTTTACACATTCGAAGAGGACCAGGAAACGTTTGGCAAGTGCATAATACATTTGAGCAACAACATGAAGAATGTCATGATAAATCTTTGGTAACAATTTGAATAAAAACTGCTGCTATTTATTTAAAACTTCATCAACGAATGGACAAGAAGAAATATAAAAGAACCACAAAAAAAATGAAGGATTCCTTCATCGCACTGGATTTTCAATTTGGTCATGAACAGAGATACAATATATAGAATTCTTTTTCTAAGCACTACGATCAAGTCATAACGTGAACATTTTCAAAAAGAAATCTTCATGTCTGTAGTGAAATAACTTTATCACAGTAAATTAAACATGATCCTTCAATATTTACAAGAAGCCTTAACATCAGAAATACATTTCAAAGCAAAGAGCTGGTATATCAATATATTTACAACCAAGATAATCAATAATAGATATCGAGGGTCATAAATTCATACTTTTTAAGAAGGAACAGTGCATATTCGGCAAACAAATTTAAACAAATTTACATGACCAAAAAAAAAGTCATATAAATATAAAAACCTGACCATAAAAAGGACACGTTAAAGAAACATCAAAAAGATGGGCACGATTGCACTCCGCATCTGTGTACTGTTTTTTTTTTTTTAATACATGTATATATAAAAGAAATCTCAAGTAAATGCACATAAAATACACATATATTGCAGAGTCAGCATGGAAGTTCAAAAAGTGCACTTTAGACAAAAGATGCACTAAAAAAAATCCTCATTTTTTATGGGATTTGCTACAATTTCTCTTCACTTTTTGTCTCTGCAGATAAAGTTCTCCCATTTTGACAGTAAAATGGAAATGACGGAGATTCTACTAAGCACATTCAAAGATGAAGAGTAGTACATGTACATTCATTGGTATTTTATCTCATGATATTAAGATTAGCTGTTCCTTGACCAAGATTTTGGGGTTTGTAAATGACGTCTTTGTTGAACTTTGGGTAGCGCCTTGTTGCACATCCGAAGCAAGCACAACGTACACAGATGCGTATCTCTTCTAAACTAGAAATATAGTTGTCTACATCTCTTTCATTCTTCAACAAATAGATAACAGGATTGATGTGATTAGTATTCCTTTTCAAAACTTAACAAACCAAAACAAGAATGCCTAATGTGCCTTGATATAGCACAAGGTCCAAGAGCTGAAAACTTGGCAAATTTACAAATATTTTAAAGCAAATTTATATTCTTTAATGACACAATACAGAAATATTTCTGTATAAATGGCTCTGTTCGCTCAATCTCCTCTTTCAAAATAAACAAACCTCTGTAGGTGACATATCAGAGCTAAACTTTTGAATAGCCATCTAATCGTCTCTTTAGTCTTTGCTTTGGGATTTTCCTTGGTTTCTGGTAATAGTCCTTCAAAGAATTCCTCTTATTATTCTCTGCGTGGCCTGCGTCTCAAGGTGCCATAGTCCTCATAGTCATTGGTGGATCTGATTCTCTTACCAACCTGTACTTGCGACTGGGCGGTCAGCTGAAGATGAATGGCTGCCGTGTTCAGTTTGCCTGTTGAGGTGAGGATGCCTCGAAGACCTTTCATCTTAGCACTTCTCAGAAGGATCTTGGGGACAGGCTTGGGTGGCAAGTTGATGCTGTCCTCGAGATCGTCTTTGGTTTCATCGTCGTCATCCTTGCCTTCCATATTCTCATCTTTACTCTCGCTCTGTCCTTGTTCATTGTCATCATCGTCCTGTGACAGCTGCGACTTGAGACGCCTGTGGAAAGCCATTTCTGCAGGACTCTCTGCTTTCATGAGGGACTCCATTGTCATGCCTGGGAAAGCGCTGCCGTTGGAACGGGTGCTCAGGAAATCACTGAATTCCGTCTTGGTGTCCCAGATAGATGACAACCCAGTAAATGGATCTGCAAAGAGTTCTGGGTGAATATTATCCTCATTTCGCTCACCCTCATTCTCCCCTCTACCTTTCTTCCCAGTGCAACCATCTGCCTCATCCGTTGCTGCACTTACCACATTCTTGTTGATATCCTCCTCCTTTCCTTTGACTGGTTTCTTATCTCCCTTCGCCTCTTCCTCTCCCTCACCTTCACCCTCTTCCTCTTCGTTATCCTCCTCTTTCTCCTCAACTTCTTCGTTCCCATCCGCATCAATCAATCTGACATCCAGCTGGTCCCGAATGTTGCTGTCAAACTTGGTGACCGATGCCACAAAGTGCTTGGCCCATGTGATGTGCAGGACAGGGGTGGAACTTCCTTCTTCCCATTTACAGATGTTGTCGTAGAGCCGTAGGTAGAATCCGTAGCACTCTGGATCTTTGGGGATGTGCCTGGCATCTCTGGAGTGGTATACGGTCGCTTCCTTGAGGATTGTAGGAATCAGTTCATTGGCCACTTCCATGAATTCCTTGTACACCTCCTCATCCTCCCGCTGATAATTGTACCTTGACAAAAAAAGACAAAATATGAAGGTCAATGTGATTAACGAACCCACAATATTTCATGTCAAAATTTCATTTGATACGGTGTAGTTTGTTCATAGAGCACATGGGACAAGTGAGCTCAGCGAAACATCCAGTCGTCAGCATTACACTAGACTCTTGCTCTCCTTATATTCATTAACAATCTTCTTGTTGTTGTATTAAGTTACTATGGGACAACAGTCTTGTGCCTGAAAAGCTTAATAAGCTTTATGTATACTATAGGGCAGCTTCTTACAGTGTTACACTCCCTATTAGGTAAGCTAACTGCAAAATACAAATTAATATGAGTCAAATAATTGCCTTTTGAACTAATCTTCTCTTTATATGCGATTTTTTTTAAAACCCTGCATGTGTAAGTTTTAATCAATCATAAATTTGATCATATCTGTTTTACATTACAGGGGAAGCTTTTTCTTCAGTCCCAACAGATTCAACTACATTAATGCCATAGTCATACCCGTGAGACTGAATCGAAACCGAGCTCAGACCGAACAAGTTATTACATTACAATGAATGTCAAGCTTTTGGTCGATTTGGTATCGGTCTGGCGGTCTGACTGAGGTATGAGGTTGATTGTACATCAACATTGAGCATGAAAATGGGTAAATTGCCACTTGGTCTAAACCCACTTTGACTAATTTCCATTTGGTCTCATCCCAGATGGTGTAATTCCATTTCGTCTAAAACCAGTTCATCTATGTACCACTTCGTTTATTTACCATATTGTCTAATGTCCACTTGGTCTATCACCATGGTCAATTCCAGTAACAAACTGATAATAGACCAAATATTCATTTGGCAATAAGATGAAAATGTAACAAGTGGATTAGTAAATTACGCGATGCGCAATATATGTCCCCGCCGATAATGTAAAATTCCCATTATATCACGATTAGTGCTATCACATAACGCAAACGGAATCGAAATCGGGTAAAAAATGGCGAAGAAGTAACATTTTGTAGCCAATGACATTATAGTCAAAGTCAAGTCAAAGGTCAAAGGGTCAAAAGTCAAATTCTGTTGAAGAAAATTTGTAGTCCTCAGCTAGTGCATCACTATAAACAAACGGGAATCGAAAGTCGGCGATGAAAAATGGCGAAGGAGTAGGATTTGGTAGGCCAATTAACAAATACGGTCAAAAATCCTCAATAACTCAAAGGTCAAATTCTGTGAAGAAGTTTGTAGCCATCATCTAGTGCTATCACATAAGCAAGCGGAATCAAAATGGATGAAAAATGGTGAAGGAGTAGCATTTTGCTAGCGAATGTACAATATAAGTATTAAATCAACGTCAAAGGTCAAGGGTCAAAGTCAAATTCCGTGAGAAGTTTGTAGTCCTCAATAGTGCTATTACATAAAGCAAACGGAATCGAAATCGTGATGAAAAATGGCGAAGAATAGGATTTGGTAGCCAATTAAACAATATAGGTCAAAAATCCAGGTCAAAGGTCAAAGTCAAAATTCGTGTGAGAAGTTTTGTAGCCATCATCTAGTGCTATCACATAAAGCAACGGAATCAAAATTGGATGAAAAATGGTGAAGGAGTAGCATTTTGTAGCGAATGTACAATATAAGTAAAATCAAGGTCAAAGGTCAAAGGGGTCAAAAGTCAAAAATTCCGTTGAAGAAGTTTTGTAGTCCTCACATAGTGCTATTACATAAAGCAAACGGAATCGAATCGGATGAAAAATGGCGAAGGGTAGCATTTTTTAGCCAATTAACAATATAATCTCAAAACTCAAGTTCAAAGGTCAAAGGGGTCAAAAGTCAAAATTCTGTGAAGAGTTTTGTAGTCCTCACCTAGTGCTATCACATAAAGCAAGCGGAACGAAATCGGATGAAAAATGGTGAAGGAGTAGCATTTGTAGCCAATGTACAATATAAGTAAAAGTCAAGGTCAAGGTCAAAGGGGTCAAAAGTCAAAATTCCGTGAAGAAGTTTTGTAGTCCTCACCTAGTGCTATCACATATGCAAACGGAATCGAAATCGGAGAAAAATGGCGAAGAAGAGTAGCATTTTTTAGCCAATTAACAATATAGGTCAAAATCAAGGTCAAAGGTCAAAGGGGTCAAAAGTCAAAATTCCGTGAAGAAGTTTGTAGTCCTCCACTAGTGCTATCACATAAGCAAACAGAATCGAAATCGGATGAAAAATGGCGAAGGAGTAGCATTTGTAGCCAATTAACATTATAGGTCAAAAATCAGGTCAAAGGTCAAAGGTCAAAATTCTGTGAAGAAGTTTTGTAGCTATCACCTAGTGCTATCATATAAAGCAAACGGAATCGAATCGATGAAAAATGGCGAAGGAGTAGCAATTGAAGATTTGATCACATACGGACGGCGACGGACGGACGGACGACGGACGACGGACGGATGGACGGACGGACGGACACACATACGTACGGAGCCCGTTTCATAGTCCCCTGCTCGAACTCGTTCGGCGGGGACAATTAGACCATTTGGCTATTAGCCAAATTGGCAATTAGACCAAGTTTTCATAAGCCCAAGTGAGAATTAGACTTACCGTATGGTTCGAATCCCGATGGTACCCCATTTTCTTTGCTCATTTTTTCATATTATATATTTCTGGTCAGTTTCCAAATTTATCCAAAAATTTTTTTTTTTTCACGTACAGATATTTTCGCGGTTGGCGAGGGTCCCGACATTTCGCGCGATGTTAAATTTGCAGTAGGCAAAATCTGGAATTAAAAGTAACTAGAACTATAAGTATTCCATCTTTTCCTATCTAAAAAACGAGACATTATATTTATAAAAAGACAGTAAAATGGAATAAAGACTTACTACCTGAATTTATTTGACCTACATACCAGCCATCCACGCATCGCGCTGTATCATTTTGTGTGCTATTACCGCTGCATAGACAACTCTACTCTGCGAGTTCAAAACATTTTCCAGCGTTGATAAATTTGCGGCACTGTTTAAAACCTTTTCGCGCGATGTTAAATTGGCGGTTACATCCCGATTCGCGAAATTCGCGAAAATAATACCTTCGTGAACGAAACCACTAATTAGACCAATTTGTTGTTAGACCAAATAAGTTTAGCCCATGTGGTAGTAGACAAATGGAGAATTAGACCAACTGCTGTTAAGACAAAGTGGATATAAACCTGAAAATATACTCACTGACTGAGCACTTTAGCTCCCTCAGCCCAGTACTGCATGGCCCTCTTGTACTGCTTCTGCCTGTACAGATGACCCCCAAGATAGGTGTAGGGATACACATGATGGTCAGAATAGCACTCCTTACCAGCCTTGATAGCCTCCTCAAAGAGGTCAAGGGTCGAAGGTCGGTCTGGTGTGGGGTCAATGCTCTCAAGGTCACCAAGGTTGCTGAGAGCAAGAGGGTACCTATAAAATTAGAATGTCAGTCATTATACTTAGTCGTCATAACAAAACTTGAATCTCATCATCTGTTTAAAATTCACTTTGATTTCACAAGGGCTCCGTAAATTGAAGGTTTGCAAGCAATATAAAAATTGTAATGGCCAATCATGGTCACTGTTTCATGCACTTTTTGTTTAAAGAACTCTCAAGTAACCAATTAGAATGGTTCCTTCACATTTGCAAATAATTGCAAACCTTTGTTATGGGGCGCGGGCCCGAGAGGAAAGAGTCCTCAGTGCCTACATAAGGAGGACTTCAAGATTTGGTTCCCTGATCATGTCATACTGACTTCTTCTTGGCTCATAACTATCACTCTCTTTGTACATTTACATACTTTCTCTCATGGAAAAAAAATACAGAAATTACTTCCAGTCAAAACAGAAAAATTGGAAATTCATTTTTTCTTATAGGACTGTAAATTGTTCAAGGATGAATGATAATGGTGATCTATCATGAATGAAAGGCTAACCGTAAGAGCTATGGAGTAATTCAATTTGTGTTGTCTGAGCAAAAACCTGAAATTCAAAATGCAGCAAAATGTTGGTGTGCAACATTTAAAATCTTGCTAATAACTCAAAGGCAGTACAAGGACATTGCAAAACAACACAACGCACATGATCTTCGTTTTTTCCACAATGAAAGTAGAAGAATATTTTCGATAGACTTACCAATATTCAAACATGTACTTACTTTTTCAAATGGCCCATGTCATAGAGTAACCACAGTAGTTCCTGGTTGAGAAAGAAATAATCAGTTCTATTTTAAGTATAACATGTACAAACTTGCGTAACGTTCTTATCATTATTAATAAACATTAAACGCACATTCAAAATAATTCATGACAAATTCAATACTTTTATTCATCACTTGGAAAAAAAAAGCATGAAGCAAAACACAGTTTTGATTAGGCCTCCATACTGTATAAAATTCAATTAGGTATCAGCAAGTGTCCCAGAAGTGGCGAATCTATATGCATTTTTTTTTAAGGGGAAAGGAGGAGTGGAGCAGAAAGTCTCCCCTTTCTCCACCCAGTAGTTACAGGCCTGATCATTTAACTTTTTTTTTTTCCTCTTCCATCTTTCTTTTTTTTTTCCCCCAGAAATTCAATAAGCCTAAGATTTGCTGAATTATTAGTGAATTATCCTTTTAAAAACAATGTGCAATATATACATGCAGTCTGCCTCCGCAGCAAGATTAAAATGATGAGCACACTTCACTGAAGGATTAAAGGAGAAAAACGAAAAGGTTGCTATGGCAACAATATTGAACAGCAATCCTGCTATAGAATGGCAGCATTAAAGCCTCCACCCACACAAGATATTATAAAAACTTTAATTAATCACGTATGATTACAATATACTTTGATTCCAGCAGTGATCAATACTTTTCCTTGAAAAGCTGATTAAAAAATGGCATCTCATATAGCTTTTTAAAAATAGCATATTTTTTATGTCTAAAAAAAGTTTCGGCAATATGTAATAGGACAATGTAAGTTTGATTGCTGACGTTAATGAAGAACGCTGAGAACAATTGTTAAATGATGATTCCTAATGCATACTTTTTGTACATGTATATCATTTTTGCTGCATGTAGCTGATGTTTTAATGTGTGGGTAGGGATTATAATATTTATGTAACGGAAGTTTCAAGATTTTAAAATAAATGAACTCCTCTTAAAACACATGCAGGTACATCATAGTAAATATGTTTACTGTAATGTACATTGTACTTCTTACTTCCTTTCTCCCCTGAAAAAGAAAAACAACAAATATGTGGCCAGCAATCACGTTTCTTCTTAACTACAAAACCTTCTAGATGACGTAATTAAAAGGCAGCTCAGAAAAACACCAATGTCAGATCTATATTTAGGTGCCGGTTCTGATTATTGAATTCTAGCCGGCCATGGTGGTGGCAAGATGCTGCTGTACAAATGGGACGTCATTACCCTTGGGGAAAAGGACGGTTCACTCTTGAAGAATAAACACATGAAATGAGTCATTTTGAATTTAAAGTTTTACATACATCTCATTGAGTAAGGTGATGAAAATCAAATAAAAGATTTCAAATTGCCTTTCCTTCTGTTCTACAATGATGTTATTATTTGATTGTATCTTTATATTCATCAATTCATTAATGAAAAATTTTTTTTAAAAATCCCCACTTTTTACTATATTAGGTATATAATTACCAGACATCCACCTTAAAAGAATGATCGACTGTTCAGTATTAATCTAGAAGCCAATATCTTGGCGTACAGATCTTTTTTTTTGCGATTTTTGAATAGTGTATAAAAGCCAATATTTTCGCGTACAGATATTTTCACGATTTTGGACTAGTTTGGGAAATTCATGATTGGATATTTTCACTTTTTCGTGATGTATTCATTACTATATAGCCTTATGTTGAAGTAGACATTTTCGTGAAAAATAGCCACTTACACAGTAGTTAGGAAAATTCCAAGCCCAACTAGGTTTTAAGAAATTCATACCATTATTTTCAATAACCATCACACACGAGAAGGACATGTTTAGGGAGCACAGCTGTAAAGACGTGCATTTCACAACACTAAATGTCAAATATTTGGTTGTTGTCATAGAGCAGAAAAGCAATCTCCATAAAACAGTTGGACTTGAGGTATGCTTGACGGCATTGACGGATATAGACAAGAGATTGTCATTAGTCAGACATGGCTGATTCAGACAATGAGGAAATGCAAAAATGAAGAATTTCTCCTTGAGGGTACAAAAAGACAGTAGTCTGGATTTCAGACTGTCAAATATTCATCTTTTATCATCAAAGACTATGATGATATTCACAAGAAACATCTAGGATGATCATATAGGTATTAGGTACCTTACCAAAAGATAAAGCCGCGGCCAGCTGCGTGAATAGCGGCGCTTTATACCAGGTGTACTAATCCCCTTCAATTAAGTCAATGGAAGAATAATAGGGGAACGGTATATCCTGCCTATAACCCGCTGTGAGGAAGGACAGAAAACCTAAACATAATGCTTCTGTAATTGATAGTTACAACATAGGCAATACAATGAATATCAAATAAATAATTTTCACTAAATAAATTTATCTAGATTTCAAAAGATATAGATTCAATCTTTTCTGATAAATATCCTCATTTTTCAATGTAAACCAAAAAGAATCTTTCTTGTCCTATCAATCAATCAAGTACACATACTTGGATTTTTATAATAGAAGTGATTCATCAACACCCACTATAAGTTTACAACAGAGGCGTCCAAGCCATAACTTTATTAAAATCGCATAAAGGGTGACTGTCCTGCAAGTAGAACATCACCTTCATTAATTTCAATAATGCTTTTGGCATTTGTCCTGGATGATACGTTGAAAGGTTAATATCGATAGTTAATAATCTTACCATTCGCACTGCGCAATGACTAATGCTTCATCTCATCTCTATTCTACAGGCCAGACAATTAACATTTGGTCTTTGATAGTTTCACACAGAAATGTGTTTCTCAACCTAATATAATGCTCTCAATCAATTTGGCACGAAGGCAACACTCAAAAATACTATTTTCATCTCATCTTATCTGTAGATCCTAAACTGTTTAAATTTTAAGGTTTATTTATTTATTTATTGTTATATACGGTCTGATAAACATCACAGGTTTAAATAATGAGTTTGTTTTTCAATTCACCAACAATGCTAAGCAATTGTAGGGGCTCTCAGCGTACAGGAGTCGGGCACAGAGTTCTATCTGTGACTTTTTCACGATCAGGACTCAGAAAGCTTTGACCAAACAGATTTTTAAAAGGTGTTTGTCCAGTTGAGTATCCATTTGCTGCCCTGAATACTGTAATCGTGGAAATATTCGCGGTACATTAATTTTCACAGATTTCACGTGAAGATTGGCAGGCGCAAATTTAAAAACGTGCCAATATATGAGCATGCTTTTTTATGCATGTATTGGGTGTATTCAATTGCATGCTTACTAAAATACTGCCCAAATTTAAGACCCTGCGAACATTCTTTGAGGCCGCTCATCGCAAAATTTTAATTTGTGCGATAATAACAGCGAATACAGTACCCCTTCATTTCTCCAATACTCACAGACTGGCAAGGAATATCGCAAACTAATTGAAACCTTAGCCTTAGCTCCATCATTAAGCAATGCCTACAAGGTAATTTATTCCTATCCTCCAAGCAAAACACTGAGCTTAGTCAACAACTTCACACTCAGATGGAAACATAATGTATTACACAGAGAAAATATTAACTGTGCTGCACTATCATTCAATACAAAGTCATTGGGTCATTATAAAGGAAAAATGGCAGTCTCATATCAATTCATTTATTGTTATTATTTTCTTTTTACTAGATGTTTGTGCTGCACTTTTTCATATCAATGAACAGTGTGCAAGATACATGTACATTGCATTGCATTGCATTTTTCTTTTTCTTTTTTTGCAATTCTCTGTAAATGTCTTCTTCAAATGCAATTGGACCATGATCTACAATTTAAATAGACAATTTTTTATCTCTTAAATTCTCTACAAATGTCTTAATATTTATTGTGTATCCAGAAAAGAACAAAAAACTACCCTCTTGGACAACTACCCCTAGGCTTGGGTTAGGGATAGTTGTCCTAAAGTATGTTTGACAACAACTGTACATTGCTGATCATTAAAGGGATTTGGTAACTTTCAAAAACAAGAGCAATTAGATCAAGATGAATAAAACTATATTGTTCTAACAGTAAAAACAAACTACTGACAGTTTCAGATCAAATGTAAGTCATGTACTATCTTAAAACAGTGCAACAAACAATGCTAAGCATACAGCCGTGCACAGGTTAATTTACTACCACTCAGTTGATAGCTTAGTAGCCCGGTAGGGACGGGGACTACACGACCGGAAATGCAGTGTATGTTGTGCTGCGTTGAAACGCATGTGGTTTTCAAACCCATTCCAGAATGGGTTTGAAAATTTGAGTATGAAATCGTTGATATCTCGAAAATTAACGCAAGCAATTAGCTTGCCATTTTGAAGAGATGCCTGACTGACCTATGCGTTTATAACTACGTTGGCAAAATGAGCTAAAGCGAATAAATTATAATTTGAATATCATTCAATGTTACTGCATCCCTTTAAACAAACATCCCATCCTTCCACATTGGTGAACAGCTTACCCCCTTCAAACCTCTCATGACCCTGTGACATTTATAGGAAACATCCACAATGTCTAGACAAGAATTTTGAGCTTTTCAGTGTGCTGGGAAACCCAATGTTTATAATCCCTCCTTAGATGTACCTAATGTCATATGTGCTGGGATACATACATGTAGATTTCATGAATATTGATTTGTTTGTACTATACGACCTCTCGCCGATACACCCATTCTATTGATTGCTAATATCCATCCAATTGAATTGGTAAACTACCATTTTTACTAATTTGTGAGGACTACCACACTTTTCCCTACAATGTTCTTCATTAATAATTATTCCTCCTTTTTACTTGCATTTTTAAATTCTGAAAAGATGTTGTAATTTTAAAACTTTATAAAATTCCGCTTTTTTTCAGATTTACAATGTAGTTGAATTGAATTGAGACATTTAGCAAATTCATAATACATGTACAGCTTTTCTTATCTTATCTGAAAGCCTAAAAACAGAGTTCCCCCCCCCCCAAAAAAAAAGAGAAAAAAGGGCCAAAAATCAGAAATTTGGGGCCGCTGACGCAAGGATCTTCAGCCATATCAAAGTAGACCAGACACACAGAGAGGTGCATGATTGGTTATGACTCTGTCAGTATGTACTGTATGTTTTGTTTCTATTCATTTCAATAGAGAATTATAAAACCTGCTATCATCCACAATGCTATTTTTCGGAAGTCCATGCATAAAAAGTAAAACAAATAACTAATTACAAAATAAAATTTAAATTTATACAAAACTTGTAAGGTGAGAAAAATACAGTCTGTTTAAAAGAAATGGTACTAGTCGGAATTTTTTTTATTTAGGTATGAAATATTGTCAAAAAATGATATGTGAATGTGGTACCGACTTAAAGCTAATATATTCTTCTTGCTGATGCACTTTGCTTTGTATAATTTGCTTTTGTAAAACAAAAGTTATGCTAAATTTTGTGCGGTGATGAGCTAATCGAAATTACACACATCTATTGTTTCGGTGTGCTGAATTGATGGCTATTATGTGCGAAACCCATAGAAAAACATGCGCAAAGTAAATTTGTTCTTGATTATAGAAAACTGATCATATCTCAAGATCTACAGCACCAAATGGGATGAAAAAAAAAAATTGCAGAAGAAAGCCTGATTTTCCTACTTTAAAAAGAAATGTTTTCCACTTGTACCAATTTATTTGACACAGACTGTATATACATTGTACCAACCTGTTGTAAAGATGCTAGCTCTATGCTGTCTAACGATGAGTTGATTGTTGGATTGATAGCTGATACCATGCTCAACCTCCATGTGTCTTGTACACACTACAGGGTAACCATTAAGATACAACCAACTCTTCTCTGTGATTCCTGCAAAATACATCAATATTTGTTATTTTAATTTTATCCTTATTGTAATACATGTATGCTCTCTAAAATGATTTGATTGTTGATGATAGCTGATACCAATGCTGCAACCTCCATGTGTCTTGTACACACTACAGGGTAACCATTAAGATACAACCAACTCTTCTCTGTGATTCCCGCAAAATACATCAATATTTGTTATTTTAATTTTATCCTTTATAATTGTAATACATGTATACATATGCTCTCTAAAGATGATTGGATTGTTGGATTGATAGCTGATACCAATGCTGCAACCTCCATGTGTCTTGTACACACAACAGGGTAACCATTACAACCAACTCTTCTCGGTGATTCCTCCAAAATTATCAATATTTTCAATTTATTTGATTTTCTGTGATAGGTTTAAAAGTTGTACGACAAATGACAATGAACATGTTTAGTTACTTCAGTAATTTCATTTTTCATTTCATTTTCTAGATCCAAGCACACACTTGGCACTTACCGTCTCTTTTATCGACCATACAGCTAACCTTAGTCTTCAAAAAGTCATATGATACATTATTGTGCTTATTAGTATTTAGGTTTATATTTACCTAGGTAATCTTTCTTTTCTTTTTTTCTTTTTTTTTTAAATTTATTTCCTAATTCCGGCTTGCCAGCACTTCATGTTCTTGTTCTATTTCCTGTCTTACAAGAACATGTATAGTTTTAATTGTGTTAACTACGTGTAGCTTTGTGCTTTGTTAATCATTGAAAATGAAGTGCTTTATATCTACTTCTTGTAGAAGAGGCACTATAAAAATATGTTCATTAGTATTACTATAAATTCAAAAGTGTGCAGTTTGTGGACATGGCTGGAGTTATGTTTTTAGGGAGATGCTGAAAAAAAAAAGCATTTATCTACATGTATCAGGCACCTGCAATATAGAATGATTTATGAACTGGGGAGAATTTGTTATAAATGTCGTAATCCAGACAAGCCATAGATGGTATTATCCCAAAAGAAATGGAGCAAGCTATAGCGAATACAATGCTTTTCCCTCTTGCATTAAATATGATTGGATATAGGCGTTGCCCCTAGACTTCTCAAGCACCATTGACTTTCAGCTGTGTGGGTGGAGTGCGGAGGAGGAACTGCTATCACGTCCATATCAATGAGGTGATACAGCAAGGATAACGGACCAGGATGCATTCAACCTAATTGCAAATCTAGTTGTTGACAAGTTAAATGTATGTAAATATGGAAAACAAGAGAAAACAATAGATGGCAACCGACCAATCAACTGCAATTTACAAGTAAAAATATCCACTCCTTACTTGACCATAAATATCTAGCTTTTAATAACCTTGAATTGCATACTCATGTGAGTCAAGCATACGGTGTACAAATATAAGTTTAACCAATTCTATATATGGTAATAAAAAAAATCAAATTGTTTATTAAATTGGCTTGAATTGGAAGAAGAGGAAAATAATATATACCTGTACACAAGACTAAAGACTACTTTCAAAGAAATCTACCTATGACAACTGATTTTAAAATACAAACATTGCTATTACTTTAATTGAGGAACTTTGAGCATCTTGTATCTCCATGGTTTAAAGAATATATGTGCCACTGGTTGACACCTCCATTAAATTTACATGTGATCATATTCAAACTAAGTGGGACATTTAACTGAAAATTTAATGTGGCGCTGTGCCATTGAAAATGCAAACTAGGATCTGAAATCAACACAAAGGTTTCTTTACAATACAACCAATTACTTAAGTTCAAACATCATGTGATCCAGTTTTCTTACGCTGAATAATTGATCAATCAGGAATTTGCACATATGGGATTATGGTGCTTTAAATGCCTCTTATTCTTTTATCTAGTCACTTTTTTCCAATATCTTTTTGCTTAAAGTAACTATCATGGACAACTCTAACATGGCAAATACACACAGGTAATTTCGATCTAGTTATTTACTTGAATTGTTGCATTTAAGGCACTGGTCGTGTCACTCACGTTTTGGATGTTGTGTCACTCACGACACATAGAGGTGGACCATTTTTCCACAGAGAGGGAATGATTGATACGGACAATAAATGTCAGAGAGGTACACTATTCATGTACATGTACATATACCAGCACTTATGGTACCCTTAGATATCTACTTGGGCACAAATCCAACCATAACCAATGATGGTCAGAAACCTATGTCTTTTGTTTTTTTGTTTTTGTTGTGTCACTCACTCATCGTTTTTTTAATCATAATTTCCAAGACCAATTGTAAAATTCAAATCCAACTGGTAATGACACATGCCACTCCTATGTACATTATACATAATAAGGGAGTTTACAGTTACCGATAGGAGCTCTGTGACGTCATTGGGTCAGGGGTCACATGTACATGGTCTCTATAGCAGGAATTTTACGTGTGAAGTCTATGATCCCCTTTGATTTACATATCGTTTCCATACTTTTTTTGCGCTCATATTATGAAAATATGGATGAAGAATCGCATTTGTCTATTGATGAGATAGACAATGTATACTTATTCCTATCTTTATTTTGATACCATGTTTATTTGAGTCTCTTTTCTCAACTGAAAGCGACATTGGTAAGTTACCAACTCGCATACGGCAAACAGGCAATGAGTTCGCCGAAACCAACGGGGCTTGAAATCTCGATATTTGGACCGGTGTGCATTAGTACAGTCAGTGTTTTTGCAACTTTCTGGGAGGAAAATGTTAATTAAAGTCATGAAAATGTCTCATCATATTATTCAACATGGCAAACGAGAAGGAAAAAACAGATAAAAAGATATATACAGCTAGATTTTTGTCTGATAAAAATTTGTAGAGATGCCGTTCGTTGGTTGACTCATGGGTTGACTGTACGGTAGCCGCATTTTATGTACAGTTGGCCTGACCCCGAAAGTGGATATCGGAGACTCGCGCATGCGCAGATTGTATCTGTAAACTCCCTTATATGGTAGCCATGATCCATTCATAACCTACAAGTGCAAAGATATGCGCCCTTC
Organism: Paracentrotus lividus; assembly: GCA_940671915.1. NCBI lineage: Eukaryota > Metazoa > Echinodermata > Echinoidea > Camarodonta > Echinidae > Paracentrotus > Paracentrotus lividus. The sequence goes on from CALNVZ010000174.1 coordinate 61,352,315, forward strand.
TATCAGTCCAAATGTTGTGTTACTCACGTTTGAATATGACAATTTATATAATGTAGTGAAAAATTACAATTTAAAAATGAGAAGGGATGAAGAGGTACAGAGCAGACTGTAAAATGTGCTTATTTTTCCCCATCCTGGCATAGAAGGGGCTCAATTTGAAGTGTTGGTAAAACCATTACAAAATATTTCCATCATTTTCTATTTTTTGATACACCCAGTCCTCCAAAAGTTTTTTTTTTTTTTCTGACATGCCCACATCTTTTAGATTTGATTTGGGGGATATTTCAATTTATAAATTATGATCAAGTTCTTTTTAAAATTAATATCTTTCACTGATGAAGATTTTTTTTTCTTCACAGACATACTGATGCTTCTCAAAATAAAGAAAATATTGAATCTTGAAAACAGATTTGTTCAGTCAGACAGATATCAACAAATGTATTTGCACTTTAAGTAATGCTTCCACTTCTACAATGTATTTTAAGAAATTTGATGGTCGATTTGGCTTTAGATCATTTCAATGCACCGAGGAAAACACAATTCTACTATAAAGGTGTCTTCTCCAATCAAAAGGCGTCAGTTTCCCGCGGCTTCCTGTTCGATCCCGGGAAACATTCGGCTTGTAGCTTTTAACGTGTTTAAGCCGTATTAAGATATCCGGATTCTATTCAAAAGCCGATAAATCGGCGTTTGCAACAAAAGACGCGGGAAACTGACACCTATTGAATGGAGAAGGCGCCTATTATACAAACTAGTTTTCCTCCAGAGGACTACAAATGGTACCAGTTCGTTGCCTGACCTCATGCAAATCCATAAGTTATCACTGTCATACATGCAGTTTTTCCTCCTATCTGTGCCAACTACTTGATTGTCGAAATTCCAAATCCAATCATTCAAATATTTTGTTTTGAAATGTTTCGCCTCAAATCATAATGGTTCCAAAAATTGGAAATCCACCAAATATGTTCTAAAGTTTCTAGATTTCATATTTTAGTTTTTGATTGGTTGCCTCTCCCATCACTTCTTTAATGATCCCTTTTGTTCATTCTCTCTCTGTGTCCTTCCCTTAATTGTAGCTGAGCTTTTCTTGTCTATATACACATGTACATGTTGTCATTTTGTCTCAGTGAATATTCTGTTACATGTCGGATCCAAAGCTCCAGCTCCTTTTGACTCATTTAAGCTTTACACAGGTTCATATCTACAGATCAATTTAAAGTAACCGATTCATCCTTACCCATACTGATAGGCTGCCCTCTCTTGTCCTCGTTTCCCTTTCCGTGCCATGTGACCTCTGCTGTACCCTCTCCCTTTTCTCCAAACACCACCCAGGCATGATCTTCAGACAGGGCTAGATGAACATCCTTGAAGTTCAGGATCTGACAGGCTGCAACCACAGCTAACGCAACACCAAAACAGTCCAGTTGGTTTCCTATCCATTTGTAATACAGAAATAAAAACAAATAAGAATTAATACAAAGGGGGTGGATCATCAATCAATTTACTAATCTGAAACTGAAATAGTAATTTGAAACTGAAAGAGGGATTTGAAAACAAGTTACACAGTTATATTTGTGTAATAGTCTCAGAATCCTGATTAAAACAGGACTTGACACGAACAGGTCTGATGCAATCTGGACACACAATTTAAGCAAAAATGTGTACATTACAAACAAAAGCCTATGATGATTTAAAAATATGATCCTAAAACCATTTTTTCAAACAAACCAGGGCATTGAAAAGGTAGTGTGAAGGCAACTGAGATTTGAGTTATGTAAAACAGACTTTAATGTAAGCATCCCCCCCCCCCCGAAAAAGAAAAATGCCTTTTTAAAACCTTTGTTAAAGGTGCAGCTTAGAATACATACATGTAGATATCAAATTATCTTCATCAGACAACTTGTCAATTTGAGTCTGCTCTTTAAATTGGGTGTTAACAAGGAACACATTTAAGTGGCAGGATTACCTTATTTCAGTAAAAATTCATCATTTGAACTCATTCCAATAATTGTAAAACCAGACAACATTTGAGCATAACTTGAGTGCTTATACATGTTCTTGACCATCTAGCGTATATGTACCATAAGGAAGCCCCTACCAGTACTACAATGTATGTCATATATATCCAATGATCTAGCAATGACAACAGACTTAGAATAAATTGTTATAACTAAAAGAGACATGTTGTGGAAGGATGTAGAAAGAAATTTATGATAATTGTCTGACAAAATTTTGACACTTATTTTAAACATAATATATTGGACGTTGATATTATACAAGTCATGAGATAATTCTGTGGTCCTTTTCAAATTCCCTGATGTACTACACTGTAAAAAAAAAAAGGTAACTCGCAAGAAAATGAGTAAACTAATGCTTTACTCCCAACGGAGTAAACTAATGCTTTACTCCCAACGGAGTAAATTTTGTTTACTCTTAACAGAGTCAAAAGGTAACTCGCAAGAAAATGAGTAAACTAATGGTTAATGGTTTACTCCTTTCGAAGCTAGGATTAGGAATGATACATAGATGACTAAAAGTTACTCTTTTCTGAGTAACATTTAGCTCAACCGCATGAGTAATATTTTTTACTCAGTAACATTTAGCTCAACCGCATGAGTAATATTTTTTACTCAATTTCACGCGAGTTACCTTTTTGCTCAATATTGGGTAAGATTTTACTCTTTTTTTTTAGAGTGTACTGGCCACAGTAGGCCTACATGTTTTGTGTCTCGGAGAGAAAATTGCCCACCTTATTGTGTAGATTAATAAAGCACCTGTTTTAGCATTGATCGTGCAGAGATATTCTTAGAAGAAAACTTCAAAGTTTTAATTAATTTTTATAATTTCAAAAAAAAAAAAAAAAAAAAAAAAAAAAAAAAAAAAAAAAAAAAAAAAAAAAAAAAAAAAAAAAAAAAAAAAAAAAAAAAAAAAGGAAAAAAGAGAATAATACATCCTGACATCAGAATCCATCAGAAGTGTATAAAATATAGCCTTCCAAACCAAACCAACCACGACTAGCTCACTCTCCTTTTCAGGACCACTAATAACCACAAGAAAAATACTTGGTGCACCATTAAACCTTCCACTGTTAAAGGGGATAGAAAGTCGGAGATCGTGGGGAATGCGCATTTTTCTTGAGCTCCATTGACTCGTACACAATCGACAGTGAGGCTTACACATGGGTCGGTCTACTGGGGATTAACATTCGGACAGCACGAACATGACGAAGTTGACCGAATTCAGTCAGTGAATAGGGTCAGTAGCTTCGAATTTTCGAGTCCTCAACAATTCTTGGTTTATAGACTCTCAACGGGTCTCTTCGTATAAATTCAAAGAGAGGACTTGTATAATGCTCCATTTCAAAAACAAAACATAAGTTAGATTTACTTCGGAATTCTGGTTAGTTAGTCTAGCCATGAAGGATTACCTCCAGACGGGTTGGCGCTGAAGATTACGCAACAGGCCTCAGGCTCTGATTGGAATGTTATTATTTCATCCGAGATAAGGTGATTTCCCCATGTTTTATCAATTATACGTCCCTTTAAGCCTGATATTCTTGTTGTGCGAGTTGCCAAGAAACATTGCATAAAATACTATTTAAGTAATTATTTTTTCTTGATTTAGATCTAGAGATCTACACATCTTAACTGTTACCAATGCATTTTGAGTCTACAATGTTTCTTGGCAACTTGTACCCAGCAAGAATTGTTTTATTTTTTTTATTTTTAGGATTAGGCCTAGATTTAGGGCTTAACGTTCATGTGCGAGATTGTAACATCGTTAATAAAAGTAATGTTCAATACAACTTCAATCAAAGGTAGATCCTAGTACATTGTCATTTAATCGGCAAAGTAAGTTGCCATCTCACTCAGTATCTGCTCTCCAGGAATAAAATATATTATTAATGTTATGATTCTTTGACCAGCCAGTCTTTAGTTAAATAATAGAACAGAGATCGAACAGGCAGAGAATCTAACTCTGCTCAGTAACTGTTTAAAGTGTTATTTAATCATGTTACAAACAGCATTTTCTGTCCTTAATTTTATTGATGTTTGAAACAACATTTGAAATATGACATTGAAACACAAAATCAAGGAGTTTTATATATTTTACATAGGTCTATAGGCAACTTCTCATCTGGACATGACTAACTTATAAGGCCTAAA
>CALNVZ010000174.1:61358058-61373910 GCA_940671915.1 Paracentrotus lividus
AGCTCGATGACACATTAATAACATGCAGTGCTCCACAAAGACATGGCTCTGACTAATGCAGCACTAAGGTTTAAATAGTGACTCAGCCTGGAGTTGGAAAAAAGTTAAAAACCTGAGTCATTATGATATCAAATACCCGTCATCGATCTTTGCCTCTTTAAAGGTCATATATATTAATTATTTTCCTTGGGAAAAAAAGAAATGAAAAGAAAAACGGTAGCCAGTGCCGATTGTAGAAATCGCCTTCCAGAAAAGGGATATGGAGTGAGGGGGCGTATAGTAATTGCTATTATCATACTGATATACATGATGAAAGAGGTCAATATTAAAGGCCCAAGTATCAGAGCTATAACTTTATTTCCAAACTGCCTTAAATTACTTCGTGACAGAAGCCTCATGAGATGAAATTGATGCCCAAAGATACAATGAGTTCTTTTGACAATTGATATAATATTCAAAATGTTTTTATTTGCATATATTTACATAGGAAGGCCTAGGCCTTAATTACAATATAGGCCTACTCTAGCTGCTTACAGTGCTTTTATCATTATTTAGAGTTTTTGTACAATATTTATGGAATACAAAAACTATGATCTACTCTTCATAATTCATGTATCACATAAGCGTTAAAAAGATAAATATTAAGTACACAATTTAATTTAATTCAATTATGTTGACTGAATATTTTGTAACTTTTGGTTTTAATCATGTTACTGATCGGTGGCCTTTTCTATGAAAACAGATGTCATTTTTTGATATCGTACTATTCTTATTACATTAATATTAGGCCTACCTAATATAAATTTTCTTGTCATGTACTTTGAAAATTCATTAATTAGTCCAGCAATTTACTGGTACATAATAAAAACAAGTCAAAGCTTTAATTTAATCATTTGTAATATCTTTTTCATGAATGAAACTTTGAGCTTCAGTTCATACACCAGTTCATCCCTTTAATTTGTAGCACACACAAAAAAAATTGTGTTTGAAAAGAAATAATATTTAAAAAGAAATAATACTTTTTAAAAAGCCTTGAAATGATAATAAAAACCCAAACAGACAATCGGCATTAAGGGGGAGGGCAGAATGAGAGGAGCAATCGTCAAAAAAAAAAAAAAAAAGATCAATCCAAATCAATATTATTCATAAGTCTCTTGGTACTTTCCATAGGGATCCTCCATTTGGAAAAATCGCTTCAAAATGACTGATTTGGTAGACAACTCTACACTTGTTTTGTGCATTATTTTTATCTCCTGATGACATTGATATAATATGTTGCTTGAAACATTTTTCCTCTGGTTATGTTGGGCCAAGAAGGAGGTAAGATGCTCTTTGAAAGATATTGGGGAAATTTTAAAATTTTGTGTAAAAAACAAATGGAGAGTTGCCCACAAAATCAACAATTTTGAAGCCATATTGAGGATCCTGAAAGGAAAATACAATGTGACTTTTCAAACTTCCATAACTTTCTTCTATAACCGATTTTAATGGATCATTTTCTGAATTGCTCCCAGATTTTACTCAAACAGATGGATTGTTCCCTTTTGTTTTGGTTCCCTTTTGGTAGCATGAAAACTGGAGATTAATTGAATGTAGAGTGAAATGTTTCTTTTAATTAAAAATAGTTTATTCATCCGAGTTTAATTATAAATAATGAAAGTGTGTTCTCTTTTGTCCAAGTTTCCGTATCAACCACCAGTTAAAACATGATTTCTGCCAGCTCTACCCATCTATCTTCAAAATGAGAAGAGTAAAAATTCTAGATACAGTGAAAGAAAATACTCAACCACAATGATCAGCTTTCACATTTATCTCTTTATTTGCACATTGAACTTAGTTTTCATACATTTTGTGTCATCAATGTACCTTGCAAGCATCACACATTTAGTACACACATATCAACTAAGATGAAATCCTTGTTTACTTTATACAAGTACTCTCAGAACTTTGAAAGGAAATATCTGTCAATATGTTCAAACATATGCCTGCTGTACATATATAGTTACACTTTTATTGTTACTGCAAAGTCATATTCTATAGTTAACAAAGGAATGCAGTCTGTGTTTTGGTTAGTTATTAGAATTTAGAAGAAGAAAATTAAGAAGTTTTATGAGATTACAAAGACACAGCTCTACTGCTACTGACCTGAAGTCTCTACTTAATAAAGATATTTGTTGTGAAGTACTTTGGTTCCATAACACAAGCAAACCCCCAAAAGATTTCTAAGTAGATTTACATGCTTTTAATGCCAATACTGGTAAATAGCTTTGAGCATTTTGTTTCTCATGAATGATTATCTGCACCTCTTCGATTTCTACTGATATATTAGCACAATTTTTTTTTATCAAGACAATAGTCAAATTCTATGAATTACTTGGTAAATTATCTTCATATTTCTGAACTTGCACGTATCGGTACATATTTGTTTGTGTTTTAATTATTTATGAAGAGCAAGTAAATTCTAAGAAAAATTCAATAAATAGAATGTGTCATTATACACGAACCGAATTTTGCACACACACAAAATCTAAATTTTAGATAAAAAATAAACAGTGAAATTTAAACAAATATTCCCAATTATTTATCTTCTTATAGCTTCCCTTTTTTTTCTGAGTATTTTTCCCCTCAGGATGACAGTTGAATCGATCTTCACACATGGCACAGACAAAGCTACATATATATAATGTATTTACAAAGTTTGTTTACTAATTTCTAAATAGCATTTCTTTCCAGGCAAGTTGAAACTTTACTCTACATCGAAAGCATATCTATGCCAATCACATTTATTTGAATATCTATCAATTATCTTGATAGCTCTTTCTTTACATTATAACCTCATAAATAGGATCTCTGCACACAGTAAAGATTTTCAAGGCACAAAAATAATGAGTATAACACTAGAGCAACACAATTACTTGAAGCCTTACAAAATACAAATGGGCAGTCGATAACATATATATGATGTCTCAGAGGGTAAGATAATACATCCATTAAGACCTCCCACACACAGTTGCAATTATATTTATCACCTCAAAACAATTTGGTATATTGCTGTCATGCCTTTATGAAATTGAATGTTAATCAAATTGCTCTGATGGAGGTACATTAGCAAAAATGATTTTTTTTTTTTTTTTTTAAATGTCAGAACATCACCCACAATCAATAGGATCAGCAAAGAACACAGTGTTTTAATGGAGCTTGAAAACTAATCTTAATAAATCAGAATGTCCACAAATAGTTTTGAAGGTGTAAATGTATAAACTTACCATATTAACTCATTATTTTCATATTAATTTGAATAGAATATGTTAATGAATGTACTTCATGTATGTATACAAATTTGTGTATTGACATTGTGCTGTGTTTTTAGAATGTTTTTAAATGTTCAAAAATGTCATGATTCCGCTGTTGACTGTAACACTATTTGATAACCCTTGAATTGATTAAAAGGAAAAGTTACAAACAATATACTCAATCATCAGATTTTAGTGAATAATATATAAAAGTAATCACTACTGTGTGATTGGAGCTTAAACAGAGGCTTATCACCACAAGTGACAATTTGAAATGATATTACTAAACACTTTAATGATTTCCTATCACACAAAAATAATCGCAAAAGGGCCCCCTCAAATCATCAAATGCATTTCATCTCTGTGGGGATAAGGTAGTAGAATCCTGAAAGTCGGGGGCCGCAAGGCTGGAGGCAACAGACACCCCCCCCCCTTTCAGATGCTCCCCAGCCCCTGAAAGTGCTGCTACAAAGTCAACTGAAACCAGTCATCTGTAACAAGTTCTTCATGGAATACAGTCACAATACAGACTACATGTAAAACATTGATGTCAAGAATGAGAAATGAAGAACACATCAAACCCTCTAACAAAAATACATGCAGTATAAGTTATGCATTTCATGGTATACTGTATAAGCCAATATTCTCTTATTAAGATGGCAGCATATGGAACCAAGGTATAACATTATTAAGAAATAATACTGGACAGATAAGCAGTGGCGGATCCAGGATTTCAAAATAGAGGGGGCGCTAGGCCCAAAAAGAGGATGAGCCCCCAAAATTTTCTGATTTCAACGTACAGTCAATGAGTGGTTTTCAAATTATAGAGGGGGCTCGCGTCCCCTGCGCCCCCACCTAGATCCGCCACTGGATGAGTCTGGATTCAACAGCAGTCAGCATATTTTAACCATATGTCTAATGTACAGCAAAGCTCCCTTTCTACATATTAAACAATCAATTTCTGTTTCAACTCAACAGAAACACAGATACTGAGTGCACAATGAGAAATGAATTACTGAGGGTTAATATTAAAGGCATAAATTTGTCGATTTGTTTTGTTACTGATATAGATTTCAAGTTTCTTGTATATTCATGGTTTCAGCAGTGCTATATAAATATGTTCAAATGCAAGATAAGTGGTACACTTTAAATGTTGAAATTCAAATTGGACTTTGGGTGTGAAAAGCATGCAAACATATATGCATCATTCATGTATAAACCAAGTATTGCCTTACATTATCCAAATTATATTAAATTGGCATTCCAATTCCCATTATATTTCATTCATGGCACAAGGATATTTAAATGGTTCAGTTCTCAGTGTATGTCTAGTCCTCAATCTTACTCATTCCAACATTAACAACAAAAAGAGAAAGTTTTCATGACATTTGAATCCCTTTCATCAAATATGAAATTTAGAATCTCTCTTGTAAAGAAGTTGCAAACAATGATTTCTGGTGCATTCAAGCATTTTTACATTAATTAATTTTGTGCTTTCGTTGAAGTATATATATATATATCACTTTCAAATAGCTACACTAAATACAATACAAAGGAATGCACACAATAGCACATAACATACGTTGTAGAGACATACAATTCCGTTTCACTTAGTTATTTCTGGATTTGCATGAAAGGATAGTGGTCTAGGCTATTTTTGAAAGAAATCAAGTATGACAAACTCGACTTTGAATGTTCTTCCCTTGTAATTCTTTATACTTCTTGATAAATGACAGTTCTTAGCTCATAGGGAGAAATTATGTTTACTTGATAAAACTTTACAAGAATGATTTTAAGTTTATCTGGCTACAGGTGTAGTGGCACATAAATTTAAGCCTCTACATACATATGCAATATCAATAAAAAAGCAGACTGACCTTTTGAAATATGTGGTATTAACCAAAGGATTTTTAAAAATCTGTTTCTTAACCCATCAAGGACAATGTCTCCTTTTAGTGATGCTTTTGCGTTATCTCTGAAACTAGAATGCCATGAAGTATAAATTACATATCAACAGAGAGAGCACAAATCACTGACCTAAAGGGATTTTTCTTTTCTGCCAATGTACATTGAACGGTTCTTGAATTAGAACAGTTCAATTGAAAATAATCATCAAAATCTCTAAATTGGCAATGCGAAGAAAAATGCATAATCGCCATTTAAACGCACAAAGTGGCAATTGTTTCTATGCATTTTGTAATTTTTATTTGTAAAGTGTTATTAACTATAAATTGGAATTTTTTAAAGGTTGCAGGAGTGAAATAAAGTTATAAAATTTGCCAATTTGAGGATCAAAAAGGGATTCATTTTGACCATTGACAAATCTCTGTCATCTATGAACATTAAGCCCCAACCCCCTTGAATGAATCCATTGAAACAAAGGTTACACCACAAAAGCCACATAAAGCTTCTATTTCTTTTAGAGACTGCTTTGACTAGAAACACAGAAATCAGCTGATTCCAAAACAAGTGATTGTTCTTATTTTATACATTCTGTACACTTCAAATCACCATTTGAGAAAGAGAATATAAATCTTATGGCTAAATTCGTGATTCGTTTTCTTTCGTTAAAGAAACTACACCTACTCTTGATCGTCTATGTCTACTTCTCAGAAAGCCTTCTCAATGAGCTACAATAAATCATTCTAGTTATTAAAATCTCATCTTGCAAGTATCTAGTAATTTTATAATATACAATAAATCAGATGAATCCAATTTGTCTAATTTTCTTCTCTTACTTTTCAAATTTGTACAAGTTCTATATATGGCTACATTCAATTAAATAATGGTCACTTCTACATATGTACCACTTTGGTATGGATTTGCCAAGGAAACATACAACGTTCAGTCAGTACAGTCTTTGCACACCACGTACAGAAGCAGATCCAGCATCGACTCTGACAGAGAATTGTATCGGCCCATGCACAAGCATAATAGACTCGCTGTTGTCCTCAGACAATTAGGCCAGTAAGACGCTTTGTCAGAGCTATTAGCTGGATCTGCGCCCGTGGCAGTCGTTCTTTAAAAGAACAGACCAAATATATTTCATGTTTCTTTTGCAGTGGAAAAAGTGAATTATATTTCGCAGTGATATGAGACAGATTGCTAGGTTATGGTAAATGCACTGAATATATCTTTATATCTCTTTATTGTGCTTTAGAAATGAAAATCGTGATCAAATATCAATCTCAACAGCAGTGCAGTAATAAATCTTTGAACTATTCACCTGGTGCGATGATAAAACACTGCATTGACTGAACATCAATCAAATTAACAGTTCTATGTGTCATGTCAATTCTCATGACATTCCAAACTGTAATTCTCATATGCAAAAGAAACACAAACCTTTGAAGTCTCTCTTCATACGTGAGCTAACCTACATCTGGTTTTAATAAAAGCCTATAATTACTCTCATTGGGAGCTCCTACAAGTAAAAATAATAGCAAGTCGTGACGTATAATATTCCTCTTTATGTCATTATTCCTGAAGGCTTATTGATAGGTTGGGGCGGTAATCTGGGTACTTTGCCTAGAAGGTCATTGAGGACAACGAATTTCCCCTGGCACCCGATGAAAACAAATCGCACCTGGCGATTCTCGAATGAAGGTTCACTCCACTGCAGTATTGAACCAGGGCCTTGCCGCGGATGTTGGTCTGCTGATCATGAAAAGCCATTACGAAGATTATTTTCATTGGTTTGAGTGTTGGTAAGTTGAAGTTACGTCAGTCCGCCCCTACCTACACGATTTATGATGAAAAAAGTCTACTGCAAATGTTTCTGTGTGCTAAAACGGAACACGTTTTCATCACGAAGTCCATCAGCTTCATTTGCAGACTAGAAAATCAAATCTTTCTCTGAATGCTTAGTTTTATCTATTCCAAATCCAGGATATAGTAGGGGTTGTTATAACTGTCGATTTGACTGGGAACATCACTGGAGTAACAAGGATCATTTTATATGTGTCATTGAAACAAAAGAGCTATGCTGGACTAATTCTCATTGGCCTCTTATCAGGCAGGGATCATCTCAACTCGCTAAAAGTTTGTGCAATGGATGGAGGTTCTGATGAAGGGATCGTCTCAGAAGTTTCCAGATTGCCGACGTGAAGAAAGGTTATCGTGGCTTCCAACACGACCACGTTGACTGAGTTGAATGGGTGCAGGGGTTGACTGCAACAGTGAAATTAAGGAGAAAACATATCAATGTATATTTATATATGAAAATTTTAAGTTTATGAAGCAAAGGTATATCCACAGAAAAAAGAGCTCAAGTGATATATGACCGATTAGATTTTGCACTACATAAAGGAGTTCATTGTGTCTTTGAAAGGAATACAAAATAGCAATACATTTCATATAAGCTACAAATGTAGCTTTGAAAGACCCCATTTAGAGTGTATTAAAAATTGCAATATCTATAAAAAGTCCTTGGAGCTGATATTATACAATCTGTGTCAAATAAAATGGTACAAGTGGAAAACAGTACAATGGCACAGGACCTCAAACCATTTGATGCCAAATATTTTTTGTCACCGATCAATTTTAATAATGTAATGGCATCCAGACTGACGGTTTTGTTGCAAGTGCCCTAACGTACTTCATTTTATCATCATTTATACAGTAGAAACCTTAAATAACAAGGTCCTTGGACCAGACATTTGTGCTTGTTATATCAGGGGGCGTTTCATCAAAGGACTTGTCGGACATTTTATCCAACAAATTTGATCTCAGCCAATCAGATGCAAGCATTTCAGTAGCTTATAACAGTTTTTTGGATAAAACGTCCAACAAGTCCTTTGATGAAATGCCCCCAGATATCTTGTTATATCAGTAGTCAATTGACAATATATAAAAAACTTCATTTGGCCTGGAGATATAGCATGTATCAGTTATAAACAGTGTGTGTAAAAAAAAAATGGTAGTCGGGGGAAAAAATAATTTAGGCATGAAGTCTTTTCATATGATTTGTGTATGTGGTACCAAATTAAAGCCAAAAGATTTCTTTTGCTGATGCGCTTTGTTCTGTATAATTTGTTTAGGTAAAACAAAATTTATGATAAGTTTTGTGCGGCAATGAAAAAATCGAAATTATGCACTTCTATGTTCTGGAGCACTGAATTCATAGCCATTATGCAAAACCTATACACAAAGGCATGGGATGGCGTGCGAAAAATGGATTTTTCTTAAAACTAGTCATATCTCAAAAATTACAGCACCAAATATGATTTAAAAAATTGCAGAAGAAAGTCTGATTTTCCTGCTTTATGAAAATATCAAACAACACCAGGTTGTGATTTATCTTCATACTATAAAAAAAATGTTTTCCACTTGTACCATTTTACTTGACACAGTCTGTATAAGAAATATTTATATTGGGTTTCCACTGTAGATGTTCACCAAACTGGTAAGAAAATGATAAACACTACTCACCTCATCGTTCCCCCTGCTAGGTAGCACTGACATAGAACTAGCTCTTTTCATGCTGAGTGGATTAAAATAAAACAACATTCATTAAGAAATTGAACAATATTAAGAAAGTAGCATTACAAGAGACATCTACAATTACATTGTACGATATGGAGTACATACATTTATTTCCCCATTTACAAATTGTCAAATTTCCCCCTGGTTTGTGAGCGAATAATATTAATCTTTTGATATCCTCTACTTTCCCTCAATTCGGTTATTTTTCAAGTTTATGCCAGTCCAACCCTTACAGACAAGTTCTAAAGTAATACCCTTCGCTATATGCTTCCATCCTACTTGAACTTTTTTTTTTCCAAACCGGGAAAAACTGTCTCTATACCATCAGAGAGGATAAATGTATCTGTGATTTCCACCCCCCCCCCCCCAAAAAAAATGCATGCTTATTACAAGGCAAATCTTTGTAAACCATGAGCATGCGGATACTTATTTGATCGGAATGTTTTTTTTATATTTCTCTTTAAATGTAGGAATAATAACATTAATTTCTACAGAGACTAATTCAAAAATTGTTTGAAAATGTCTATACATTTGCTTTAAAATGTCAATTTTCATATTCAACATTTTACAGTTTTTGGTAGTAGAGGGGGAGGTGGATTTGAATGATTTGGACATGACAAAATATGCAAGGAAGGTATAATGTAATTATCAAAGTGAATGAAGGTTCACAAACAAGTGTGATCGTTGTTTGATGGTATTGTTGTGATGGTATTGATTACAAAGTGTGCATATCTGAGGTGACTTTGATGATTGTTAAAATATTTTATTTTGAATAAATAAAAAAAAAAATATTATATTTGAAGATGAAATCTTGATAGTAGGATGAACTCGATAAGAAATTACATACTGAGTATGAATTGTCGATAAATTATAATTAGCATCACTTTTTAGTTTTCCATGAAATACTGGAATGATATTTTTATGAAATATGTGTTCACTAAATATTGGTAACACCATGAAATTATACATCTGTAAGTATTGCTCATTACATACTCAAATGATAGGTCTCCTTAGATATTAATAAATAATTAAGAGTACTATGTAAGTTGAGTGCAAAAATGGTGCTAATTCTGTGTTCAACGACCTTCTGACTCTAAGCAAAATGATCAATCAAGTTGAGTGGTCTTGAGAAAGGTTTCCTACCAAAAGCTGTTTTTTTTCCCCCTAATAATATCCCAAGATTTACAAACGAGTCATTATAATACATCTGACCAATAAAGCAAAGTTAAAATACTTGTAATCACACAGAAATATCATGAGAGGGAACATCTAAAGTTTGACAAAATGTAAGAAATGTACTCTGGGAAACTGTTTACTTAATCACAAAATAAGCAATAAATCCTACAAAGTTACAAATAGAGTAATTACATGAAAAACAAAAGACAGAACTTGGGAATGATGAGAAAATCAATTTAAAATATCAATACATTCGACATATATATAAGGTAAAAGATTAGCAAGTAAGGTTAAAAAATAAGAATAAAAAATGCATGTTTCAGAATATAAACTAGGCAGATTATATATCATGATAAACTAAAATTAGCTGTCAAGTCAAAAAATCATAAAAATACATGCTGTATAATATATGCATCCATAAAATATACAAGGGCAGATATTTGTGAATATGAATAATCCATATTTTTATTTCCAGGTCATATAACCAGTTTGACAATGGTGGCTCACTTCTCTATTCAACCTCATTGGTTTCCAAGTCTTAATATTCTACATTGTCACATACATGACCTAATCTCGGAACTAATATTTTAACTCTAACTATACATGGTTCAGATCTACCATTATGATTCCTAATTCCCATCCAAAAGAAAAATGAACTTTAATCACTGTATTTGATTTAAAATAATTTTCAAAATCCAACCTCTAGAAATTGCCTACTATGCCCTCCCTTCCCGACTAAACATTGACGGAATATAAATGTATCACAAGACAAAAATGTACTGATTTGGAATTATATGCTGCCTAGATACTAAATTATGCACTCACACTGCTGCAGTTTGTTTCTTTTCTAAATTTCACAAACTTTTGTTTGAGGGCTAACATGCTGTTAACCTATGGAGTTTGCAGCCGGATTTTACATAATTTTTGTGTTTGCACTCACAAAGTGCCACAATACACATCAAAGCAGTGAATACACAGCTTTTTGGGGCAGTGTTAACACATCAATAGTTTATTACTACAGGAAAGGGAAGGATTGAGTATATATATTCAAATATTGGTTCCACTAGCAGAGAGTACAATTGATCAGCTTTTGAATAGTTGCCACAGTGCTTCATTTTATGTCTATCCTCTGATGATTGGGGTACGGAGACAAGAAACGACTAAACATAAAGGCCCGTATTCTCAAAAGCCGCCTAACTTTAAGCCTGGCTTAAATCTGTGGTTTAACTATGGCTTACTAAAAGGGAATCAATTTGTCTATGTTGCATGGTCCCATCACCTTAACTGAATTCTGGAATCGTGTTTTAATTGTAAGGAAAACTTTCGTACTTATCATTCCCAAGCAGTTTTTAATAGTTTCACTAACAAAAATTATGATGAATCGAACATCTACATTTCGAGATTGTGTCCCATTTGGCTAGCCATACTTAAACCACAGATTTAAGCTAGGCTTAACTTTAGGCCACCTTTGTGAATACGGGCCATACAGTCCACTCCTGTTATAACAAGTTGCTAAGGACCAAACCAATTACCTTGTTATAATGATATCTCATTATACTTAACATAGGCCTACAGACAAATAGGCCCATTTTTTGGAGCAGTTACTGGCTTTGTACGAGTTGAAAGTTTAGGCGAAGCTATTATGTGATTCATTTGTATGTTGACGAATGCATCAGACAAAAGGATCACACAATAGCTCTGCACAAACTTACATCTCATACAAACTCAGTCTACTTTTTAGAATACGGGCCATAGAGACTTGTGCACATGTTTGAAAATAGAACTGGGATAACTCCCTAATTTTTTTTTTAATAATTTTATTTTTCTGTGTTCATTATAACGGGAATAGACTGTATTCACTAATATCACAAGGAATCGGTTCACAAACAAAGAAAACATCATTATCAAAGAAAAGCGTAAAATGCATGGACTAAAGAGAAGAACTATCTCATACATCAA
Organism: Paracentrotus lividus; assembly: GCA_940671915.1. Classification (NCBI taxonomy): domain Eukaryota; kingdom Metazoa; phylum Echinodermata; class Echinoidea; order Camarodonta; family Echinidae; genus Paracentrotus; species Paracentrotus lividus. Next base: position 61,369,971 of record CALNVZ010000174.1, read on the forward strand.
TCAACGAAAAAGGGAAATTCGATGTCCATGCGGGTTCAAGACAGGTTCAGGACAGGTTCAAGACACAAGGAAAGGGTCATGCATTGTGAAGGAAGAGACAGACTTGCATGAAGGTGTCTTACGTATCTCTACAGGGACGGAGAGACTTCTACACACCTCTATTCCATTACTTCTACGGAAACTGGCCAACCAACGTGAAGGGACAAAGATAAGACAAAGATATATCAAGAAGATCACAAGTGTCAATAGTTGGTCAGGATCATAGCAAACAACATTCACATCATTTCTTTCTCAAAAATCCAAAATGGCGTCTTTTTAAGAATTACTTTCTTTGACTTATAATCCATGTCATAGCAAGTTCCAGGAGCGGATCCAGCGATTGCTCTTCCAAAAGATTGTGCAGGCCAAACTGTCTGGGGACTATAGCGGCTCTATTAAATTTGGGCATGGGCCGATACTTTCAATTGTACGGCCCAAGGCTGGATCCGCTACAGAGTTCACCAGTACAATGAATCATCTAAATTGATTGTCATTATACATTCCAATTTTGTTGACTTGCTATTGACATGTTTGATTTGTCAGAAATCGAATGTTTAGTTTTCCAATGCTTTATACATTCCAATAAATCAAATTCATTGCCATGATGCAAGCAATACAAACAAAGGCCTTTTGTTCCCTGTAAATAAGAAAATTTCAGAAAACAGAAAAAGAAAATATTTTGAGAAGGGCCAACTGGTTTATGCTATAAAACTATTAGACTTCATGTCTTATTTCACATTACCAACCAAAGTCAACAAAAAATCCAGTATATTTTTGTTTTCTTCAAACAATGTGAATTGCAAAAACAATCTTTAAAAAACTAAAATTATATTTTTCAAGAAAAGTAATCACTTCCTTCAAATTATTATTTCAAGAAGATCATACAATACTGTTGCATTTACCAGACATGATTCAAGCTAAATTGAGAAACATCTTTCAACAAATTTAAGAACATAGTTTTTAAATCAGCATTTATTAGGAATTATTTGATTTTCACAAGTAATTTCTATGAACCCAGTACATCATGTCAAAAAAATGCAGCTGAGTGCTCACGTTATCAATAAATCTAATAACCTACCTGATTTGCTATTTGTCAACATTGAGATTTTCTCCTAAATCTCTTAAAAATCGGTCAATTACCCTCTTTGACAATATGAAAGCATGAATTCAAAAATTGACAAGTACATGTATGTAGCAAGCTTATCTATAAAGTTTGTTAAAGTGTTTTAAAAACACACACATTCAAATTTATCTGTTACTGTGGTGTGGGTTTTCTTCTTTCCCTTTTTTTTTTTTTTTTGGAGGGGGGGATAATTCCAGTCTGGCCCTCTCAATACATTTTCTGCATGCAAAATTTGAAAAGGTTGGCAAATGCCAGAAGTGCATACACAAACCATGCAAGGGAGCAACAAGACACAGGAGGCTATCTAAAGAAAAGTGTGGTAGATAGATATGGCATGCAACACTGCCACCAACCACACGTTGCAGTCATCGAGGTAGGATCACACGAACTAACTCCAACAAGAGTCCTGTAAAACGTGAGCTATACATTGTGCAACATTGTGGTCAGAGGATAAGTTTGAAAGGTGATTCAAGAGTTACAGTAATTAAATGTTACAGGTAGAGATGTGACATATTATCAGAGTACACACTTTGACACACAGAGATGACATGAACATTTTACAACAAGAGAGTGCTTACACAGAGAAACATCTCTTGCTAACATAAATTTAAGAAGCAGAAACTCCAATTCCCCAAGAAATAAATGTTATCTCCACAGATTGAAAAAGGTTGACATGACTAGAAGAATACAATTAAAGCAAGAGCAAGTTGGAACCAATTTGAAGCAACATAGTAAAGACATATAAAGCACTGTGGAACCAATAAATAATGTAACAGAATAAAAAAATGTACTGATGCTGATCAAAGCACAACTATAAGAACCAATAGTCATCACATTTGATTACGATACAACTGCAATCACAAAATAAAAACAAACGCTTCCACTATTTTTGTTTTGGTCAATGTAGACTGCGATAGATTCTTGATATTTTCATTCAGTAATGTATGTGATGAAGTATAAAATGTATTTAATGTTTATGGCGTCATGTACCATCTTTGCTAAACCTGGCTACCAAGAAATTAATTCCAATGGAAGCACAACATCGAATTAGATTTGCAAAAATTATGAATTTCCATGTGTTGAACTTTACAACATCAATTACAAAATCTATATTTCCTTTGTAAGTAGGCCTAATACTTCTCTTTTTTCCTTATTTCTTTCTTCTGTTTATTTTTTATTGTGAATTGTATTCTTAAACAGTTGCCATCATGTATCTAAGAAATAATAAACATAGTCCTTCATGAAAATTTTTTTTTTTTTTTTTTTGGGGGGGGGATAAAAGTAGAATGTCTCATAAAACAAATAAAGACAAATTCGGGTGAACATTATGTATTCATAACAAAAATCTTTTTTTTCCCCTAAATTTTTATTCAGACTGTTCTCAAACAGTTACTAATATAGTTTCTTGATCTTTGATAAATTAATCAAATGTGATTTGTCAGACTTAACAAAAATGTTTAGCCAGGGGGATAGCAACTATTCAAAGTTTCATATATTACGTTGGACATGTTTTACACAATTTCTTCAAATTATAACAACGCAACCACAATCAGTAAGACTGTATAAGAATAGCCTGTGCTATCTGAAAAATAATTACATCTATAGGCAAATATCCCGTCTGATTTAACACAGCAATCATAAAATTGTGTACTAATTGGTTAATATTTACAACACTTATACTGTTACAAAAACATAATCATTACATATTCACAAATTTTGTAATTGAACAACAAGACATACAGCTATAACCAAAAGAAAAATCATAGGAAATGTATAACTGCACATTTCTCAACACAGAGCTAATTAAAATTAAAGCATGGTATAGGAAGCTACAGGTATTTGGGGAAAAAGATACTGTTCCAAGCACACAAGTGTTTTAAGTTCTGCTTGACAAAACACATCTGATTTGAGAGAGCCATTTAATTTTAATAAAGCGATAAATGTTTGGGTAATAACTACACAGACCATCATGACATTTCACTGTAAAGTTCAAACTTAAGATACAATTTCAGCCATTGTATTGGGTTAGTTCCTTGTAATTAGTTTAAAAACTAACTGAACTGAGGCATTAAGGTTTAACAAACTTGTCTTCTTCAAAGCAATTTTCCTATATATTGGTAAGTTTATCAGTTTATATTTAAAAATCCTTTTCATTATACACATACATTAGATGTTTATGCAATTTCTGTTTTCACAGCAAGACTTATAATCTTGCTTGTACAGATTGCTTCCTAGGCTAATCAAGAATAGCTACTGTAAAAAATTACTATTTTTAAATACTTTTTCAGCACAAAAACACTGATCATAAATACCGTTTGAGTGCAGCATACATGCAATGATTGCTCTGGCAAATATAACCAATGAATGCTAGTTCAGAAGTCTAATAGACAGCTAAGTTTCTTTCATATATTACGATACACTATTTGTAGGCAGTGCATGCCGTACTCAAAGGAGAAGGGCTATTATATTGATCAGAGAAAGGTACAAAGACTGTATACGTCCCCACAGGCGAACAAGGCACTTTACGTCAAAACCAGCAAAGAATGCCAAACTCACCCAGTCTTCACCATATCCATTAAACCATCAAAAATGTCAGACCTTTGAGTGTTTTAATTGTAAAAAAAAAAAGTAAGAGAGGAACGTAGGGGGGGAAACGTCCATAATGTATTCAGCTTCATACATTCCAGGCGCGGATCCAGAGACGGTTTTTAACGGGGTTGCAAAAAGGTAGCTAAAAACTTGTCACGAGTCAGCGTTGGCAGCGCTGCATAAGCGGGG
>CALNVZ010000174.1:61374159-61404649 GCA_940671915.1 Paracentrotus lividus
AAAAAAAAAGGTTATTAGCATTTTTAGGGGGTGCGTTAAAAAGGTCTATGTACAATATGCATCCTGATTTCCAAATTGTACGGGGTGCGCTAGCACCTTTAGCCCCCCCCCCTAGATCCGCGCCTGCATTCTATTCACAATACAGTTTGTTAGAATGTGTTCAGGGAATTAATTTGTCTGCTAAATACATGAACAGTGTAAAGCTCACTCCATCTATTGCTATATGTTATTAGCCACAAGTTATCATTCTAAAACAATTGACGTAAACACTTTGTTTATTCATTATAATTTTTTTTATTTATTCTTAAATGATCAGGTTCTCCATATCTTAATTATCTAAATGCATTTTTACATTTGTACCTCCTTGGTCTTCCTAAAAATAGCTATTTTACTTATTTGACAAGACAGGGGAACAACGAAAAGCCTACCTATTACATTAATGCTCATGGAAAAATGCCCATGATGGTAGCTACTCAATAGTAAAATTAATTATTGTAATTGCACAAGTTCTACCTGCCAAAAGGGTTTTATTTTTAAATACAGGGTGGAAGGAATGGCAGGGGAATATTTCTGGTAATCTTACCAAATAATACAGGAATATTAGTTCAATAAATGTGTCTCTATGGCAATTCAAACCTAGACCCGATTGTACATAGGTAAGAATTTAATTGAGATCTTTCTTGGAGTCGGTCTCTATGAATCCAAATTATTCTATTCCAAACTTACAGAGAGGTGTAGAAATAAAATTGAATGATGTTGAAATATACTGAGAAATGGGATCATACATGGAATTCAACAAAACAAGTAATCTTTCAATCTACATTCAGTCTCACAAAACTGTGACCCCTAAGCTAAAATTGAAGCCCTCTACCAATTTCCCACAACTCAAAATCACTGTTAAACCCTGCCCCTATACAAAAGCCCCTCTGCACTGTTCCCAAAACTAAAAAAAAAAAATAATAATAATAATAATAATAATTGTTAAGAGCCCCCCCCCCCACCCTTCTCAATGCCATTGTTAAAAGCCCCTATACTATTCCATGACTAAAAATCATTCTTTAAAAGCCCCTCAACACTATTTCCACAGCTCAAATTCATTTTTGAAAGAACCCCCCCCCCTTACCACTGTTCCTACAGTTAAAAAATATTGTCTAAATGCCCCTTCACTATTCCCACAACTCACAACTCAAATTCATTAATTAAGCAGCCCCCCCCGCTCCTAACACAGTTCCCGGCAAAATTCATGTTAAAGGCCCTCAACACCGTTCCCACAGCAACAACTTCATTATTAAAAGCCACTGAGCTATACTGATCTCACAGCTAAATATTCATTATTAACAGCCTCCTACACTGTTCCCACTGCTCAAATTTCATTATTTTAATCTCTTTTTACATTATTCCCACAGCTCAAAATTTATTGTTAACAGCCCCCCTTGACACTGTCCCCATAGCATTTAAATAAATATCATTGTTAAAAGGCTTCTTCACTGATCTCACGTCTAAATAGCATATGGATTTGGGACTAAATTCACTGTTAAAAGCCCCTGAGCTACACTAATCTCACAGCTAAATAGGATATAGATTTGAGACTAAATTCACTGTTATAGGCCCTTCTACACTGTTCCCACAGCTAAAACTTCATTATCAAAAGCCCTTCTACACTGATCTCACAGCTAAATAGGATAGACTAGATACACACCCTCCATCATCGTCGGATTCTCTTCCTTTGAGCTTGTTGAGAAGTTTTGTGCTGCTACGCCGCACAGAGGCCCTGAGTTTTGACAGCGAACCGCTTCTCCTTAACTTGCCATCGCCATTCTGACATGATAAGAGAGGAGGACATAACATAGGTTTGGGTTCAACATGCAGGCATGCGCACCACCAATTTCTCTCTCTCTATCTTTATTTTCTACTCCTATTTCTCTGCACTTGCATGGTCAAAAGCCACAACAGAATATAATCAAGGTTGCTGAGAAGATGAAAAACAGATCTCATCATGGATTAAGCTAAGGATGATCTGTACCTTAATCTTCAAATTGGAACAAAACCAGCCCAACTTTTGTGCTGTCACTGTAAGCTTTCTTAAGTTAAAAAAAAAAGGGTGATATTTGGCACACAAGTTCAAATTACAATAACACCCATGCAGGTAGAAAACAACAAAGGCATTTTCAATTCAAGATTGCCTATTGTCAATATTAAATTCCAGTTTTAATTTCATCTTCTAGACCCTAAATCTTAAACTATCATGACCTTTGACCATGCACAGAGCAACTGATCATCAACTGTAGATGATACTTTGATATCTACAATACAGAGAGAGCATTGGATCATATTGCTATACACTTGCTGCTTGGGGAAAATGAGGGATCAAATTAAAATGAAACTAGTTACATCTGTCAGAATAAAAGAAGGAAAAATAATAAATTGTGAAATATCATTCATGAAAACATGAATAACAAATGAAAAACACAAAACACAAATGAGAATAACTGAAAAGGGAATTATCCAATATTAAACAGGATACAAAATATGTGATAAAATATAGGCTAGACATGGGTCAAAAAATATCTTGAGTGTATTCATGTGTGGAAGAGGGGGACAAGGTTGGAACAAGGTGGGGCAGGGTGGGCACAACGTGGGGAGCAATGGTGGGGGGGGGGGAAAGGTAAGGACCGGGTGGGGTCAGTTTACAGTTGGGTATGATTAGGGAAGGGTACATGTAGGTAGGGTGGGGCAGCTAATAACATCCATTGATTATTAATTGTGTTACTATTTCAGAGTGTAGACAATTACTGAGAAGTGAAACACAGGGGTGTGCCATTCTAGTTGCAATCTATCATCTGTTATTAAACATTCATACAGATATACCCATAATATGGCATAGACTGTACAGAAATTGATGATCGAGAAAATCATAATGCCGGCTTGTACTCTAATCATTTTCCTTTTTTTTTACTTCAAATATAACAAGATTTTTAAAGCATAGTCTTTCTTCGAATGAGGTTACAATTACTGACTTATCAGTGATCATTATTCAAAAAGCTTTTTTTTTTTCAACCAATTTGACAACAATTAGATGTGGCTGTGCAGTGCATATTGCAGTGATAATGGTACTCTTTCATTTTTAGGTGAACATGCATCAAACTTTTACAAACTTGAACATATAAATGAACACTTTTACAAATCTAATACAATTAATTACACTAAATTGCATGCATATTCTATACAAAACTAAAATTATCTGAATTTTAAGATGATGGGATGAAATAATGATTTAGCACACATAAAACATGTGGAAACTGGATAGGACTGGAAAAAGGAAAACCACTAATTTCATTGTCAGAAATGGCTGAAGGAAGTTAAAGAAAACTTTACAAAACATTTCACATTTATTTGAGCTTTACTTTAAAGAAATGATTTCAGCAAATGGTAATTTAAGTTCTGAAGCTACCTAGATGTGAATATGCCTAATAAATTTAGAACAATCTGGTTTGTACAAGGGCTTAAAAAAGCCTTTGAACTTAAATTTCAAACAGATATTTTGCACATAATTTTATTTTATACAAACATTGGTAACTGTAGACAGTCTTCATAATATAGAAAACAATCTAATTGTTGGCTTTTATCAAATACGGCTTCATACTGTAAACAATTTTGAGAAATTTGTAAAATATTTTTTCTTTAATTGCAATGATGTCTTTGTGCTATGTGTAAGCTGTTTTGAAAACATTTTAAGATTTGTGCAAGAACACAGAATACAGTATATTTACAATTAATTTTTTCTAATTATTGTAAACATAGTCTATAGGGATCTTGTCAAATATACTTTAAATTATTTTTCTTCAAATGCATTACCAGCAGGACATTAAACAGCCTACATGTATATAACATAGAGCTATAATATTTACACCAAGTACATAATCGATCATAAGGTTTATTTGACTCTCGGAAACTCCATGACTTTAATGACAAGTACTTTCCTGAAAGAAGTCAAAGATTTCAAACTTTTGCTTCTGATTTTTAATGCTTTCTTGCAAAACACATACTTTATGAATTTATGGCTAGGCAAGATTTAAGAGAATGAAACTCTGCTATTATACTTGTATTTTGTTTCTCATCAAGAACAGTTTTGTTCTCACAGTTTGAAAGATATAGAATTCACTTATACATTTTTTTTTTTTTTTTTAAATATCATCCGAATTTATCATTCAAATATAATGTTCTTGCATCTGATGGACATTTTTATTAACAAAAGGCTTCCAAACTTGTAGGCACACCACTATTTCTAAAACACAATATGGTAGTGTCAAACTGATTTAATTTTCAGGTATCAACATTAATTTGCTTATTACCTCACTCTGGGCTTTTCAAAAACATAGATTCCTTTTTGTTCAAGATTTGCATAACATCAGGATGGAAACGTATGACTAAAAAATTATTTTTTATTTTAAGCCACAAGTAGGCTACGATCTCGTAAAAAACTTATCATCTCATTTCTATGCTTAATTACAGAAGCAAAATATTACCATTGCCTATTTCATTGATGATGTAAACTTCTCCAGAGTAAATTTTATCTCAAAATGGCAGTAGAGATGATGCAAAATGAGTTAAAAGCAAAATCAATGATCACCATCTTGTATGAGAACAAGAGTTTTGTTGTTTGCCTTTACATCCCTTTCACATTTCATTATGCAACATTTTAAAGAAGAGTATCACTCTAAAATATACAAATTTCAAATTCTTAAACAAAATTTGAATCTAACTTCTTGTTTAATGCAAAAAAAAAATCAAATGATGGATTTTAGAAGAATACGTAAGCTATGATCATAAATTACTGCAATAGTTGATAGTTTTGCACATTGCATACATGTTTCTAGCTTAAACACAGTATAAAGGCCCTATCTCACTAGCACTATCTATGAGACAAGTTTTCAAGTCTCCACAGCAGGGAATTTTTTTTAGAGACTTTTCCAATCACAAGCATGTTACCAAGAAATCTTCCAGAGACAATCAGACTCCTGGAATCATCACAACGCAACGACTTTCTATTTTGTCTGTTGAGTCTCTGCGACTGACCAGTCGCTGCAGTCACAGCGACATTGACGCCAGTGAGATAAGCTCTTTTATCTCTCATGCCATTTCATTCTTTCCCAAGCAAAACAATTAGATCAAGAAATAGGCAATATGATCAATGCTAAACACATGTCTTTGATGAAAGAGCAGTAATCACAAGTCATAATACATAAATTATTTATGAAAAAAACAATGCTGTCTCAGTATAAAACTTTCATGTACTGATGGCTGTTGCTGCAACAAGTAACATTGGCATCTTGCTCATAAATGAATGTAATGATTTATTTCACAGTATGAACCTTTCACAAAATGGGAACACTTTGCAATATTAGCAAAAGTTTTGTGTTTATACAGTACTTCTTACAGTACAGCAGACTAAATTGCAGTATTTCCTTTGAAGAACATGATCTATGTAGGACAAGAAGGGCGCTATAACAGATTGAAATTCCTTCTTGCTCTCATCGCACAAAAACTTGTTACAGTGTGCCTAAAACAGTCATGTCTATGAGGATCTACAGATAGATGCAAATCATTGAACGCAAGAAATAAATTGCATACGAAGAGAAGCGACATTTACAATGACAAAACAAAACACACATCAAATGTATTACACATAAATAAAAACAATTGTTAACAATCTGAACATTATTATTTTTTTTTTATATTTATGCTCAGTCAAGAGTACCTTATCACTATTATTTTTTTCATTTTAAATAATGAATGTTATGTTATCAATTCTGAACCTCATTATGTTTTTGGTCTTTCATGCGATCTGTGACCTTTGACCTACCTAACTCATTAGTATGCATTAATTTCTATAGATACTTATGCAAGGTGCTTTTAGTTTCTTCAAGATGTTAGATAAAGTGCAAGGTGCAGACATGCAGTTAGAAGGATTTAGGATACATGCGGGGCTAAATGCACAGCCAGATATTAGCACATTGGGGTCGGGAACCTGCTAAAAGTGGGATAAAGGAAGAGAAAAACACATATAATATATACAATCTGGATATATATAATCAGTTCAAGAAACACAGGAATAGTTTAATAGATATCATGACGATGCTGCTACACAGTGCCCATGAACATGCACTTTGCAGAAAACATGGATAGAAGCTGAAGAAGCAAACTGAAACCAAATTAATAATATTGATCAAACATGGATAACAGATGTTTAGACACAACTCAATTGTGTCTAGATATATGAATCAATACATCATAGAGAAAAGAAGCACAAAGGATTTGAAATCATATACAGTGATAAATAAAATAATTATTGGATAGCGGCATGCAAATCAAAATCATGTCCCCACAGAGATGCAAGCTTTTGTTTCACCACTTTTTCAATAAGATTTCAAACATTGACTTTGATATAAGGTCATTTCAGTTCATAAAAGAAATACCAAATATACAGCAAAAATACAAAATATGATGTGGAAATGATATTCAGATGCTCATATTTTCCTCATTTTCTCACAGCAAAATTGAAAATAATTCATCAACAATAATCACAAAACAACTCCATCACTCAAAAGTGAGTTGATAAAACAGTTACAAGAGCTTGCAGTTTGTGGAGAAAACTGCATGTGAGAAAAAAAAAAGTGCTTTTACTAATAAATATCACAATAAAATTAAGGACATAGAAGAATAATGATAATAAAATGTTAAAATCCTCTCCCATAGACAGAAACAAAGACAGTGAATATAGCAAATAAACAACAGTGTTTGACCCAGTGATGATGTGTAGTGTTTACATGATCCAGTCTTAATATTTCTCATCACACTATGTTTCAAGTGTACATGATTTAAACAACCAAACAAAAACAATTAGAAATATAAAAGGGGAGGGAGGAGTATAAGAAAAGAAGAAGACAAAACGTTTCTGTCATAATCAAGCTTCACAAGCATATCCATATTCCTTAGTATAAAAAGACCTTATAGATAAAATTGTAATTTAAGTCAATAATCCAAACTGTTATACCTAGTATCTAAAGTTAAGCCAAGTCCTGTAGCTATAGCTCTGCATTATTATTTTATAACAACTCTATGTGACACCAATATCACCTTCAACCATTTTCTACTCTGCAAATTGACCATTTTGACAAAGCCTACACACCAGATATATGTGTTCATGCACCAAAACCAAAGCAAGCAGAATGAGGGTGGAAGTTATATCGTTCTAATCATTATATTATACACCAGATCTATTCTATGGCAGCTTTAATAAAACTTGTAGCTTTGAAAACCAAATAAGGCCAGGTTTGAAAACTGCTTGTGAAACATGATTACAGATTTTTTGTTATCAATACACACTAAAAAGATCACAAGTTTTTAAGACAAATATTTACTGAAATACTCTACAGAGAATAGTAAACTTCACTAAAACTCAATGTTTTATTCTCAGAGTAACATACCGTTTGGCAATATTTCTTCTTCTTTTTTTTTTGGGGGGGGGTACATCTAAAATCTTTTGTCATTTCACTTTACATTGAAAATGATTGTGAAAATTAAATGAAAAGAAAAGGAGACAAGATAAGCAAATTAAAACAAAAACAAAACTCATGCTGTGATAATGTGCTTTTTTTTTCTTCTTCAGAAAAAGATAAGATAAGATATTGAAGCCCTAAAATTTGTGCTTCAAATTTAAACAAATGATTTATTTCCAATTTTAAAAGTGCATTTTTGTAAATATATGTTGAGAAAAAAAAAACATTCTAAAGAAAGATTATGATCTAAACATAAAATTTCAAAGTAAGTGCATAGGTGTAGTTTCATTTTACAGAAAGAAGCACTTTAATTTGAATTTCAGTGCTTAAAAGAAATGAATAGTATTTAATAGTAAGGAATTGTTGGCATTTCAAGTGTCTAAGATTGATCTTGCGAGATATTTATCTACATTTTTTATAAGTGCGTTTGTAATATCTGATGGAAATGCAAAAATCATTATCAGGAAAACTGTTCTATTTGTAGTTTGCTTTATGCTAACTCTATTTTCTTTTTTTTTCCTGATTTGTTTCATTTTTTTCCTTCTTGTCACTTGCTTTGCTTGTATCTTTAGTCTCCTTTCAATATGCTGAAGCCTCCTGCTTTCATCTAAAGTCTAAAGCATTCTTTCATGAAGAAGCTCAAAAGTTTTTGGTTGTATAAACTAATGTGCTTATTCTCAAAATCCACACAACAACTTGGTGTATTAGAGGTACATACTTAACATGATTAAAGGTGTTTTTTATTGTTGGGTTTTAATGGTGCTATTTCACATTGATAGTAACCAAAAATTATGAAGAAGAGTTGGGAAATAAATTAAAGAGGGAAGTATTTGAGTAATCTTTTCAAACATAATAAAATAAAATAAAATGAGAATATTATATTATTCAGAGTGAGATGTCATAATAAGGTGGTTATAAGTGAAATTGATATGGATATGATAAACATGCTTGAATGTCAAATGTTAATAAACCATACTATATCAATACTAATAAATTAATAATAAATGTTTGTAATTTGCTAGACAGGGGTGTTTTTGATGGGGTATTGAAATGATATGATTAAATGCCCAGCGATATTATGATATTGCCTGCATACTATTTTGGTTTGAGGATTTTTGATGTAGGTGCCACATACAGCATCCCTTCCCATTTCTTTTCTGGTGCTAGATAAGGCAAACTAAATACTTCCAAATTCTGTATCTTATGACATACTTCATTGCCGAAATTTATTGATGTATTGCGAACAATATCTTCAAATTTCTCCTTTTGTAAATTAATTTCAAAAACGAAAATAAATTCAAACTAAACCAATAATTGCATGAACTTATGCCCTGATCAATTACATGGTATGAATTCTATCATCAGTGACAATTACCAACTGGTATATCTAGAAAAAAAAAACTATTGTATACATGCTATCATATCATAACCGTCTATCAATTATTCAAACAGATGAAGCAGTGTTAATTTCACAGCACCCATAATTGCTCTGTATCCTATTCTAATCAAAATACTTTTCCAACTACACAGATGAGCTCTGAATTCTACACTGCGATTTGGAAAATGCACTGCTAGATAGCAGAAGAAGAATTGATTTTTACCTTTCCAAGTTGTGCATTTTCGAAACCTCTCTGAAAAATATAACGCATCAGTACAACGTTTTGCAGTTTTATGACAGAAAACAAGCAACAAGCAGATTAATAAGGACTGTAAATATTGAGTCGTGTATATAACCTACTGCCTTTTAACTACAGAATTCTCACGACTGAAACCTGTGTGTTGGTTGCACGAATTATATGATATGAACTATCAACATAACATTGGAATTTTAAGTTCCTATACTAATGGCTTATCTTCCTTCATAATTCAAGGTTAAAAGTAAGAGTATCACTCTAACAAAATTCAGACCTATCCTCTTCTGTCATGTGACATAGTTACAGCTCAAAGAGAAAGGTCCTGTTGAGACAGAACGGGCATCATATGTCACAAGGTATGCATGTATAATTCTAAAGTAAATAAATCAATTTTGTGTTGAATAAAATGCCTTCACCAATGCACTGACATTCATGGAATAATGATGTATTTGGTTGTGGGGAAATATGAATATATATCTACCAGGAAATATGGCATAAATGAAGTGCATGATGGGAGTGATTGTTAAAATGAGATAACTCATAGCATATTGTAGATTTGAATAAATTAGGAACTCGTAATAAAGCACCTTGTTTGTTAGTGATCTGAACAAATCATATGTTTTGATTTGATATGAAGAAGAGCTTAATGATTTGGTTAGAGTGTGTAAGGATTGGACATCACTGACACGACGGTCAGGGAGTAAATAATGGCTAACCTCGACGAGAACGTGAGGTGGGCTGCGTGGTATCTCTACGTATCCCTCGGGGATCATTGATCGGGAGCGATCCTTCGGTTTCCGCTTCTAGGGGAGGGGTGGGGGATGCAAGTAGAAAGTGGTAAGACACTGCACAATCTCATCATTAAGGTTTAAGAAATGGAAACATGAATTATTCTTAATCCTACTTACACTACACTTAGTACTGAATTGATATGGACAAATCTTAATACTAATAGAATGTTATCTTTTTTTTAATTACTTCATAAAATTTTAATCTATCACCACTTAAGAGCTTTTTATGCAAATTATTGTTTTAATATCTTGTGTCAATATTTGATGTTGGGTGGTGAGAAATTTTGAGAATTGTCATGTTTTTGAGATGTTGTACATTGTAAACAAGAAAAAAAATCAATACCTTTTATAGGAATTACATTTCCATATTTCATGAATGTTTGTAGCACAACTTTTTTTTTAATTAATTTAATAGAAATCAAGGTCTAACTTAAAGGAGTATTCCAAATGTGTAGGAATTTCTAGTTGCAGGGAATGAATGAAATTAAAGGATTCTTTATGGTTATAAAGTGAGTTCTTTACCATGATACCAAATAAGCAATGCTATGAATAATCATGAGCAGCATACCTCAATCAAGCTAGAGCTCTATAAATACCTCTAGCTTCTAGATCGAGAACAACTTGGCAAAGTATACCTTGATTTAATAATTTCTATCAAGTTTGGGTAAAGCCAAATATTGAAGGCTTTTTTTTTTCTTAATAAGAGGCAATATAGAATGCAACAAACTCATGAAAATCTATAAAACTACTAGCTAATCACTTTTTCTTGAACTCCAGTTAATTACATAAATACTGTGTATTCAACTTTTAAAAAAATCTAGACATTAGCTCTGATTTTTGTTCCATGAAGTGAGGTAGTAATAACAATTAGAAATACATGACGGTACATGAGCACCTTTACTTCATGATTGGATGTATGTGCCAAATGTGCAAAGTGTTTTACAGTATTGCTGTGAAACATTCAACACACAGTTTTGTTTTTGCTCCAAAAACATTTTATACAAGGAACAGAATGAGAAAGATCATGCATTTTTTTCATACTTGAGAAGAATAATAAATTCTGAAAAGGATGAATAGTCCTGTCCTAATTGTTTTTTACAGCAAAAAGGGCAAACTTTGAATAGTACAAAATGTAGACATTGTCCAAAACGGCAAATCAAAATGGGGGAAATGGAGAGAAAAATTATAAACATGAAACTCAGCAAATAACAGAAATTCACTCATTAAAAAAGGGTTAAAACTTGAGATGGTCATAGAGTAAACATCACATCAAACATTGGAAGGAAAAGGGGGAAAAATCATCACTTGATACCTGTTATTTGCCTATCCTCCTTTGATATTTCTTGCTAGATCTTAGAATGTCAAAGGTCAAACACTGTGGCCATTTATTTGCTATACTCACCCCTTTCCATGCTACTCCTATACTCACTTCCTCGCTCCCATCTGCCTTCTCATAGGACACGCTCTCTGTGCTTCCGTGCCTTGGGGTACCGCTGCTGCGCCTATGGTGTCGCTCCTTAGCCATAGCCTCTGAACGTGGGATGTCGGTTGATAGATCCTGGCCCAGAAGCTCCCGGACTTTGGTCTCGCGCACCATATCCAAGGCCTGAAGTGGAAGGCAGGGTAGAGAGGGGAAAGAGGGGGAGAGATAGAGAGATAGGGAGAGAGGGGAAAGAGAGGGAAAGAAAGGGGGAGATAGGGAGAGAGGGGAGAGGGGGAGAATGGAGAGAGGGGTGAGAGGAGGGGGAGAGATGAGAGAAGGGGAGAGATGGGAAAGAGCGAGAATGAGGAGGGGAGAGAGGTGGAGAGAGGGGAAAGAGAAGGAGAGAGAGGGGAGAGAGTTGGAAAGAGGGAGATAGAATTGGAGAGATGGGGAGAGATGGGAAGGAGGGCCAGAACACATACAGCAATATGAGATGGAAGAATGCACTTGTAAAGAAGAGAAAGCTCTACGATGGTAGTAAAATCTGTGCTCGAAATGACATGAAAGATTTGCAGAAAAATGAAGGAGAGTGCTAGAAATATGTCTTGATTTAGTAACACCCCAATTTAGAGACCTTCACCTTTACGAGTAATGAATTAACCTAAAATCTTTTTATCAACTATCTTTAATTCTAATAATGTTCAGCCTTGCTTCAGATTTCTATATAATCTACTCAAGTCAAAAATTTCAATTTTGCCTATTAAACCATTATATAACTAAACTCAAAACATGACAATACACTGCAAAGACACTGCGCAACATAAAATAGCTTCATGCAAAATTCACAATCTGCCAACTTCCTTTATATTTGTTTTTAATAAGCAATGGTTGAATGATAAGGGGATGAATTTTACACACCAAAGGCAAACTATTATTAACAAAGATAAAATTTGACAATTTATTTATTAAAAATATCCATCACCAAACTGAAGTAAAACTGATATTCTAAATCTTTATTCTTTACTTTGCCAATTAGTGTGGGTGTTTTTCTTTTCTTTTTTTTTTTTTTCTTCTTTTTTTTTTGGTCTTAAAAAAGAAACAGAACCGCAATCCTCTGAACTTACCTTCGACTGTCAAAGGAAAACAAATAAAGTTTTAAAGTTTTTAAAATTGCTTTCATGTCATGTTACAGATGAGCCAAAGCATGTCATGATTGAATGATTGACTGCTCTTGCCACAATCAACCAATCAGTGCATTTTGCATATCCTAGCTGCCACATCCTTTAAAAAAAAATTGTTCTCTTTGTAGCAATGAAAAGTGCCCAAGCTTATAGGTAAGATATACATCACATTACTGAGTTGCAGTGACCAAACAGATACGGAGCAATAATTTCACGGTGATATGTGCTTTGAAGTGAATGAGTAAATACATACAGGGCGACTTGTAGAACCTAAGAAATAACTACCGGTACATATACATCAAACCTTGACAAGTAGCACATGCAATTATGTAATTTCTGATTCACAAAAGCTTCAAAGACTATTAAGTGATGGATATTTACTTGGTAGATTCGGAAATAAAAAAATAGCTGATAATATGTAAAGTAATTCAATGCACAATGGCTTCCTCAATTATATTCACACCTACATCAACAAAGTCAAATAATGCCAGACTCAAGAAAATCGAAACAAGAAAGTGAAAAGGATTTTTCTGAGTAACACATCCCAAATCTAATGTGTCTAGATTGGAATTAGAAGATTAACAATTTCAGCCCTCTTAAGTTTACAGTAAGATAAACCATTTCTAACATTAGCAACCTGCTTGAACAAATCATAGTAATGAAACTTAAGCCCTACAATACTATACGCAAGACATTAAGGCATGTCCACAATGTGAGATTTTAAAAAATGTTAGCAATGCACTTCTAAATCCTATTCATCTGCATGTATACTGACTAACCTCACAGCCCTTTATACTATAACAAGATTGATTAATTAATAGCATGCTTTTTGGACTACCCATCATATCTTCCCATTGCACCCTGACCATAGACTTACATTTCTCCTAGATTTCATGGCACATTCTTCCAGGATCTCTGCAGCCTCGTACTTCCCTTGTCTCCTGTACAGGGCTCCAAGATTCTTGAGGGTTGTCGTTACCGTGGGACTACTACGAGACCTGAAATAACAAGCATAGAGACAATTTCTATCAATAGCCGCAACTGTTAAGGGTCATGCTATCCATTTTATGGACAACAAATGTCAGTTACCCTGTAGCAAAAAAATAAAAAATAAATTTAAAATACATCAACATTCCCAATTGCTCATAATTGTCGAGCATTAAAAAAAAAATTAATTCATTACCGCTTATACAATTAATCTATTACTGGTAACATTAATAATTATACTAGTACTCAAATGTAGATGCTAATGATACAGTTCCTCGTGTTTTCTCTTTACAAGAAATTTAGGAGTGAGACACTGCTGTGTTACAACAATTCAGATTCTGTAATTAACCAAAGTAGAGCCAAGTTATTCAAACTTTATAATGGATTTCTTGATTCTTTACATTCTACCTGACTATTAGAAAAGCGATTAAAAGCTTGGATAAAAGTGACAAAGGGGATCTATGGCTTATTCAGTTGTATCCAAGATACAGCTTGGCAGCAGCGAATCCAGCAGCAGCTATGTCAAAGGATTTTATGGGCCATTGAACAAGCATACTACAGCTGCTGACATCCCCCGATTGTTGGGCTAATAAAATCCTTAGTCAGGCTGATACTGGATCCATGCCTTGGTTGGGGAGGAATATTGCCTTACCAAAGGACTCTAGCGCATCAACTTGTTATCAAACTGTTAAACCTCAAATCTGTGTCCTGTAACAAATAGAGCTACAATCAAATGCAAATTTGAAACAACCGTTCTGATTGGTTCACATTGGATTTTATACAATAAATGTATGCAACAAAGATCCTGATTGGTTTGCAATAGGTACAAACTGTTAATGTTACATGGCCCTGGAGGGCGTTTCATGAAAGGACTTGTCAGACGTTTTATCCTACAAACTGTTATAAGCTACTGAAATGCTTTCATCTGATTGGCTGAGAGCAAATTTGTCGGATAAAATGTCTGACAAATCCTTTGATGAAATGCCCTCCTGACCTAATATCTGTCATGTAATCTTTACCTGTCCACCTTAGCTGCTTTGTGCCATCCACCATAGTCACCGTATGGGGCATTATCCTTGAATTTACCCTGTAGGTAGAGAAAATATAGAAATATATATATTAGTAAAAAGGTAGACAGGAATATGGACAGGACAAATACACAAAATAGCTAAAAGGGTTCTAGGACTATTACCCCCTGGATGACTACCCCCACCAAAAATATACAACCTAACTCTACACCTAACCCTAACCCTATTTCTGGGGGTACTTGTCCTGGGGGTAATTGTCCAGGGGTAGTTGTCCTGATACAAGCTAAAAGATTCAGAACCATGCAATAAATGAGGACAAACAAGACAGTTGACTGAACAAATTATTAAGCAGCTAGCAAAAGTGATTTAAGAGCTTTTGGAGAGCATAAACTATGAAAAGCTCTTACAACCTTCTGCCAGCCACACAACAATCAAATATTAGCAAGTTGTGACACAAAGGGTAGATAAGAGGGTGGGATTTGTCTTTGTCATAAAGACCATTAATTAGTTTTATATATTTACACAAGTATATTGTGAAACTTTTTTGTATTAATTTGTGCTGTAATAATCTAATAGATTTTATTTGAAATCATTGCTTACAGACAGCGTTTTTTTTGTTTTGTTTTTTTTTTTGTTTTTTTTTAATCTTAGAAATAACTTTACAGCAGTGTATAAAGAGTATTGATAATACTATATATGATGTCACAGGAGCAATACAAATCATTCTTCTGTCCATTAATTATGCATAACGATGGAGATACAAATAGGAATTTTAGATGTAAGGCAAATACTTTGCCTTGAATAATGACTATGAAAATCTGAAAGCTATGTTCAATTCAACTTTTTATATCATAAGCTGATCGGTGGATATCGTTCATAAAAAGAAAGCCCTGATTGGATAATGATATGAAAGACGAGATTGAATGTCACACGACATCAATCATAAGCTAGTAGGAAATGGGGCACAGAAGTGTTTATATAATTTTTCTCAAAATTATTTCTTCTCATTACAGATTTGCCCCACCCCCTTAATACAGGCAATATGGTTGAAAAAAAAATACAAACTTCTATTTTCAAAATTAAAACTAAGGAGTCCAAAACTTTCCTAAAGTGTATTTCTCATTTAATATGTAATAAATAGACCGTTTCACTAAGTTATCATAATTTATGAATTTATTGTTCTTTCCTGGGGACAAGTTAATGAGGTATTCAAACGTACTGTCATTAAGAAATGAACCATTTTGCATCCAGTTTGCATACGTTAGTTGCTATATTGGGCATGCATTGGACAGGCTTTTGGGTTGTCAGGAGCAGCTTTTGTTTTGTTTAGAAGCATGCATATTTCTTATAACTCTAATTTTAATAACCTAGTGAAATGGTCTATTATATTCATTCTCAAATATTTGATAAAAGGCAGAAAAAACCAATTACCCCTTAAAATTCTTTAACACCAATTTCATAATCATGTTTTAGTGTCATATTTTGACTCTATTTTGTTAGAAGTGATTTTCAACATAAGGTGTATTCTTCAAGTGCCTCTACCCACTAAAGGATAATTCCAAAGTAACATAAACACATTATTTTTTTTCTCTTAACTTGCATTTTGAGAAATGGTGTTGAAGTACGTAAGCCAATCAACGGCCATGATTACATAACCATTCACTGTTCATTACAAGTTTCATCTTTAAAGCTGCCATAATTCATAAGATGCAATGATCATTATCAGAGGAGAATAAAATGTGTGCTTTCTGCTTCCAATTCTGATTTTGGAGTTACTGATCATTTGATAAATCAATGGCTATGTACATCAAATAGAAAATTTTTGATTAAGCAAACTTATGAGGGAAATTTATGTGCTGAGAGCATGTTTTGGTGCCCTATATTACTGTGGAATTACCTTAATGCCAATAAATTTAAAAGAAGTCAACACCACATAGGCTTGAATTAAAAAAAGCGGTAAAAATTTAGCACGGGAAAACATTATCCGCTGTTTTCCACAGAGCGCTGTCTTAAACAGTGCTCAGATAATCTTGGTCTGTAGTTTTGATTTAAAAAACAACATGGACCGAGATTATCTCCTGTTTAACACGTCAGTCTATGGAAACAGTGGACAATGTAAGCCCAGGATATAAAGTTGAACCACATTTGAGTAATTTGCGCCATAGATTTCCCTTACCCCTGCCTAGCAGACATCTATTTTCTTTCCAATAATTTGCTTTTCAAAATAAATAGCATACAGTGGTATTGTTGTAAGGAATCCATAGATGCCACACATATCAGCAAGTATTTCACAATACTGTATTTTGTTCAATTTTTTACTATTTGAGAAAATTCATTGGGGCAAAATTTTGCAGTTTTGGTAATGTTTTCATTACTATAAATGGCCTTATGTTGAATTGGAAATTTTCTTGATTGCCAACTTGCAAAATTTTTGAAAATTAAACACTTGCAAAGTATATGGATTATATAGCATGTGTTTTCTTTGTGAATTTACAGTGCAAATGGATTATTGCATTAGTGAACATTTGATGTTAATATATAAATTTGCATAAAAGCATGGCATGGCGATAAGCGGGGCATCTATATTATTATACATCAATATCACTGTTTTATGTCTTTTTAAAATATTCGAATTTTGTTCAACCTTATTTTCACACAGCTTAACTACATGCACATGCAACAAATTCCACAGAGAACTACAAGAAATAGGGTTGCAATTGGTCTGTTGAATTTATTGCACATGCACATGACAACATCACAGCAAAATATGCATGCTTAAAAATGAAATAAAATAAAAAATAATTCTGTATACATGCAATACTAAGGAAAAAGTACCATAAATCATACATTCTTTCTATTTAGAAATATAAATTGTCTAGAAAACTTCTAATTTCCAACATTTTAAAGTGGTCATAATGGACTATATGTTTTGATGGCAACCTGTGAGATTAATATAATTTCAAGCTAAGTTATATTTCTTTCTGATTTGGGGAGTTTTAGGCTCCAAACATTTTACAAAACATTGGAACATGCCAGAATAGGGAAGAACCATTTAGAAACATTTGCACCGTTTGGCAACTTCAAAATTATGAAACATTTCCCAACGCTATAAATTATAATCCGCATTACGAAAGTACTGGGAAGCATTTTCAAATGGAGAGAAATGCATTTCTGAGAATTTTGATGAAGTGACTTACATAGGCCTACACAAAGATATTTAGAAATATTCCTTCAAAATTTAATTTAAATTCATCTTTATCTGAAAATTCCAATAATCATTAGGCCATATCTATGCCTATTAAAGGAGTCTTACAAACTAGAAAATAATTTTCTCCATGATTCATTTGTTCAGCTTTCTTGGAACTACTCCATGACTCTGGGGTTTTTAGGACAAGGAATGAAATTACGCTTTAATTTATTTTGCAATTTTATATAAATTAAAACAAATAATAATTGAACTGAGCTGAGGTTAGTAGCTATTTTCATGCATGTTAATTAGCACTAGCATTCAACAGACAAGAGTATTTACAAATTAAAATTAAAAAACAATTGAAATCATGCATATAACCAAGAAATTAATCAAAACTGTACTGGCACTTTGTAATCAAGTATAACTCTTTGAATTAAAAGAAAATTGCTAACAAATATTAACAAGTACTGATGGATATGATCAGATTATTACACACAAGCTCTACACCCTTACAATCAAATGATACATTGTAACAACAACCGTATGGCACTAAATATTTTCCTAGCACACACCATATTAACATGTTCCATGTAACGTGGAAACATTCTCCACTTTGTGGATTCGAGAAGACTCAATGAATTTCTTTCATGATTATATTATATCTACAAAAATACACCCCATTACTATGAATAAAGTCTATTTCATAGACTTTTTTCAACATTAAGTAGTTACAAATGAATTTAGCTTGACACATCTCATTTTCATGCACCAGTACTTTTGTACTTGTAAGGCAGTGAAAATTTGTATATATGATAAAAAAGAAATTATTGACCTTTAAATTGTTTGAAGAAATAAAGACATTTTCTTTCCCACAATAACCAAACATAATTACAATGCAACTATATTATCATTACATTTAATAAAAATATAATATATTTTGTTAATGTCCTATTTTGCTAAATTTTCTGCAAGCACTTTATTTAGGAATATTTCCAGTGTTATATAATTATTTCTTAAAGTAGTGCTAAAATTTCCCAAGGTTTCAATATTTAAGTTTCTATAACACCTTTCACAGCAAAATAGATATTAGCCCTATATAAATTATAAAATATTATTGCTGTCACATGTATAGAAATGTTTCAATAACTATAACGATACAATTGCTTTGAATATGTTGATGCACAGATATTGAACTACAACGTGAAAGACATAATAATTCATACTCTCGTAAATCACAGCTAATCCAACACATCCAAGTTTTAATTGACTGGAGTCCTATAGGAGATGGTTCTCTTTATCACAAATCCACTATAATTTGTTGATGTCAAACAGACATGATCTCATCAGTTGATATAGCATTGGATTTATTGTATCATTCTTCCTCAATAATTGATGGCACCATAATGAAAATACATCTCTTGCAGTCTTTACATCTTCAGATTCATAAACCTAATTCATGTATTCATTTGGCAGTAAAAAGTATAACCATGTCAATTAGGCATCTAAAAACAGTTATGTGGAATCAGCATACTTCTGATTTGAAACATCAACACATTATGTTGACACAAACTCTTTTATTGATTTGTTTAGCTCTTTTGCAAGTACAATGTTTATGTATTTGGTTGAGTTCTTTCTGTATATTTAAGTAAAGTCAGTTTTACTTTCGAGAAATTTGGGGGCAACAGTTATCTGATCTATGTTTTGCTTTTTTCAGCTAGTGAGAAATTAATATTGATTTAATAGTTTCTCTGGAAGCAGGGTAATGGTTCATGTATTTCATCGGAATACACTGCGTTTTGAGCCAGATTCAATAAACAGAGGTATGGACATGTCCCATATGCCTTAAGATTTGTGCACAGTACGGAGTTAGCATAAGTAAGTACATGGAGCCACTTTATAATTTGAGCACTGTTCAAAATTCCTTAAAAGGTCAATCAACTAGAGTCGATGTGACACAACACCAATAGTATAATGCCATGATTTAAATGTAAATCCTCTAAGAAATATGTATCTGAGAATGATTCTATTGTTGAATCTAAAGCATGCTGTCCATGTTGATCACACCAAGGTTTGTTCAGTTGATGGTCTTAGTATCTGGGAGAATTGTATCCACGCGTCCTCAACGTAATATTTAACAGGCCCTTTCCACAATGTAGACTAGTTAATAGAGTCACAGAAAAAGAGTAGAAGAGTTACTATAGAATACGGGTCATGCTATATGGATGATATTAATGTTGTACAAATTCTTGAGTCCCTGTCATGAAAATAATCATATTTCTATGTTTGAGTATACTTCTTCTTCTTTTTTCCCCCTCCCCCCCCCCCAAAAAAAAATAAATAATCTGTCAGAAATATAACTTCTATAAAATTCAGAGGAAATTGAAATCTGTCACTTGTTGACCCTTATTCGGGGGCCAATTTTTTTAATGCTACCAGAAATGATGACTTTAAATGATTTTTTTTTATTTTTTTTAATATGCTTCCCTTTTTTATTTTTCATCTTGATATCCTTGCCCCCCACAAAAAAGGAGTAAATAAAAGGACTTAAAATGTGTAATTTGGGTATGTTTTGCAACACACCTTGTTAAACTAAAGGGGCTCATGTATTCTCCCAATCTATAATGTTTCAACTTTAAGTCCTGTAATAAAATATTATTTAGTTGTAAAAGATGTTTATTGCTTATTCATAATAATATCATGTGTATTAAAGATATGTGATGTGAATAAAGTATTATGTAGTAGAAGAATAGTATTGCTTACATGAGAGGATATGAACTCCACAGATAAACCAAGACACCAAGGTAGAAAGAAGTGACACAGAGCAGACTTATCAACATCTGAACTTGTTTCATTATTCATATTGTGTACGGTTAAAGCTGTGGTCACATGCCGTCGTACTTGCACGTGCGTGCAGTCTCAATGAAAAAAACGGGGGCAAAATTTGGAAATTCATGTACGTGGTGAATACCGACTCGGTACGGATTTTTGAGAGACGCAGACACGATGTAGAACTTTTAGTGCAGCCTTTAGAGAGCTGCTGTGTTTGCCACTTCTCACTACGTTTTCAGCAAAACGTAGCGACCATGGCCTCAAAAAAAAACGTCGGCTTGTGACCAGGACTTTACTGAGTAACGATACACTTACAGAAAGTGAATACATTTTTCTGAAAAGTATTTCAAATAAGGCAGTTTGAAGTATATCAAAATGTACATGAATTAATCATCTACCCAAATTCTAATATAAAGTTGTGAACGTAAAAGAATAGATTGGTAGGGGCCATTAAATTCATGATAAATAATCAACTACTTTCAGCGATTCTCTTGGTTGTTATATTGTTTTTATTGCTAAAAGCACAAATTCACAATCCTTATCAATAAAAGTTAAAAAATTGCAATTTGGGGGAATTTTTACACATAAATTTTCTCAATTTATTTGAATATGACCATCAAGGTATTAATGATTACAACTCAATCTCATGTAAAGTTGGGAGAGGATTAATATTTATTCATTTTTTAATATTTTTTCTCTTTTGATATAGACCAATTCGATTTGGGTGATGTCATGGTGTCATGGTGGCAGCCATTGCTGGGGGAGCTTCCAATGTACTAAGCATGCTCGCTGTGTGCGTATGTATGCGTAACAAAAGAAAATGTACAAACACGCAGACATACGCGCACATGGCGCATGCGTAGTACATTGGAAGCCCCCCAGCTATATGGCGGGTACGTAGAGGGCTCACTTCCATGAAACACTGCCCGAATTCGTCTATAGGTAGGATTGCTTTATATTTTTTCAAGAAATATGATTCCCTGTTTGTCTCTTTTTTAGTTTCAATAGAACAGAAAATGAACACTAAGTATTTATTTTCTGTTCTATTGAGTGTTAATATCTAAACGGATTTTAGTCTTCACCGATCTGCATTCACTCTGATTATAATATATTATTTGATATAAATATATAGTTATCAAGGCTTCATTCATGCTATTAGTAGTATACGTTGTGAATACACAGAGGAATATAATGTATATATATATTTGTATGAGGGGGTAGTAGGAGAGTGAATAATTTATATTTCGTCAAAAGTAGCGATAATGTATATTTCAGATGAAAGGAGGTTTTTCCCCTTTTTTTTACAAACTGATGATTCTTGAAAAATATTTTGTACCAAGTAATCTATGCTTCTCAACATTTGGTAATTTTTCATTTATTTTTATCCTCAATATATTATCTAAACATAAACCACTGGAAAAAAAAGTGCTGACATGCTTTTCTTTAATTCCACACTATTGACACACTTGTTTGTTCAAATATTGTTACATGAAATAACATTTTGTAATAACTCTTAAAGTGGTACTTTGTGATTTTACATTGAACAATCTATTGTCATTAACCACCTTTAATGGTAGAATTATGGTTTATATGATAGAATAAGAATAATCCAATAATCTTTTAAAAGATTAACAATAAATAGCTAATCCTGATAATATGGATGTCTGCGATAGTACAAAGTGAAAGAATTAGTACTCTATATATGGGGCCAGTCACCACTAAACATGGCATGTTTATAAACAAAGACACAAGAATACAATAATAGAAATTATAACACGATTCATGCTGACAATGACAATACAAGATAGACGTGCTATAGATACAAAGCGTAAGGGAGAAGGATTGAATACATATATCATGATTTAATGAGCTTGTTATATAAGATGCATACAGGTATTAGGAAGGGTTTGATTATATTTCATGATTTGGTTGGCTTGGGTTTTCGTTTCTTCACCTTTTCTTCCCTCTCCTCTGCCTGCATCCAGATAGGCTTGTTGTCCTTATCGTCAGCGCTAAGACCAAACTCTCTCTCGTGGGCCCTGGTTAGGACCTGCTTATACAGCGTCTCAGCAGCCTTATACTTGCCCTGCTTCAAGTATGCTGCAGCGAGGTTATTCTTGGTCTTCGCTACATTAGGGTCGTCTGGGCCAAGTTTCTTCTCGTAGATTTCTAGCGCTCGCTGGTAGTACCATTCAACCTGAAGGATGGAGGATTCAATAGAGGGGCAAGAGAAAGAAAAATGAAGATAGAGGATTTGAATTAGAAAGTGAGGATTATTTATTTTGTTTTAATCAATTACTTGATTACATAAATCTTATCAACCCCGTAAGTCATCAAAAATGTTATTCCTCTGATTGCTCAAGATCCTTTGTCTTCGAATTTAGGTTTATCTGTCTCTCTTTCTCATAATTGAATACCATTCCAAAAGCACCATTCCCTAATTTTTTGTTTTCTTTTGATGGCTCATTCACTGAAAAAATATATAGCTTGTTTTCATTTCTTAGCATCATGATATATCTCATATCTTACAGTGCTAAGGTACTTAAATATAAGAATTATCTACATTAGAGACACAAATGTTTGTAATTCTGAGAGTGATACTGATTTCAAACACACCAGGGAATAATTTTACTTTTCAAATTTAATTAGCAATTTTGGCTGATGGGGGAAATACTTCAAACAATGTATGTACAGTCTTCCTAGATGTAAAAAGGTTGCTACACAATAAAAAAATTGTGTAGCAAACATACAAACTGCAGAGCAAATTGCCATGCAAAATCAGTAAAATTATTCCCTGCACACCCATCACATATTCTACTTATCTATCAATATGAACATAAACATCTGGAGTTTCTTCCATTGGATTCCATGAAACAAGAACTCCTTCTCTCAATCTTTATTTGGTTTCATGTTGTATCTTGTGACATATACAGTAGTGAAACTGATAACTCAAGTGCTTTTGAAGAAATCTGTGCTGGGAATAGAAACTGTTTAACAAACCTCCTCATATTTCCCCTGATTTTGGCAGAGTAGAGCAAGATTATTTAGTTGCTTAGCTACGTCAGGATGATCTTTCCCAAGAACCTGCATAAGAAATGAGAATGTGGTATTAAAAAGAGTGTCATTAAATTCCATTATTATTAACATTCAGGCATGGATCCAGCATTCCCAATTTCAATAGATTGTGCAGGCCGAATTGTCTAAGGACAATAGCGACTCTGTGTGACGTAAGGCTTACATTTGGTACAGTTTTAGACAAAAGTACTTTAATCATGTAATGAAATATACATGTAAGTGACATCAAACTTAATCAATTATATAAAAGAATTTAATTGCATAACACCCATATCTCAAGGTCATGATTGCTTTGTATCTGATCTAAATAACTCATCCATATAATTTCATTCAAATTAAACGATATGAAATGGTGTTTTCTTTCATACAAAAATAGGCAAAATCTAAAAATAGTTCTTGTGTAAGGTATGGGATCAGTTTATTATGTTGTCAGGGTAATGCTGCAGTCACACAGACACTTGCGTTTAGTTACGTTTATGTTGTTTTATCCTTATCTCATCTTCTATTATATCTTTTGTTATGTGTTTCTTTGTTTTATTGGATGTACGAAATTATCACTATTATCACTGCTGACTTTGACGGGGAGGTATCCGTGAGGATCCGCAGAAAAAAAGTAATTTTTGGACGCAACCGGACGTAGCTCAACGCAAGTGTCTGTGTGACTGTAGCATTACTAGATGTAATTAATTCAGTGCAAGATGAATCATCACACTCAAAATGGCAGCTATTAGTGAAAGTGTCTCCAGCCAAATGATGACATGTCGGCGCATAGTGACCTTGATCATGTGAGCATGTGACGTCAACACAATACATGTTTACCTTCATTCGCTTGGCACGTATACACTAAATGCAAATGCACTAGACATCACTCAATTACTAGCTTGCAGGTACTCGTCTAAAGCACCAAATATGCATACCATAAATAGAACCGCATGTCAGGTTCATTGTTTAACTTAACAAGTCTCCAGCTAATATTTCAGCTTTTTTTTCAAAAACAATGTACATGAAGTATAATTCAAATAAAATCAAACTTTCAAGAAATAAATTATGTTAAACCTGATTCTACATGTACATGTAGGTTGTCATTGTACTTTCAAATTTCATAATTCAAAGTATGTACATAATACATAATTACATTAGACAGATAAACAGTTCACATGGCTTTGTTAAAGGGGAAGTTCACCCTGGAATTTCATTCGTTTAAAAAAATGCAGAAAAAATATGAATGGAAGTTTGAAGAAAATCAACTAAAAAATTGCAAAGGTATAATATTTAAAGTTTTGATTCTGTGACGTCACGGGCGAGCAGCTCTCCCATGTTTTGTGTACGTACATTCCATAAATTTGTCTTTGTTTCATGGTTCTTGATAAAGGTATGGGTCAATTTGATACAAGCATGTATATAAACATATGTTTGATGATGTATTGACCGCACAGGTGAAATAATAATTTTTTTTCTTAAAAAATTTACACTCCATAACACATAGGAGAACTACTCGCATGTGACATCACAAAATCAAAACTTTAAATATCCATAACTTCGTTACTTTTTGGTCGATTTTCTCCAAACCTTCACTCATATTTTTATTTTATTTTTCTGCATTTTTAAAAACCAATTTAAACCCAGGGTAAACTTTCCCTTTAACTGATATCGTATCCCCTGATATCACACTGCACTGTCTGTCCATTATCATTTTATATGATTTACAATCAACTATAGGAAATTAGTGCATCGACTCTATATTCTCTGCCTCCCTAGTCATCCATAAGCCATAGCACTTAGTGCATCCAAGGTTACTGTCTAATAAACAATGCATCGATTTAGCCTCTCCATATTAATCATATAAAAGCCACATACATGTATATATCCTACTGATATCCCCATTGGCTTTTAATCAAGTACATATCACCTACTGTTTGGGAAGATGGGGGGGGGGTAATATATCATACCCTAATTAGACTGGATTATTAAACTGGAAGTTAGCTTTCAGATGGACAGGGTTAAACATTGCTTAAACTGTGCAACTGAATCAGTGGTGGATCCAAGATTTGAAAATAGGGGGTGCGTCAGGCCCGATAGGGGGAAGGGGGCGCCAATAAAATTTTCTGATTTTAACTTGCTCCATCAATGGGCGATAAATTTTCAAATTATAGGGGGAGGTGCGCTTCCCCTTCGCCCCTGCCTTGATCAGCCACTATGAATGCTCTAGACTGTATGGATAATCTACTCCAATTAACAAATGATAATCAGCAAAGCTAGCGCCATTCATAACCTACTATACGCAATCAACTCGTGCCTTCAAATATTTATTTTAATTTATACAGATTTTGTTACTGATATAATGCAACCCCCCAAAAAAGGAGAACTTTATGATGCAATGAAATGGATAATACCTATCGTTTCCACATGAGATACAAAATTCATACATACATGTACATGTAGCCATTATAACAGCCATTATAAAAAAACATTATCACATGAGCCGCACATCATTAAAAGTCCAAAGTACAATGCCTGTTCCAGGGTTTCGTCATAGACAATTCTTATCTCTGTCATTGATAAAGGTTGAGTTGGGAACATGAAATTCTATCACGGTACATGTGTAGTTCATTTAGAGTGCCAAATGCAAAGAAACAATTTTAATGTTTGATGAATCAAATGGGTTGTATTAATGTAGAATGCATCTAAGAGCTCATAAAATGCAACAGAGTCCTTAGTTTACTACAACTAGCCGGAAATATTATTGTCTATCTGAGAGTTTGTTGAGTATACATGTACGTGTTATGCGAACATAACTGGGGTATCTAGCAGTAGTATAGACATGATGTAATAATGCAGTTTCATGGCCAAACCAACTCCAGACAGACAACAGATCAAACATTACATTAATCTTAATTACAAAGCTTTTGTTGGTTGAAATCAAAGTTGGAGTGACTCTGTTTGGTGTCTCTATGGTTGTGTGACTGTGATTTGATTTTTTTTTTTTATTTTTTTTTTTTTTTTTGGGGGGGGGTTCAAAATATGAATTCTAAATGATTTACCTTTAAGCACTTTGGGCCTAATAAAATGGGAAAAACGTCATATAATTATTATTATTATTATCCATTTACTCGTTTAAATATAAAATAGTTTTATGAGCTCACCTTTTCCCTGATCTCCAGGGCCCTCTTACATAAAGGTTCTGCTTCCTTGTATTTTCCTCTCTTACCATACAACACTGCTAAGTTGTTTAATGTAGCTGCAACCTGTTAGACAAAAAATAATAATCAGGTATTTAAAAAGCACAACGTGTAATGGAAGATATAGAGTGCCATCATCTCTCAAAATGCATCTTTTTTTATCTACATAATTGTCATATTAAGTATATAGTTCTAGCTCCATCCTGAACTATTTCCTTATATAAGCCTTTGTATTGTGATATTATTCCCAGATAACTGTTACTTTTTAAACAGAGTATAGTTCACATATTGTCAAAAGCTTCATTAAAATGCATATGGACTAAGACATGAATTATATTGGATTTCCCCCCCCCCATAAATCCTATAAAATAAGAGGGATGCTATTATTACTATTTTTCCCGTATCAGGACAATTACCCCCGGACAATTACCCCTCCGGAAAACTACCCCCCGGACAATTACCCCCAGGACAATTACCCCCCGGACAAATTACCCCCGAGGACAATTACCCCCTGAGGACAATTACCCCAGGACAATACTGGACAATTACCCCCGGACAATTACCCCCGAGGACAATTACCCCCCGGACAATTACCCCCGCGACCAATACCCCCAGGACAATTACCCCGGACAATTACCCCGGACATATCACATTACCCCCAGACAATACCCCCCGGACATTACCCCCGGACAATTACCCCGGACAATTACCCCCAGACAATTTACCCCCCTGAAGGACAATTACCCCCCGGGACAATTACCCCCCGCGGACATTTACCCCGAGGACAATTACCCCCGGACATTACCCTCGGGACAATTACCCCCGCGACAATTACCCCCTCACAGGCATTGATGTTGGAATCAAGTGGCGCCCATTGTGAGTCTCGCCTCGCAGGTTTCGAATTATTTTCTACTCGATCTTATCTTAATGAATTTCTCTTTCTCTTTCTCTTTTATATATATTAATGAAATTAATTTGTGTATTTCCTTGTAAATGTAATGTATTATCTATTGTAAATGTAAATGTAAATATAATGTATTTCTATATTTTGTAAACCGATGTACAAAGAATTTCCAAATGGACAATAAATATTCAATTCAATTCAATCATATTTCGTATCAGGACAACTACCCCCGGACAATTACCCTGAAGGACAATTACCCCCGGAACAATTATCCCAGGACAATTACCCCCGAACAATTACCCCGAACAATACCCCAAGGAAAATTACCCCCCGAGGACTATAACCCCGGACAATTACCCCGAGGACATTTACCCCGCGACAGTACCCCCCCCCCCTTCCACCGCAATTGATGTTGGAATAAGCAGGCGCCCATTTGAGTCTCGCCTGGTGTCGCAGTTTCGAATTATTTTCTACTTGATCTCTATCTTAATGGCGTTCTCTTTCCCTTTCTCCTTTATTTATCCTTCTCCTTTTCTCATTCTCTGCTCTCTCTCTCTCTCTCTTCTACTCACACACACACTTTCTTATTTTTCCTTTTTCCCACTTTTTTCTTCCCTTTCCTTAATAATAATTTTATAATAAATATCAATATTAGTCATTTATAATGCTGCCGACTAATCTATTAAACTATTCAGTGGCCGCAGCTAAATATTATTACCCGCTATAGCCATAGCTGCCCTTATAAAGGGCGGTTAGCCATTCGAGGAATTTCTTCTTACCGTACCCATTTACCTTACTAGGTCAAGTCTGGCAAATTGCAGATTAATATCTTGCCAGAAGGACATTAGTGGAATGGACGGTAGTTCGACCGCGTACCTTGTGATCGTCCAGTCCGACTAACTTTATCCATGCACCCAACTCACCCCTCCCTTCCCCTTTTTTGTTTTGTTTAGCGGCGGCCTTTTCTGAATTCCATGAAAAATGGGGAGCGGGGCGCTTGCACCCCCAAGCCCCCTGTTTTTGGATACACATTATATGATTCAAGAAAAATATGTAAACTGGCTCTTTTCCCAACGGTGATTAGCAAAATACGTGGATCCGAAACCATGGTTTCTATTGGCGGTTCAATCTGGGCCATAACGATAACTTTATGTTATGATAATTTTAATTTTAGATTAACCTTATTTTAATATGATATTAAGCTTTAGTTAACTATTTTCACATTAATTTGTTAATTTAATGAGTTTATTATTATGACCTTTATTGCCGCCCTTAGAAACCATGGGTTCAGACCAAGGTTAATACATCTTTCGTGAATTAAAACAAAAATCATTGAAATTCATCTCAGATTGGAATCAGAGCATGATCAGAGATATTCAACATGTGTGTATTATATATGTGTTTTGTGTCTTTTCACTGAATGTTCAATTTGTTCTGTTTCTATGAAAATAAAGGTAATTGAGGCCGTTTACATATTTCTGATGCATATATGAGTATCCCAAACGGGTGGCGGGGGGGGGCTTGGGGCTCAGCCACCCCCCCCATTTTTTTTTCATGGCGGCAGATGGTGGGAGGGGGGGGGAAGAAAAAGCAAGGAAAAAGAGAAAAGTGAGAGAGGCAAGGAGAAGGAATTTATGAAAGAAAGAGAGATTCATTATGATAAATCAAGTTAGAAAATAATTAGAAAACCTACGACACCGGGCGAGAGACCCACAAATGGGCGCCGCTTGATTTCCAACATCAAATGCCTGTGAGGGGGTAATTGTCGTCGGGGGATAGCTGATCGGGCTTGTAACCTTCTCGGGGTAATTGTCCTAGGGGGGGTAACTCTCCTGGGTATTGTCCCTAGGGAGGTAATGTCCTAGTGGGGTATTGTCCGGGGGTAATTGTCCGGGGGTTAATTTCCTAGGGGCGGATTGTCCGGGGGTATTGTCCGGGGGGGTTAATTTCGGTGGCGGTAATTGTCCGGGGCGAATTGATCCTCGGGGGTAATTGTCCTCGGGGGTAATTGGTCCGGGGGTAATTGTCCGGGGGTGGTAATTGTCCTCGGGATGGCGTAATTGTCCGGGGGGTAATGCCTGGGGTAATTGTCCTAGAACCCTATTTTCCAACAAGATCTCAGAACCAAATTTACCATGTGCCATAAGCTGATGGAACATAAAATGTCATAACACCTACAAATCTTGCATCTCTGTCTGTTTACAACTGTTTGTAAATCTACAGTATACAGTATACAGGTACTGGGAAAAAATTGATGAAAAAGGCAGTAAATCAATGAATCGCAACCAGATTTATGACACTGCCTGCTTAGCACCAAAAGGGTCTTAAAAGGGACTTAACTCCAATGAGTTTACATACATCCTCCAGGAATTAAATATATGACATTATCATTCCCAATCATACACATATCATCAATCTCACATTTATATGTATAACAAATAGTAAATCAAATTTTTATTTTGAGAAGTTCTCTACATTACGTTGATTATCAAAGTTGAACTATTAAAGGAATTCCATGATCTCCACAATGTAGAGCATTAACATGTAAAATTGCATTTACATTTGTTTTGTTTTTTCCAGTCCCAAAATTTTTAATTCCAAATCTAAAAAGAAAATACTTTTTACTAGAATTTAATACAAGTATGTACATTACATGTAGTACCAGTTATTTGTAAGAAGGTAAAAACCAATGCATATCATGGTCATCATA
>CALNVZ010000174.1:61405088-61523508 GCA_940671915.1 Paracentrotus lividus
TTACTAGAATTTAATACAAGTATGTACATTACATGTAGTACCAGTTATTTGTAAGAAGGTAAAAACCAATGCATATCATGGTCATCATACAACAAACTCCATAAAAATATGAAAAATACAAAACCGCAGCATGCCTTTCTAATATAAAACATTATCTATATCCCTGGAGATACATTAACAACTTTGGCCACATTCGATATTAATAATGCAAGGCAATTCAATAAACCAATTGAACCATGACCAAGTGAGGCAAACCTAATGCAATTTGTGAAGATGTCGATACACCGCCAAGTGCTATGCATATTGTAGAGTGTGGAGAGGCTCATGTTCCTATTTACGACGTTAACCTTTACAATGGCTTAATGGAAAATGTAGTTTTTTTTTTTATTTATCATACTCTTAAATATCAAAAGTTATTATTCAATTTCCAACAAATCCTGTTACAATGTATGCATATTATTGGGGAGTGTGGAATTACAGAAGCTACTCAACTTATTTATTTCAACCTTTACAATGGCTTATTGGAAAATGTCCATTTTCAAAGGTTTTCTTTCCCTATCGAGCTATTTGTTATGAACTTTTTACTCAGGAAAATTTATTTTTCAAATGTTTTTCTTTTTCTATTACTGTACTATTTGTATTTGTAAGGAATCCATCTGTCTTCTTTATTTCATCTCAAAAGAATCATTTTGTATCATGTTATGATTAGAATCACAAACATAATCATCATAATTTATTCATATCATTTAGAATAACTAAGCCCTTTTGCATTCAAAGGCTGTATGTAACAGATACGCATATAACTGCTAAAATTATGTATTTTTGATGGTAAAACAAAATGAATTAACTAATTGGGGGTCAATGGTGGGTGAAAACCATGAGGGTGGTTTAAGGGGTAGAGCAGGGCTCAACATTAAGGGGCGCCCGGGCGCCCGGGGCGCCTAGATTACCTACCAGGACCCTCAGATCAGAAGGAATTATCAAAAAGTAGTTGCCCGAGTTGACCCTCAAAATTTTTTGCCGGCACAGGGAAAATTTGGAATATAACACTAGGTATGTAGGTATTAAAACATTTGAGGACTATTCCAAACACCTAAATGTGATATTAAAACTAATTTCAAGTCAAATATCAGGGCAGAAATGACCCTGATATTTCTTAAAACACCGATCGGTTGTGTCTAGTCCCATGTGTGCTAATTGGTGTAGACTGACATTTTTTGAAGTTTTTGCTCATAGATTTTAAGGTTAAAATTTGGTCTTGGGTGTCCAGTTTTCAAGGAATGAGCATTAGAAAATATGATCTTGAAACCTCTTACCCCAGTTACATCTGAAATTTAGTTTTCACAATTGGTAAAAAAAAGATCGATTTTTGGTGGCTCTGTCTGCACTGTTTGTAGCATGAACTGAGCTGTATTCCTCCCAGAAGTCTTGGGGCAGAATCTGTCAGTGAGAGCCTCTGACAGCAGATGCATTTCGGAACTTCTAAACTTTGAAGGGGCCTACTTTTATCATCTTTAAAAGTGATGCAGTGATTGTCTGATGAAATCAATTATCTTAGCATACTTTGGTGAAATGGTGGATGATTTTTTTTTTTTTT
Source organism: Paracentrotus lividus (assembly GCA_940671915.1). Taxonomy (NCBI): domain Eukaryota; kingdom Metazoa; phylum Echinodermata; class Echinoidea; order Camarodonta; family Echinidae; genus Paracentrotus; species Paracentrotus lividus. The sequence goes on from CALNVZ010000174.1 coordinate 61,406,686, forward strand.
ATTAAACTAAGTTAGACCACAGAAAATTGAATTCCATTGTAACGTTAACAGTTAACTTAGAAGTCTAATTTACATTTTTTTTCAGATCTCCTCGACTAGATAGAAATTTTTTTCAGAGCGAAGTTCAGTTTTTACCGGTCATTGTTTTGTTATTTTTTTTTACACATCAGTCATTGACGTCTTTTCTTAATGTCAATTTTTCATTTCTAAAGAAAATGATTGTCAAGCTTTTAATTTATCGATTTCTTGCATCATCATTAAGTAACGGCATACAAAATTGGTGTATGAATTATGAATAGAAAAAAAAAGATGAAATAAAGAAAAGTATCTCCCAGTCCCGAACCCATTTTTTTTCCCTCACCAACTCAACCGTCTCCCGCCCTAATAAAAAGGGGAAACTTTGTTGTTTTGTTTATTATCATATTTTTTTTCGGGCAACCAGATTATTGATTCGGGCTCCCAAATTTGGAAAATTTGGATATTTGGTTGCCCGGCAGGGCAACCAAAAAAAAAGTTAGTGTTGAGCGTTGGGTAGAGCGTATCAGGACAACTATCCATTGGACAATTACCCCCAGGAAAACTACCCCCCCAAAAAAAAAAAAAAAAAAAAAAAAAAATAGGGTGAGGGTTAGGTGTGGGGTTAGGTGGTTGATTTTTGATGGGGGAAGTTGTCCGGGGGTAATTGTCCAGGGGTAGAAGTCCTGGAACTGGGGTCAAAGTTTAAATCATATCAGTTTACATAGAGGAACTGCACATCTAGCTCTGAACAGTGAGACTCTAAGTGATGATGTTGAGTTAAAGATAATCTGGAGTAGTCGTCATGAAAAGAACAATCCAAAAATCAATTTCCATTCTTGATCCAAACAGAATCTCAAGCATAGTGAATAAATACTACACAACAAAGGAATTTGTAAAAAAAATGCGTAACTGCTGAGAAAAGAGTAAAAATAAGTATCAATCCAATGACTTGTCGGGACATCCAAGCACATACGTGACAACACGGCCATGTGGAAAGTCTACGGGTAAATCATGTGCATGTGATTCGCACCGGATCTGTGTATGTGTTTTGTGCCATGACTTGTGGCAAGATAGCTGTCTACTCAAATTTCATCTTAAAACATTAACAGAGCATGATTATATTTTCTGTAGGAATATTTCCATGTAAATAGATCAATATGAGGACATATTTAACAGATTCATTCTAAATTATTGTAACTGCAATGACTCAAGTTGGGCTCTAATACTTACTGCAGGATGATCTGGTCCTAGTGTCTTTTCCCTGATAGCCAGAGCATCATGTAACAGGTTACCAGCTTCCTTATACTTGTTTTGATCCCTGAGTAAAGCAAGATAAATCATAATTATTTCAGTTTACAAATTAATCTTTAGTTGCTTACTAACAGCTACAGAGTTTCTCTTCCTCATTCTTACTTTTATTACACATTACATCACATTCAAAACTTGTAAATAAATGTTGTTATAATAAAAATAGAGATGAGGTGATCCCGACATCCAATTCTTTTGTATTTTGTCCTTTTTTTGCTAATATATTTACAAAGAAACCAGCACAAAAATGCAATTATATGTTTACCAAGGCATTCTGTCAATAAAACATTTCAAAAAGTCAATCTTACAATTTATTTACATCCCTCATATGTTCAAAATTGTACTATTTATGTACCATACATAGTTACATGCTTAGACTCACGACTTATAAAAATAGAGGTAAGATCAGTTGAACATTTGCTTCGCCTATAATTGTTTAAGGCTTTATTTCGTCAAAGATTTTGGGTTAGGTTTAGGTTTGCAACATATTTCCTGTTAGGTTTAAGATAGGGTATAGTGTTAAGTTTGGGGTTAAAGTTAGTTATTCGATCAGTGCATGGAATTTACAGGGAAGCAATGGTCGTCAGAGCAAATGTCATGGAATGGGGGGGGGGGAGGGCATTTCATCAAAGGACTTGTCAGAAATTTTATCTGACAAATTTGCTCTCAGCCAATCAGATGCAAGCATTTCAGTAGCTTATAACAGTTTGTCGGATAAAACGTCCGACAAGTCTGTTGATGAAATGCCCCCCAAATAACAACAAATCCTTGAGAGGGGAAATCTCAATGAAATATGACAAGTATGATCTTGGACTGACCTGTATACAAGGGCAAGAATGTTGAGCATAGTGGCTACATCTGGATGATCATGACCCGATGTCTTCTCCAGATCCTCTAGAGCTTGTTTACATAATGGTACAGCTACCTCATAGCGACTCTGTGAGGCATACTGTATAACTAGGTTATGGAGTGTCCGTAGACGAGCAGGGATCTCGTAGCCTCCTGCTGCTGCTGACACCGACCCGCTGCCTGATTGAGGTTGGGGGTAGCTCTCTGTAAAGAGACAGGAAATTCAGTATAATGCTTGAGCAAGGCATTTTGTCTACATGATTCTCCCCACCCAGGTGTACATGTACATGGATACCCGGTAGGAATGGAATGAGTGCGCTGTAATGGCTGCCATGATGCAAAAATTATCCTTTTGGGATTGGACAAGTGTCAGAAAGACTTACGAGCATCTAATGAACGGGGTAATAAAAATAAAATAGCACTTTAAACTGTTTCATATTAGGCAAAATATAAATCACAACTATCATTATCATTACAATGCATGTTTATCTGCAGGATGTTTTCCAGGAATAAAATATGTCATGTGTTTGACATGTCTAGTTGCTTCATAAAAGAATTTCTTGATTAAGAAATCTTACTTTGGGGATAGCAGAAGGTTAGCAGAATATTTCTCCCATAGCATGTAAATCTCATGCGATACAAAAATTCTTACATCCTTCTGCCAGCTGCATGACAACTTATGACTGATATGCATGGTCTAAAGATACTACTTTCATTATAGCCAGCACATAAATCATTGACGTTAAAGATAATCTAGAGTAGTAGTCATGATTGAATAAATCAAAACATTCTTGTTCATACCAGAATTTCAAGCATAGGAAATAAATACTACACACCAAAGGAATTTACAGAAAATTGCGTATTTGCTGAGAAAAGAGCAAAATAAGCATAATTTCTGTAGCTTGGACGGCCTGTCCAAGCACATGCGTGATTAACACGGCCACGTGGAAAGTCTACGGGTATATCATGTGCACGCGATTCGCACCGGATATGTGTGTGTGTGTTGTGCCGTGACTTGTGGCGATATAGCGGTCTACTCCAAGTCTCAATTTGACGGACTGTTTCGATATTTTTCAACATTTCTTCTGAAATCATTATCGAAACGTGAATATAATCTTGTGTAGGCATATTTATATGTTAATGGAACAATGTGAGGGCATATCTTACAGATTTGTCACAAATTATTTTGGCTGTAAGAACTCTAGCTTGGCTTTAAGCAGAGGGGCTACTGAAGGTCTTACCATCTGCTTGGGTACCATCATCCTCGTCAGGGAAACCAAGATCTAAGGGATCTGACGATGCGTCCTCCGCCTAAAGAACAATAATAAAGAACACAAATTATCATTAAGTATGGCCATGCATTTAGAAGGGAAAACTGAAACACGGCACAAATTTAGCAGTCGCCAAGGGCTAACGGCCACCTTGGGCACGTTTCTAGAAACCTTCATAAGTCTAAGTTCGTGGACATCCCATTGCAACGCATGTTAATTCTACAACATGTGTCCCTTTGGCTTGTCCAAGAACTTAAACTTATGAAGGGTTCGAGCAACGGGCCCATGATACTTTGTTGGGCCACCAGAGATAAATTAAAAACTCCATTCAACTAGATGTGGATTGCATGTTCACATGGGGCCAATAGCCATCTGAAGAAAAATGGCAAAAACTGTACATGTAAATACTAAATGTACATGTAGGTACAGAATCATCCATCATCTTGTAGTTAACAACATTTTGTTTGATTAATATAACTGTTGGAAAGCTTTCAAATGAAACACAAGATTTTGGTTTCACATGAATTGGAATACTTTTTCTCATCCTCTGCTTCCTCAACAAATATCAAATCATTAACATATTTAAACAGCCATGTCTCATAATGTCCAGTATCTCATTATTTAGAGACCAGATTGGTCGAGGGAGGATAGCACACAAGTGAGAGTGTAAGTGTGCATACATGTGTAATGCCAAACCCAGGCAAACATCGGTTCCATCCAAACTTAGGAGACAGGGTAAATATCTTGCCCAGGATCAACGTCTGTACGTGACCAACCGGAAAATAGAGATATTATAAGCTCTGTAGAGGAGGAGAGATGCCATTGTCAGAGAAGGTTTCTACAGATTGAACTCTATCACCATTTATAAAATGATATCTTTTCAAACGATAACTGAAGACTTTTACATCGGATTGACTGCTACATGCAAATTTAAAACCTTCAGGAAGAGATACATGGAAAATATATAATACTTGTTTTATTAACGATTGATAATGTCCTTTCATACAGTAATGAATTTTTCTGGTAACTAAAATTAACATGTACTTGAACTCTACTGCAAGGTGAAAAAGATAATACTCTTGAATCAAGCAGGTACATTTGTGTAGTGTATGAAATAACATACATGTAAGAATGAAAACATGTATCCCTCATTACATGAATACATTGTTTATTAAGCGATGTCTCCATACAGATTAAATTTATTTAATGTCCTTCAAATTAGGTCTGTCTCACTTCTAATGAAATTATCAGCCTCATAATACAGCAACCTGCTTGTCACTGACAAATATGACATTCGAATATCATACCTATTTTACATGTAATTGTATACATGTACATGCTGAGTCTTCTTTTATGTGATTTATTCATTTCTATTATTTTTTATTCCATTTTTTAATTATTATTATCATTTTTTAAAGTGGATTTGACACCTAATAACTCACAGCACGTGTATCATTATTATTGTTAGAGCCTACAGATTGTAGTAGTTACAGCAATATGATGACTATTATATCTTCATATTCTTACTACATTTATCTGCCCTTAGAATTTAATTTAATTGTGAAACAGCTCCAAAATATTGTAAACTATAAATTCCACAAACTTTTACTGTTGCAATAGTAGCATAAAGGATGAACTTCATGTTTTGTTATTTCAAAATCTTTCCTGTCTTAAATGGCAAAGCTTCATGACATTTCAACATTTTCCACTTTCAGGCAGCCAAGGGTGATTATTATCTTCCTTTACGTCTTCCTACATCTGCTTTAGAGTTTAAATAAATTTTGAAACAGCTCCAAAATATTCTGAACTATTATTAACTCAAGGAATTTCCACTTTCCATTTCATACAACAAAAATGACGAACTTTATGTGTTGTTATTTCACAATCTTTCATGTCATTAATGGCATTGCTTCTTGACATTTCAACATTTTCCACTTTCAAGTAACCGAGGGGTTTGACATTTAGATCTCGTATTCCTACCCCCTCTTGTCGAGTGATCTAGTTTAATACATTGCATTATTTCAGCATCCAACGCAAGGCCATTACTGATACACATCATAATTGCATGAATAATTCAACTGTAATAATTTCCTGGGATTTCAATTTGCTATTACATTTGCATTTTCTTTGAATATACAAACCTGTAATCATCAGTGAAGGCAATTTTAAACTGATGACCTTCTTTGATGTATAATTTTGTTGTGTATTTAGTTTCAGAGTTTTTTGTTATCCCAAATTCTGGGGGTGGAAGTTGTAATGTAATATGTATGCTTATTATACCCTGTCAATGTGTTTTTATGCATGAGAGGAATGATATAAATGAGTCAACACAAGACAATATACCTTTTTTTCTTTATTATGTCACGAACTAGACTCAATACAATATTATGTGAGAGAAGATACTGTTGTTGTTTTTTTACCAAATAACCCATTCCTATTTTACATTCCATGACAAAAAAGAGAACTTGTCTTTGCCAACATTTTAATCTCAAATTTAAACACAAGTTGAGGAAAAGAGGATCAGTTAGAATTGTTACTCTTAATAACTTGTTGCATTTCTTTCTTTTCATGTAAAGCTTTTAGGCAAATAAGTGTATCCATTCTAGCTGGACTGTCAAATATAACACTTATCATTGAATCACAAGCTAATTGTATTTGCATACTGGTACCCTTTCAATTTATTCAGGAAAGGATGAAATAAACAGAATTCAGAGCAGCCAACTTAGTCATTGAAAATAAAGGCCAAATCCACATTTAAAAAAATTGTTTTTTTAGTATAATAAAAACAAAAATCATTTGATCAATCAAAAATCAATCGATTGTAAGATTGATTATGCTGGGGTGGGGAGGAATGAGCTATTTTTAAAACAGGTACATTCAATAACTTGTTAATTTATCAATAAAGTGAGAATTGATAACAACTTTATGAAGGAACACACATCCTAGAAAAAGAAGAACCGTTTTTAACTAGAGGAGATAAAAAAGGGAGACTTACATCTGGTGTTCGATCTTCATCATACTTCTTAATTGAGTTCATGTATTCCAGATGCTTATATTTGACCTCTAGATCGGCTAGGTTCTGTTCGCTTGTCTGTAGTTTCTGTTGGGTTGCAGCCAGTTCATCTCTCAACCATGTGTTCTCTTGGACTAACCTTCGAACCTGAGCTCGGAGCTTCTGTTTCTCTGCCTCCACCATGTTGAGATGGTGACCTAATGCCATCATTACCTACATGAGATTAGAAGGAAGGCAACAGATTGTAAAACATATTTGAATACATATGCGTGTAAAGGACAGTGCAATTAAGCCATCAAATGTAAGATGTCAATTGATAATCAATTGACATCTTACATTTATGTTTTTGTTTGTATACCGGTAATCTATTATCAATTTCCTATTGAAAATCAGGGCCCTGATGAGGTTAGGATTAGTGGTAATGGTAATTATGCAATTGACTATATCATGGTAACATTGCTGAACATCCAATCAAATTCAAGGATGATTTCATGAAAGGTCATCAATGAAGGTAAGCTTTCATTTTCATATTTCATTTCAATTCCAATACATTAATTGGTTCAATTCACTCTCCTGCACATAATACCCTCATCCCACCACTCTCCCTAATGCCTTACCAATTTCTCTTTATATTGGTATCTCACTTCACAGAGACGGATTTGGGACTACTCTGAGACTGTTCTGAAATTTGTTGTGGAAACGTTGCAACAAATTTCAAAACCGTCCTCAAAGTAGTCCCAAGTCCGTCTCAAATCCTCTCCACAAAGTGAGATACCACCATTACACATAGATCCCTTTCTTCTGTTTGAATCTTTCCCTCACTTCGATTCATTCTCGTCCTAACACTCTCACTGCATATCTCTCTACAATACATTTCCAAATCTATTTCTCTTTTCCATCCTCCATCCCGTTTGATTTTTCAATCTCCAGCATGTTCTCTGTATACCTCCTCCCACATTCATATGACTGCATACAGAGAAATCAGGTGGGTAAGGCTTCAAGACAAGCATGCTGTTTAATGCCTCATGGCTGTATTTCACCAAGTCGATCGTAAGCTAAGCATGACTTTAGGAGCGACTGGTGATCAGTTTTTGTTAAAGGAGAATGAAACCCTAGGATTCAATAAAATTGTATAAAACAGAAAAATCAAAGAAGCAGATCAACAAAGATTTGAGGAAAATTGAATAAATAATGAGAAAGTTATGAGCATTTGAATGTTATGATCACTACTGCTATGGAGATCCTCAAACTGGCAACGGGCCCAAGATGTGTGATGTCATACATGAACAACTTCCCCATTACTTTTGTACATATTTCACTTAAATTGTCTTTTTCATCAATTCTGTCAGTAGATCTGGTATTCTTTTTGTGGGAGGACATGTAATATAGGCTTTACAAAATATAATAAGGGAAAAAGAATCTGTACTACAATTAGAAAGAGGAAAAAACAATATTTTTGGTATTTTTCTGTCCACTAAAATAGGAGAGTTGCTCATGTATGACATCACACATTTTGGGCCTGTTGCCAGTGTGAGGATCTCCATAACAGTAGTGATCACAACATTCAAATGCTTACAACTTTCTTATTATTTATACAATTTTTCTCAAACTTTCATTAATCTGTTTCTTTGATTTTTCTGTTTTATACAATTTAATTGAATCCTAGGGTTTCCTTTTCCTTTAATGATTATGTATGTGATTGTAGAAGATGTTCCTGTCATTCATAAAGCCATTCGTAACTTACGAACAACTTGGTGAAACACAACCCTGAGGGGTATTTCATCAAAGGACTTGTCGGACGTTTTATCCGACAAATTTGCTCTCAGCCAATCAGATGCAAGCATTTCAGTAGCTTATAACAGTTTGTCGGATAAAACGTCTGACAAGTCCTTTCATGAAACGCTCCCCAGGTTATGTTTGTTTTGTACATGGTGTATAGCCGTGAGACTGAGGCACCTTAAGGTGATAATACACAAGCACTATACTTGATTCATAAGATGTGAATAATTAGCCTCATTCTAAGAAAGAACAAAACAAGAAAACCCCCAAAAGAGTGTAGAGGTTGTTCAGGATGCCTTGGAGTGTAATGACAAGTATTGGCTCAGCATCATTCCCTCTTTTCCCACTCTTATTCCTCCCCTTCATTTTTTACTTATAACTCATGTCAATCACCTTGCCTTATTATGCAGCCAAGCTCACAATAGTGCCAGTCACTTATTAAAGGTAGTGTCAGACTTTTGCAGGCAAAAATATTAAATTTCTAGTTTTTGAGAGGATATAGTAGTATACCAATGACTATATCTTCCCACAACATGATTAAGCTCAATTGTGTATGTTTGTCATTAAATTGCGATTATCAAAATTCATTCCTATTTTTTCGAACCTCAAAAAATATACCGCACGGTGCGAACCGCTGACCGTTAGCGCAGAGAACAATGCACGCTGATGCGCCGTGTGTATATTGCTGTGTGTTTTCCGTGCTGCACGCGCTGTAATATCAACGATGTTGATGGAGAGCTGGTCAAGATTGGTAGTCAGATTTTCGTTTCATATTACTGATCTAGGCAACCTATGACAGTAAGATTGAATAGACAGTGTAGGTTGATCATATTCTAAAGTTATGCCAAGTTGCATTAGTTTTCGAAATTTGTGAAAAAGGATGACACTATTAATGTACTTTTTTTAAAAATCATCTGAAAATATGAACAGATTTCTATCCTTTGGGGTTTATGCCAGATTCTATAGCTTCTGATTACTCAAGCATTGAAAGCTATTAAGGGGGTTCTCTTGGACAGTCATCAGCTTGCCATAGCTCAGTCAGTAGAGCACCTGTCTAGCAATCAAACTTAAAGGAAAATGAAACTCTAGAGCTACAACCCCATGGTAACAATCTTTCATATATGACAGTCAAAATAAGCCATCAACCACCAAAATCTGATCTCCAAGGAAGGAGAACCATCCCTCCAAAGTTGGGTTACCTTGGGTTAGACATCGCTAAGCGGAGGTCGCCATGTTGGCTGGGCTGGAGCAAAAACTGGACGTCACTTGCGAACAACCCACTCAGCTATGTTTTGTACACACTATACACTAATCACGATTTAATTTTCCGAATCCAAATATTAAGTTTAATTATAAAGAGACATATTGAATAATTGAATATTATAGTATCATGTTTTACATTATTATTATTTTGTTTCTATTCAAACTTATAAAATACAACTCTAAATTTACGATCATCAATTCAACAATAACTGGACGCGTATGCGTGCGCATTTTCAGAAAGCTAGCCAAAGCTGCTTTTCAACCGTCGCTACCGCCCGCTGTGGCAGCCGGCCGGGCTGGTATCGGGAGCGATCCTGTCTCTGGTCGGTCGCTAACACTGGCTGGCTCGACGGACGCGTACGTGCGCCATTGCTTTCATCAAACGCAGAGTACAACCGCACATCGAAACATTCAACTTTATCAATCTGATTGTGTCCTTTTTGCTTCTTTTATTGTAAAAATTGCAGCAGACTACTTTGCTTAGTATTTCTATTTTCTCAGATATCTCAGGCCTCTTTTGTGGGTCGGGAAACCGAAAAAAAAAATATATTTTGCCGCCTTCATCGGACCGATTCCGACAGCCAAAGCTTGACAGTACACCATCTTGCGGAGCCGACTGCACGTAAACAAACACACAAAACGCGCGCTGGCTAGGCTGGGCGATCAGCTGAGCTTGTCGTCGATCGTGGCGAGTTGTTCGTAGTGACGTCAAATATCGCAGAGGACTCGGACCATGGGAGAAATATGCAAAAATCGCAAGATGGCATCTTCCGCGGTAATCTCAAAATCAAGTTGAGTTGAAGTTTGAGCTGGCAATATCTTCGGATATAGTCAACGGATTTTCTTATTTAAGTTTTATTTAGTAAAGTGGAGTATGGCTCGACTTATTAAGGGGTTTGCTCTAGCCTTTCATTTTCCTTTAAAATTTCAAGAAGTAGTGCATGCACATCCAGCTGAATTACACTCAGATCCAGTAGGAGGTCTACACCATTTTTTTTTTTTTCTTTTTTTTTTTGGGGGGGGGGGAGGTCATAACTCACAATTTAACTAAAATATTTCTTCAAACATATGTCAAAGGGAAATAATTTCTTCATATTATCTTGCATATTATCTATCGGCAGAGTCATTAAAGCTCATTAATGGCTATTTTAGTCCTATTACATTTACATGTACACTCGTCACTCTATAGGTACTGAGCTTGCAGATTAAATTAGTTATTCACACTCAGCTACCATACATTTACAATTCATTCCATCCTATGGTTTTAAGAAAGGCTCTCATAACACAAGAGATCTAGTGACATTTAGTCCCATGTTGTTTACTCAATAGGGATGGTGAAGAAATGGTAGAATATATGTCGAAGAAGATGGAGAGGGAAAGGGGGAAATGGAAGGATAATTACAGAAAATAGTAGATATTTGGATTGGAAGAGCACATCTGTAACATCGGTCACATGATGTTTGCTCACTAGAGATATAAGATGTATCGTAGATTAGAAGAGGACAGAGAAGGGGTTGAAGGAGAAGGATAGGGTTGGAGAGGAGGTGTACGAGAAAGAGGAGGAGTATTTGGCGGAGGGGAGGAGGAGGAGAAAGAAGAGGAGAAAGAAGAGGAGGAGGAGGGGGGAGGAAGAGGAGAGGGAGGAGGAAGAGGAGGGAAGGTGGAGGAGGAGAGGAGGAGGGGAGAAAAGAGAGGGGGAGAAGGAGGAGGGGGAAGGAGGATTAGGAAGGAGGAGGGGGAGGAGGATTAGGATGGGAGGTGGAGGATGAGAGGAGGGGAGGAACAGGAGAGGAGAAGGAGGAGAAGGAACAGGAGGAGAAAGTGGAGAAGAAGAGGAGGGGAGGAGGAAGAGGAGGAGGGGGTTAGAGAGGAAGAGGGAGAAGGAGGATGAGGGGTGAGAGTGGAGGAGGAGAGGTGAGGAGGAGGGACAGAAGAATAGGGGTAATGTTAATCAGTAGATGGTGAGAAAAAGAAAGGTTACTTAAAGAGAAAAGTGATGTGATATAATCATGGGAAGAATAAAGTAAGATGGGGAAGATTACAAAGATAAAAACAAAAAACCAGAGGAAAGGGCAAGAAAAAAGAATAATCAACTTGATAATCAATCACCTTGGGACAAGTTCATTCCACATGGGCACCGCCTGAATGGTACCATATTGAAAGCTTTTAGTGTAATGAATGTGTCTGGTCTGAAATGAGCTATGGGTGATGCCGTTAGATTAGGCAGGGTTACAGATCCTGAAACCAGTTTGTTTGTCTCCTTGCTGGACATGTTCACTTTGAATGAGTGATGGGCGTGATACAGAGAACCAACAAGTGAAATGTTCTCATGCTGGAAAGCTAACAAGTACAGAAGGGCACGGCCTACAGCATTGTTGTATAGGTAGGTCTACATATTATGTTGAGCCACCATCCCCAAACAACTCACCCACATCTTGAGAAATGGACTAAAACTGCATTTCGCTCAGGGGTGTTCCTGGTTTGTTGATATTCAAACTAATCACTTTTTTATTCTTAAACAATAATTCATAGAATAAAACCTAGATGCAAAGTCAAAATTAAAACATAATTAATTCTTTTGATATTTGGAGCATTTTGATGAACCCTGATCCAGCTAAAACTGTCAATAAGAAACATAAACAAATCTAATAACTTGACATAATCATCTTTCAATGAAATTTGAATTGAACCCCCTCCTCCATAACAAAAACAAAACAAAAAAAAAAGCAAAGAAAGAATAAAATGTGCATGAAAGATACTTTCAACAATAGCAGTGGTACATTGAAAATGTATATTCTCGCCATTTCTCAAATCTAAGTCAGGGAGCTGAAAGATCGCATCCTCCTAGCCAGGCTGACGAACAGAGCTAATCTTGAGCAGAGTCGATCATTGTAAAGTTAATTGAGCGAAACAACAATAATGTTTGGATGTGTTGAAGAGAGGGAGAGAGAGGAACCTTTTTCTCATTACTTCCAAATGTGAAACAAGCCTTGTGGGCACATACATGTACATGTTATAGTCCCATGGGAAGAGGCCTGAAATAAGGGATTGCCGGAATTATTTGAGTTTGCGCAGTGTATTCTGAAATTATGAATGAAAATCAATTTTACCTGGGGGGCATTTCATCAACAGACTTGTCGGACGTTTTATCCGACAAACTGTTATAAGCTACTGAAATGCTTGCATCTGATTGGCTGAGAGCAAATTTGTCGGATAAAATGTCTGACAAGTCCTTTGATGAAATGCCCCCCAGGATTGCTTCAGGAACTATGTCCTAAAATAATATTGGTCATTTCGTCGCTGCTTTCACGAACTGCGAAATGAAAGCTTGTTGATTACTGATAATAAAAATGTTAAAAAAAAAAAAAAAAAACATTTGACGGTTCATGAAAGCAGCGACGATTTGTATGCCAATCTTAAAAATAAGGAAACTATCAAAATGATCTGAATTTATCGATTTGGGGCTTCTCTTTACTCAAATGTAAATTTATATAATATCAAATACGAGACAATGTTTGCCTACATGCACATTGAAACAAACCCACCCAGTTCCATACACGCATGCATGTACATATACATGTACAGCCACAACGATTGGAGAAGTTTCCACTTGCAAATTTCTACACATTAGCCCGCGGCATAGGCCTGATTATGTGGCCACATCTAGAGGGCTGCATGGTAATTTGTTTGGAGCACTACTTGTCTCTTCCAATAGTGCAGTCAGCTCAAAGAAAGAGCACTCCTCACTATGTTCTCCCAATTTCTCTTCTGACTTTTTTTCGTTCTAAAATTTGATTCTAGCTCACTTTGGTTGAGATGGAATTACGGAAATTTGAGGTTTGCACTTTGGAGACGATTACAAAAGGTTACCTGTCATGAGGGACATGCAGTTTAATTCTCAAACATGGACTTGATATCGTGTGACGAAAAATAATCACATGTATCTCAAAGAATTATACATGTAAGTCAGAGATCTTGAGAAATACCATAAATTTGTACAAAATCCTCATATACATGTATAATAGCACAAAAGTATGTAATGTATATTTCATTATAAATGTCTATCAGTTTCATTCCTCTTTATAGCATTACTTGCAAATTTGGGATATAACATTTTAAAAATATTCATATGAATGAGATATACAATGTAAATGCTATACATGTAGATCAGTAGCACACTCAAGTCATTTTAATTTCCCTTCTCATCACTCAGTTATGCAAAGCTTCCTCCATGCTATAAAGCCTACATAAAATACAATGTCAGAATTTACACCCAAAAAAGGCAGCCCATTTCTCTCCACAAAAAGATCATGCATTTCATATTACAGCCTCCATTTTCACATTTACATGTAGACATGATGAGTGTGGAGGACTTTGTAATATTCAAGGTGAATTTCATGTTTAAAATTACCGCTACCTTCGCATCTCTGAGGTTTAGCCATGATTCATAATCTACTCATGATGTAGACTCATTCTACATTGGTTTGAAGAGTAGGAAAATTATGACTTCCATGCTGCAATGTCAAGATACTGTATTCGTGGAAATATTCGTGATACATTAATTTTCACGGATTTCACGCGAAGAGCAGCAGGCGCGAATTTAAAAACCAGCAAATATATACGCATGGTTTCCTATGCATGACCATGTATTGAATGGGTTCAATTGCGAGCTTTCGGACATGCAGCGCAAATTTAAGAACCTGTGAACATGTTTTGAGGCCACACAGCGCGAGAAATTAATCACGCGAAAAAATAACAGCGAATACAGTATATACTCATGATGTAAACTCATTCTACAGCGGTTTGAAGAGTAATCAAAGTATGACGTCCATGCTACAATGCCAAGATAACATACATACATGTACAATGTCCAAATTAAAAAACAAAATTAAAACTCATTTCTCTCCGAAAAAAGATCATGCATTTTTAATAGTCCAGCATCTGATTTCACATTTACACGTAGACTAGATGAGTGTGGTGGACTTTTTAATATTTAAGGTGAATTTCATGTTTAAAATTACTGCTATTCCTCCCTCCTCATCTCTGAGGTTTAACCACGATTCATGATGTAGACTAATTCTATAGTAGTTTGAAGAGTAGGCAAAGAGTGGCTTGTATGCTACAATGCCAAGATATAATACAATGTCCAAATTAAAAAAAACAAAAATGAAACTCATTTCTCTCCACAAAAAGATCATGCATTTCATATTACAGCATCCCATTTCACATTTACATGTAGACATGATGAGTGTGGGGGACTTTTTAATATCCAAGGTGAATTTCATGTTTAAAATTACTGCTGCCTTCACATCTCTGAGGTTTAGCCATGATTCATGTTCATGTTCATCTACTCATGATGTAGACTTATTCTACAGTAGTTTTGAAGAGTCAGCAAAGTATGACTCATGAAACACTTAGAAGTAATTCAAAATGTATTGAGCAAGGTGTGGCTATTGTGACGATCTGCATCACATTAAAATAATAAAGAGATAATAACTACATGTACAAAAATAGAATGAATTGTGTTCAATTTTGAAATCTAAACACTCGATCATTGTCGGGAAGTACATAATTCATTTTCTAAATTATTTAATCTATAGTGCAAAAACTATGTTATTCCTTAACATGTACATTCTCTTTTAACTGTCCTGCAAGTGGGACATGTATGGCAGGGCCGATGTACAATGTACAATGCATACATGCAAAGTCTCATGCATCTTGCGTGAGAATCACGCATTTCTGGTCCGTCTCAAGATCTCACGCAGAACACCCCATTTCTCACGCAAAATGAGAAAAAGTAGCATTATTACAGATTTTTTACCACTTTGGAGTCTCAAAACCCTAAATATTGGCAGTTTTGTCGCGCATTATTCCAAGTGCGATCATTATATGCAAGATAGCTTACTACGTGAAACGTGTGTAGCTTGCGCGCGCGCCTCTTTTGTGTACAAATTACTACTACGCGCGCCGCGTGCGCACCGCTTTGAAACACAATGTGAATGATCTCACGCAAATTTTTTTGTTTAACTTGGCATGTCTGACAATGTATGATTCATAGCTTCATGCCTACATGTAATAAAAGATTCAATATAGCGAGCAGCTGGTGGCATGAGGTAGTGTTACTGCAGTTTCATGAAAGAATGATTTGATTTATTTACCACGTCTACTCAAGATGTAGACTTGTTGTTAGTTCAAGAGGACAAAATGGCACCAACTTTATATTATTTCTAGATTATGTGTCATCTGAATGTCTCGTCTTTAAGCAACAATGGTGCATATCCTATTTATCTACAGATTGGTAGAATTAACACGAACTATTCAGTTTGAAAATTGCTCACCTATTTCTTTTTATATTTCAACTCATAGACGTCCAATATTTCACAAATGTCTAAATGAATCACTTTTGAACCTCAAGTTGGAACAAATTATATTTTTATAAGACCTTTATTTAACAAAAATGAAATATATATGCTACAAAATGCATTGAAAATTGCCAATCTGTGCATGAAAATAGTGATTCCATACACTTTTCTTCATGCTGCCAATTTAGAAACTTTGAGAGATTATTTTTAATCTAAACTGTTTTAATTCAAGAACCATTTATGTACTGCACCAGAAATAAATTTTCATCTGTCAGTGATGTTTGCTCTTTCTGTTGCTGTGTACTTCTTTATAAATGTAGCATTCTAGCTTCAAATATAATGCCAAAACATCACTAAAATAGTGTCCTCTTTGTGTTAATATTTGCTATGTGTATCTCTAGCTTCAAACCATATTTCATACTTGTGGGAAATTATAGTATTCCTCCTTGAGCATTCCTAAAATGTCTAACAAAGTACAGATTTGCTTACATGTAATGGTGATTATCAGGGGGTAATTTCATTTATGTTGTTGCCAAGCTGTACTTATCACCATAAACATGTCAAAGATTGATTGTATTAGATGTTGGCATGACAACTAGGTTTTGATGACTTTGATTTGACTCTGTTGATATGGTTACATGGAATGACTGCACATTAGTCCAGACACAGGAGGGCACTTTAATTTACAATTAAAGCCTTACACACGTACATGTCGAGCATCATGATGGATTTCATCTCAAAACAAATACCAATATCAAAATTTGAAAAGGCTGCATACATTTTATGTCCCTTAAATTTACATTAATCAGGGCTAAAAGTTAGCAGTGGTCAGGGGCGATTAGCTATGTGAAACTTTGTTGAGCCACATGAAATAAAAAAAAAACAAAACTGGATTGAATGCTCAAATGTCTCTACGGGCCAACTAGAAAACAATATTAACCCTTTAGCACCTAGACACTGCGTGAAAAGTGTCAGTTTACTCACTAGCGGAAAGGGTTGTGCTGTGTTTCAATCACGTTTTTTCCAATAAGAATAGCTCTTAAAACATATTTTCTTGTGCAGAATCAGACAGCACGCATCGAATCGGTAATCCACAAGAAGTATGGGCATGTTTCATCACATATTTTTGATACAAACTGGACTTAAGTGTGCTTAAGACAGGGGCGGTTTGGGGCGGTTTAGTGAGTAAGCTGAGGTTTAGGTGCTAAAGGGTTAAGCGCAAGCCCTTTTGTTGTCATGAATCCTGAGAAATGATTTCATTTTATAAACAGTTGTACATAGTATGCCAACTATCAAAACGTTGATAAATTCATGAAAAAAAAAATTCTTTTAGGAATTTAAGAGGAAGTAAATACAGAATTAATCTTTTAAAAATCAATATTTTGAGGGGAATTGAATAGCTTTCAACTCCATTATGTCTCGATCACTTCTAGCTTGCAGATGAAATAAAAGCAACAGGAACATGTTACCCGTGCTCATGTTTCGACATCCGGAAGGAGACCAAATGTAAGAGGAGAGACGAGTAACAGAGGGCCTCCTCATCATCTCTCCATCTCGTTTGAGCTTTATTACCATCTCTGAGCAGCCGCCTGCCAGGCCGCTCACCCACCACGGGGCATGCGCAATGGCAGGTGGGCTTACGTTGCACTGACGCAACTACCATCTCTCCGCATCTCCAGCAGGAGGCGAGTAGATGTCCTCAGCGAAGAAACCATGGCATGACTCATAGAGATGGGGCACTGGTTAGGGGGAAATTGAACTAGAAAGCATTATCACCATCATGCTATCTCATTTCATACTAGGAATTTCAACATCCTTGTGGTCCTTTTCATAGAACGATGATAATAATTATTATAATAATAGTAACTTGAATGTGATTCATATAAATCTACAGTGTATATGTACATGTAGTGATGTAACCTGGAACTTTAAATAGAGAAAATTGAATTCTAAAATTCACTTTGTGACACATGTGTGGCATAATTTCCTCTACTTGTTCGTTTTGATGCAATGTTCTGTAGATGGTGCAAGCATATCAGCAAAGAGGTTGGTAATGATTATGTTCAATGAATGTCCATGTACATGTATGTTCTTATTACAAAAAAAAAACATGTCATGCACGAAGCGGAGTTGCCAAACCTACAGAATAATTACAACGTAAGAAACTAGAAAATCATTTAAAAATGCAAATAAATGTAGTTGAAATAGCTGAAACAAATGTCTTGGTCACAAGAGAAAGAAAAATTTATTGATTTCAATGCATTCCCACAATTGCATGACAAAGCCAAAGGTTATTATTCATACTTTCTCTCATGAGAAGTCATTTGGTTTTAAATAGCTCTTTCATATCGTCGGCTTGGAGCCAGAAGGGCCCTATTGCAGATCAAGGATGTTCCGTTTGGAGCCAGAAGGGCGCTACTACCATTGACTTTGTACAGTAATAGCGCCCTTATGGCTCTCAACGGAACATCTATAAGATGCAATAACGCCCTTATGGCTCCCAACAGACGATATATTTGTGCTACATGTAGTCATGATCTTATTTCTAATGTTATTCAGTAGGGTTAGCATCTCTGACACCTAGTCAGGCAGCTAGCTCATGATTGGTTAGCTGAACGAGGTACCAGTAGTAAAGTATTGGAATATATGGGGAAGAATCCCACATTTACTTTTAAAAACCCAACGATTCTGGCAGTGCATCTCTGCTGCATTAGGTCCCTACAGCCGGGGGCGTCCAAAATGAGTGCCCATTTTACAAAAAATTCTATTTTGAATAAAATAGCAGAATTCATTTTCTAAACACATTAACTTTGATGTCAAAATAAAGAGATTACATTGTCTTAACGCTTGTGTCATTTTTTGAAATCAGACTGAAATCGAAAACAGTGAAAGTTTTGATGAAGGAAATGTTTTTTTCTCACTTTTTTTACGCAAATACTTTTGCCTTTTTTTCAATAATTTTTAATAAATAGTTGTATAAAACATTGATGTTTGTAACTTTTTCTAAAAACTACCTACTGCATGTGAATGATGCTGTAAAAAGAAGGAGTTATATCTTATTCCGATAAAGAAATTATGATGAGCTAAAGTCAGGAACGCAATATAGGACAAAAATCAACAATTTGCCCGTATCGAAGAAGAATCCCATACCGACGTGTCTTAGAAAAGGCGATAACATGCGATAGCTTTTAGCAGACAAAACAAGTATCGAAATGTTCCGCATTTTTGGCACTTTTGTTTGCCTACTCACAGCCATCGCATACAATCAGCTTTTCATAATACACGTGCGGGTATTGTGTGATTCTCAGTCACGGGGCAAATTGTTGATTTTTGTCTATATTGCGTTCCTGACTTTAGCTCATCATAATTCTTTATCGGAATAAGATATAATCCCTTTTTTTTACAGCATCAATTCACATGCACGTAGGTAGTTTTTAGAAAAGTTACAAACATCAATGTTTTATACAACTGTTTATTAAAAATTATGAAAAAAGGAACAAAAATATTTGCGTAAAAAAAGTGAGAAAAATAACATTTCTTTCATCAAAACTTTCACTGTTTTCGATTTCAGTCTGAATTTCAAAATGACACAAGCTGTTAAGACAATGTAATACTCTTTATTTTGACATCAAAGTTAGTTGTGTTTAGAAATGAATTCTGCTATTTTATTCAAAATAGAATTTTTTGTAAATGGGCACTCATTTTGGACGCCCCGCTGTAGGGACCTAATGCAGCAGAGATGCACTGCCAGACGTTGGGTTTAGTAATGTGGGATTCTTCCCATATATTCCCATACTTTACTAGTGGTACCTCGTTTCAGCTAACCAATCATGAGCTAGCTGCCTGACTACCGCTCTGACTGAAAGGACACTACCCCATAGGGTCATTCCATGCCAATTCACCCATGAAAGTGCAATTTTGCACCCTTCCGTCTCAGAATTTGCTCAAATTTGGTACACATAAAGTTTAACATTACCTTCCCATGAAACAAAAAAAATTAGCGTAAACGGTCCGTCGGTTTCCGAGCTATGGCCCGCCCTTTGATTCGTTTTGGCAAAAAATGGTGTGACCTTCCATTTCAAGTGGCACAATGCGCCTGAACTGGTTGACCAATTTTGTGAAACTGGTACCATTCAAAAGGAAATTCAAAGAGGAATTCAAAAATGGTATCAAAATATTATTGGAGCAATTTAAAGTGCTATGACCTTTGACCTTTCCTTTAACTTGATTTTGACCCCCAGACGATAATATTTTTTACTTGATTTTTATATATGTTAAATTGTCAGTTATAATATTAACATAACATGTAAATTATCTAGGATGATATTTATTTCTTCACCTTTAAAAACTCTTTTTAATGTAATTTACAAAGTTACTGTTACCCCCCACATACTGATATTTGTGTTGGTAATGTGTGTACAAGTCCCATTATAAATGAATACTTTCAAACTAAGTAACATACAATCAAATTCCATAATGTATTCCATATCTGTTGCTGATGCTTCAAAGATCTCAAGGATGTATACAGTTGGGACAGTAGAGCTGACTACATGTAGGAAGCATTTTGTTTCTGTCAAAACCGCAGATTTCTGATGATTTGTATGTATACCTATTGCACCCAATCAAATAGGGTCTCTCTTCATAAGCAAATGGAGTCTACGTACATGTATACATTATCATTTGTGTTAATGTTTCCTTTATTACTGAAATGTTTAGTTTCCTGTTTTAATTGAATGTAATTTACTTCAGTTTGGAAGTTATTCAAGTAAGCCTATAATGGAGACTTGTACACACATTACCAACACAAATATCAGTATGTGGGGGTAACAGTAACTTTGTAAATAACATTAAAAATAGTTTTTAAAGGTGAAGAAATAAAATATCATCCTAGATATTTACATGTTATGTTAATATTACACTTACAATTAACATACATAAAAATCAAGTAAAAATATTATTCGTCTGGGGGTCAAAATCAAGGTTAAAGGAAAGGTCAAAGGTCATAGCACTTTAAATTGCTCCAATAATATTTTTGATACCATTTTTGAATTCCTCTTTGAATTTTCTTTTGAATGGTACCAGTTTCACAAAAATTGGTCAACCAGTTCAGGCGCATTGTGCCGTTGAAATGGAAGGTCACACCCATTTTTGCCAAAACGAATCAAAAAGGGCGGGCCATAGCTCGGAAACCGACGGACCGTTTACGCTAATTTTTTTTGTTTCATGGGAAGGTAATGTTAAACTTTATGTGTACCAAATCTGAGCAAATTCTGAGACGGTAGGGTGTAACCCATTGGGTGAATTGGCATGGAATGACCCCATAAATAAACAATATTCCACACGTCTAGAACATGATCGATGTGAAATGGCATGATGATGAGACAACAATCTGGCAATGATAAATTATTTAAATCATATAAGCCAATCCTATAGCTTGCCAGCCATCAAACCGTGCCTCAACTTATGAATACATAATGAATGCTAATATCCATCGCCTTGGAAACCTTAATCACACTGTGGATTAGATCTACATTACCAGGAATACTCTGGTTTTAAAAAATATATAAAAAACAACATCTATTCTGCTTTTAGAACTAGAATCTTGCTCAAAGGATATATTAAAATGTTTCTATACTACCATGTGTACCAATCCTTACAATCTTTATTCAAATGTCAATGAAGTTGCAAGTGTGGATTACCCTATTCTTAATAATAAAGGTTCTGCTATGATCTTTTGTAGTATACTTGTACATGTAGGCCTACCTACATGTACATGTACATAATGTTTGATATCTTTAGTGCCACAGGAAATTTAAAAGAAAGCATTTCCTAAGTGAAAATGAACAAGTACATGTATAAGAGCTATTTGGAATATAAAATAACCCCAAAATAATATCTGGGCTTGCACATTTTGAACAATAATCTTAACAGTATTTTTAAACTGAAGGTACATGCAATGTCTACATCAAAATGGGTAGCAATTATACAAATCAAATAATACGTTTTTTCATTCAAATCAAATACCTTTTTTTTCCCAATAAACCAAACATGTGAATGAACTGTACATGTACAAAGATATGGGAGAATGAAAATATTTTACTAATGATTTCCTACAATGCACTGAAGCCCATCAAAATACTTCCTATACGGTTACAAATGGGAGTGACGGAGCTCTCACTGTGATGTACATATTCTCTACTCGGCCGTGACATGGAATGCATAAAATGCAATGTGAGTTTCACCATGCATTCTGCCGAAAGAGTGTTTACAATGTCTGTTCATACATGTAGGTATTAGCTTTCAAATGCAATTCTCTGTAATCACAGATTAGACACAGTACTTGCGACTGTATAGCTCCTTGAACTAGGCCTAGTGGAATAAGTGCTTCACTTTACATGCTCCAATGTTGTTCAATCACGCAAAGTTTTATGCCTGCGTGCACCTACATGTATAGGAATCAATCAATAAAAACATTCACTGATGGTTTTATTCATAATGCCGTGTTGTGGTTTGTCGCAACAGTATGCCATGCTTTTGATGTATACTATGTAAATTTATGTATATAACCAAATGGATCTGATAACAAGTACGATAGTGAAGTATGATTCTGCATCAGGTTTATTTGTAACATCGCTGTTTTCAAAACCTCTTGTTTCCTACAATCTATATATGGGGTATGACATCATCAAGCAAACAACACTGTAGGCCTACATTTTCAATGAATTAATGTTGATCAGTAAACATAATTTTTCTTGTCTAAAAAACTAAAACATGAACTTAGGATGTACATCTAGGATAATAAGAGGAATGTACATGTTTTGTATTTCCACCCACTGCTATTTTTCTCTGTGATCATAAAAATGTACATGTTTGTATGTACTTGCCTTTGACATTGCATTTCTCATGACACTTCACGCACATTTCATTTCCTGCCACAATACGATAATATACATGTAAATTGTTTTGTAGATGAAAGTCTAAAAAGGAAACTGGGATCATTGCAAAATACATATCCTTGGACTACCGTTAGCTGCTACTGTCTTCCGCTGACATTATTACACCAGAAAAGCTTGCAAAAAGGATATAAACCACAACATCTTACTCAGGTTAAATAATGCTAAATTAATAAATTGTTCTTATTGTTTTTTATTTTCTTCATGTCCGTCCTTCCTCTGTTCTCATAAATGATCTCTAGTGCTACAAAATGGCTGATGTCCCCAATCCCCTTTAAACTACTCATAAAATCTTTTGATACAGTCAAATGAAGTTATTACTAGCATGACCCAGATCTGTCTTCTACAAGGTACTACTATTAATTCTTGATTATGCACATCTTTTTATCATTTATGATCATCATAAAATTGTCCCATGTCAAAGCCTAAAATATTATTGGTCCGAAGCAATATAATTTGTCAAATAACAACGTTTTGATTACTTTTGCAGGTAACATACATGTACCAGTCTGACCAATTATTATGATGTTGTCATTTCGTTGAGTCCAAAAACTTCTCTTTGTATATTAAATGTTAAAATCCTGATTCTAAATGTAACACAGTTCTTAAAATACCATTACTTTTCTCATATATAAATTAAATAAAGTGCCTGGATCTTCATTTTTGCAGCCTAGTCTAAAATGTCTCTTTCACATGTTTTACAAGACGAACATGGCGGGTCAAGGAGCATAACCATATATTTACCCAGAAGTCAATGTTCGTAATCAAGGCATGGACTCTGGAACCAGAAACTAATACAATATTTAATGATATTAAACTAATAAAAGGGGCCGCCACGAATTTACATAAATGCTGTAGACCCTAGTATACTTACATGTTAAATTTCGGTCTAGCATGTGATGTGAAGCCAAGAAATGTGTAGAACATGCACTATTACTACAGTACATACATGCATGTCCTCTCATTTCTCTTCTGTACATCTGTAATCTTTGGATCCATTTAAAGCATTTATGTCTAACTGATTGATTTTCAATTTTCATTTTTCCCATTCAGATGACAATATCAACTGTTACTGCGGTATGCTGCAAATCATGGGGCACCTCTCCCAATGTCCAAATCTTAAGGAGCATTGAAAGCAGGCTGACCTGGTGGCAGCAAATGAAAGGGCTTTGCAATGTGCCAGGTTGCGGCCGAATATGTAATGTTTTGAGTAAATGGCATCACAGACACGAAAAAAGAATAATTTTGCAATTTTAAGTACAATACAGTCAAGAAGCAGCAAACATCAGAAACTTTTGATTAATAATAACTTACAAAGTTCTAAATCCTATCCAGCTAAAAATTAAATCCTTGTAAAATTGAAGTATTGTACTTTTGAAAGAAAAGTTTCACAACATTCCATCAAATAAATCTTGTTAAAATAATGGCCGGAATGTTTAATTTGATTTTTCAATTTTGATAAATTGGGGCAATAGAATTTCAACTGTGTCAATGTTTGTACATGTACATGTTGTACGTGAATAAATGTACAACTATTTCTCACCTCTATGACAAAACATTAGTCATTTTGGGGATGCAATGTAAAGTGCTACAGTATGTCGTCTGCTGATAGAGCCAAAAGGGTGCTAAGTCATATGCCATAATACATAATAAGTGTCCTTTTGTATCTCAATACATGATATGTACATGCACTTTCATGAGTAGATGCAGAGGATGTATGTTAAAACAGTTTCTATTCACTTTTTTTTTACTGTACATACGTAGATTATGCTATGACAGCTTTCATTGAGTATGGATATTGATTGTGTGATAGTCTGAATGCCCCTGTGGTAGGCACAGTGCCTCATGGCTATTATTCCAGTCGCCACAATAGTAGAGCATGTTGGCACCATATGACACTGTTTATTGAGGATGCTCAAATCAATATTAATATCTTCTGATTTCATTAGCCCTCTTCAATGTATTTTCGCAACTTTGAGATTGACCGACCTTTATTAAATTCTTAGTGATGTAAAGCAGTTCCTTGTGAATAAAGTTACTAGGCTACATGCACATACTGTACAAGTTCATTCATTGTATTTCAACATGTTCTCTTCATTTAATGTCATGACAAAAGTCCTTCTCCATGGGTTACTAATATCCAAATTAACTTAAACGTTGAATGCAAATGTTAGTGCAAATTGTTTCATATTTTATGGAATTGAGATATATCTGGAGTGGTTTGTGTATCTGTGTTCCACATTTCATTCACCAATGAGCAAGTTGGACAGGAAAGGGCATTTCACAGTTACTAACCCCCCCCCCCCCCCCCCCCCCCCTCCAATCTCTCTCACTTTCTTTTCTGTCTATCTGTCTTTCATTCTGTCTCTCTTCTTATCTCTTTATTTCTTTCTTGTAATCTTTCTTTGGTCTATCTGTCTGTCTGTCTCTTTCATTCATTGTCTCCATCCTTTCATCTATATTTCTGATAATCTGAAACATTTGGTCATTCATTCATTCCAAACAAAGTCAACACCCTTCTGTCTCGATAGATATTAGAGAATTTTTTAATTATGTCGACGTGAACATGAACAAGGTTCTAGAGGTTTAAAGAATGGAAACTTTTGAGAGATAATTATTATGATAATAACGATTGCTTCTTCACGCGTGATGTTCCTTCTCCCCCAACCTCAGGCTCTAGTTGCGGGTTGAACTGAGAACTTCAAAATGCCTCATTTCAGCGTTCTCTATTCAGTCGGGCAACTGCAACGAGTACCTAGAGAGATCTACATGTAGGTCTACAAAGAAGGCACCATTATTATTTTAGTTATTTATCAAAATTTTTTTACCTCCAGAACCTTGTTCATGTTCACATTGTCATCATTAAAAACACTCCCTATTTTGTGTTCAGACTCACCTTAGCCTCACCCAAACCAAGCTCAAGACTCTCAAGGGACTTCTCGATGATATCCGTCTTCTCCTCCACGAGGTTGGAATCTCCCGGCTGGTCCTTCTTAAGCATCTTAAGGCTCTGGTAAAGGCTGTTCAGGATGTCATTATGTTCATTCTTGAGTTGCTCCAGACCCTTGATCACCTCCCTGGTACCCGTGATGATCTGCTCTTGCGAGAGGTTCTGCTGACCTCCGCCGCTGCTGTTGTTCGGGGTGGATGGCTTAGACCCAGACATGATGATGAGGATGAGGATGGTCTTCTAGGAGAAGGGCTGGATGCGGAATGGGGGTTGGGGTTGGGGAGGTAGGGGGTTCAAACCTCGGATGGTCTCTCCCTCTCTGTGGTTCGCTCAGGTTTGTACGTAAGTGGGTAGCTTCAATAGGTGCGTTGCAGATGAAGGAGAGCAGTCTCGCACTAGCCCAACGTGTACCCTATAATTTCTGAAAATGGAAAAGAGAGGGTGAGAAAAGAGATAAATAAATGAAAACGTCTTGTAAATATTCCAAAGAAAATTTATAAATGAATAGCAATACAATATTGATCAAATAAATTTTGAAATATTGAGTGTAGTTTGATGACACAACATTATTTTGATAAGGATGCCTCAAATTATTAATCTTCAATGTTGAACACAAAAATAATGTCATTTTCCTTTCTTTTTAAATTTCCGATTGCATCATGCCCATCAAAGATACAGCACAAAAATTACAAACTTGTACACAAAATCGTTATTAATGTTTTTTTGTTTTATATAGAAAAACGAATGATTTCTCTGCATTCACCTGAAACACAGATTGAGTCAGTAATAGTGTTCACATACAATGTAGGTTGGAGGTATTGAGTGTGTTATACACTCAACGAACCACCTCAACAACCTGTCAATAAGAGCATCAAACACTGATCAAATACAACATATGGTAGAGCATGGTCAAAGATTATAGTGCAATCAACATGCTGTATGATGATCATTATCTTATTAGAGATTTAATCTATTTCAGCTTGGCTACAAGGCCAAACAAGTGCACACAGAGCAATGCAATGCACAGTCCAATTTTTATAGCATACGTATTATGACAAAAATAGTAATCATCTGATCTTTACTCCATCAATTCAAAGCATAGATGACAAGCATCAGTGTGACACTTGTGTTTTATACTGATCTGTCTACATGTACATGTACATGTATACATGTATACATGTACAGTCTGTGTCAAATAAAATGGTACAAGTGGAAAACATTTTTTTATAGCATGAAGATAAATCACAACCTAGTATTGTTTAGTATTTTCATAAAGCAGGGTAATCAGACTTTCTTCTGCAATTTTTTTCATCGCATTTGGTGCAGTATTTTTTGAGATATGACTAATTTTCTACAATCAAGAAAAATCAATTTTTCGCACACCGTCCCATGCCTTTGTGTATGATTTCGCATAATGACCGTGAATTCAGCGCTCCAGAACAATAGAAGTGCGTAATTTCTATTTGTTCCTTGTCGCACAAAACTTAGCATAACTTTTGTTCTACGAAAGCAAATTATACAGGACAAAGCGCATCAGCACGAAAAATCTTTTGGCTTTAATTTGGTACCACAAACACACATAATATGAAAAGATTTAACACCTAAATTATTTTTTCCCCAACTGTACCATTTTTTTTTACACAGACTGTATATAGACTTGTCTTTTATAACACTAATGAATTTTATTAATATTTCTATGAACGTCATCCATCTGTATGCAGATATATGTAAATAGTAGTATTACGTCTCCCACTCAACATCAACATAACAATTGAAACTGAAATAAACCTGGGGACATAATCTTAAAAGCTTTCCCAATCCATCTCACTCATCTCTCTCTCTCTCTCAAAATCGCAACTTCCACGAAAGCTACCATACATGGATCAAAGGATGAAATATGAGACATGTATATTAATGTATGTTGAAGATTACCCATTACCTGAATGTCAATGATATGTAAATCCTCATTTTTTTCAGGTACAAAGTATGACATTTCTATCCAGATTTAGATTTCCATTTTCAGATTCAGACTGACATTTTCGGATTTACCAGTAGACTTCCATTTTCAGACTTAATCTTTCATGTTTTATGAGCAAGGATTACCGTCCCGTCCAAAAAGTAAATTATGCCTTTTACATGTTTGAGAATAGATACAGAAAAATAAAACAATTTCAAAAGTGAAGATTTGTATAAATCTGTATTCAAATGGAAACAGTACCCCAACAAAATCCTCAAATTACCTTGATTGAAATTGACTATTTTCAAGAGCGTTTTTCTCAATAAACATGTAAATTGTGAAACTTTACACCAATATACATGTAATACCCAAAACAATTCCATAAATTAAAAAAAAAGAGTAAAAAACTGACTCTGAATCCTTGATTCTGATGTAAACAACCTCCATCTTGAAAGGAATAGCTGGGTAGATCCATGGACAGACTTATGAATATTGATCCTCAGTCACCACAAACAAGAATCTAAGTTCCTGCATTATTCATTCTGTCAATCAATGGACTGGTAACCCTATACACTCCTATGACCCATCAGAGATACTAAGGGTGAGTTCATGGTCGAGTTTAAAATTTAAACAAGAACATGAAACCTAATACCAAATACAATATTATTTACATACATGTTGGGAAACAAAGGTTGCATTCATGGTTCCAATTGGCATTCCTAAATAAAATGTATTTTCAGATCTCCATTCTGAAGAAAATTTAAATGCCGAAAAAGGTGCATTTTGAAAGACAATCAGCTTTGATATTACTTTTTTTACAACTATCATGACCTTAAGCATTTCCAATGTAAAACTGCGATGAGAATGGGGAATTCAAAGACAATCCACATAATCAGTCCGCTGATCGTTATTTTATTCTGTGTTTTGTAACTGCGTTTTGTATCATGAATCACGTTCCTGTTAAAATTTTGTTTTCAACCATGAACGCACCCTAATGCACAATTGAACGATAGTATATAGGAGTGCAAGGGTTAACAATGAATCATGCGTCATACTTCAAGTGATTTCTATTCATCAAAGTGGTATCAATTTACAATTCTTATTATTTGACCTCTCAACTGTATCAAATGAGCGTAGTATAAAACATTGGCTTATGTATCTTGTGACTCATACAATGTAGCATGCACTTTTGCAGTTGTTAAAAATATAAACCCAATTTTGATTTTCAAAATCTGAACTGATTAATAGTTTTTGCAATATATAGTTTGTATTACTCTATGTTCATAAAGCTTCAAGTTTCATGATATATATTCTGTATGAACCTTTTATAGTTTCATTTTAAGCAGCATCTATGACCTATATTTCCAACAGCATGAAAGAGAATATATAATATATTTACAGGATTTTTGCAAATTCAGTTTTAAGAATTTTCAACCAGCAAAATTACAAATGGAAAGTAACTTTTCAATTTCATCCTGGTTATCTGACATTGCAGTCCTGAGAGCTACAGGTTGAAGTTCCACTTTATACAACTTTAAAACAAAACATTATGCAATTTACGTGTGGACATGTAGAATGAAAAGAGATTACCAAATGGTGGCTATTAAGAAATAAAATTCATTTCTCAAGATAATACTTACCAATTATGTATCTAATTCCAAATAATTTCCAATGGTACAATCATATTCTAGAAGTATTTAATTCCTTCTTCTTCTGTCTTCACATAATGAAATATTGGAATGATACACTTGACAAGTCAACATAATAATCCTGAATTAAATGATGTCATATCTTGTAGTTTCCCTGGTACTGGAACAGTTTGAACATGTTTCAGAATGAGTTACGAGATGTTAAATATCCGCTGACTGTGATGAGAATAAAAGATGCCTTCCCACCCACTAGCTACTCTCCTACTACTACTTTTCTTGCGAACATCGCTCTGCTTCGCTCTCACAGCACCGACCCTGCATTAATTGTGTGTGCATGAATTACATGCATGTGTTGGGATATGATTCTCTGCTGCACCATAGGAGCTTGTGGAGGGTGTCATTGTGTGTGTTTATGCGTGCGCCTTACTAGGGTTGGTGTGTGCAGAGGGGTTAGCTCCGTGGTGTGTGTGTGTCGATCCTGCGATGAAAGCAGCAACCTCTACGCTCTGCATGCGGAATCAGGGGTGCCTCTTTGCTGAATCTGAATTTCCAATGATCAGTCTCTGCTCCCGGGAACAAGATACATGAGGCATCCAAACTCCTTGAGCTCTTCATGAATATGAATCTTCTGGGTTCCCAATACGATTCAGTTTAACAAGACTTCAAATGTTACATTTAAATGTCACCTTGTCCGTTTAAATTAAAGGGGAATTATCCCCTCAGAGAAATTTAGCTTCAGTGAATGGAGACAAACCCCCAAAACATATTGGGAAAGTTTCAGAAAAATCAGGCAATGAATAAGAGAGATATGAATTTTTAGATTTTGAGATCACTTATGATATGGAGATCCTCCGATTGGCAACGCGAACATGATGTGTGATGTAATGCAGGGAGATCTTTCCCATATCTATTGTACACATTGTACTAAAATCCTCTTTTTTCTTGATTCTAAAGGGAGAAGAAAGAATCTTTTTATGGGATGACTTGTAAATATATGAAAGTCATAATATATCATGAAAAGAAAAGCTGTTCTATCATTAGAATGAAAATAAAGAGACATTTTGAATAGTTTCTGTGCACACCATATGGGGAGTTCTCCCTTTGTGACATCACAAATGGTGACCAGGTTGCCAAAGGGAGATTTCCTATGTCATTAGAGATCTCAATATTCAAATACTCATAACTTTCTTTATTTATCATTTATCCGATTTTCACCAAATCTTCACTAATGTGCTTATTTGATTTTTCTGCATCCACAGTAAGCCAACTATCTACAAAGGGACAATGCTCCTTTAACCTATTGAGGACTGGGCCTGGTTATATTCGTGCTAAGGTCTATGGGAAATGCGTGTTATAGCCAAATCAGCTCATCTACAACAGGTTAATACCATATTGAGTCAATTCTTCATCTTGTTTTTTTGGATGCCTGCAATAGGAATATATACAGGTATTAAAATATCATAATGGTTTTACCCCTCAGGCTCACATACTCTGTTCATTTGTCTTTAAAACTATCAACTTTGAGATATATACAAGAGTGTATAGAATTTTGTTTGTGATCTTAAATTCTCTAATGAGCTAAAGGCACACTGTTGTATGACGCGACAGTCTATCCTTTTCCTCAAATATAATATTTCATCACGAAATTGGTAAAATGTGTAGATGAATTAGGTTCAACTTAAGTCACATGCACTCTTGTCTGTATGGAACAAAATTATCATTGCACAATGTAAGCACATGCATATACATGTATAACATGTGTCATTTTGTTCCATCTACTGGGAGACCTTATTGTAAACAAAATACTTTTCAATCTGATTTGCAGAGCTATTTTATATAAATAGTGTACAATCCATCGCGCCATATACTGGATTATAAGTACGACAAATACTAAATTATCCCGAGTGCAGATTTGTTTCTCCGAGGCCGCAGGCAGAGGTGAAATAGATCAGCACGAGGGATCATTTAGTATTTGGAGTTCATATAGTCCAGTAATTTTGCAAGATGGAGCGTTCACTATTTATTATAGTAAATAGACCCCTAGATCTTTGACCTTGCCTAATCTGGTTTTATGTTTGCCAATTCTTTGGTGCTAATTAAGCTATTGTGACGTATATTGTTGCTGCGCGTATATCCATTGTTATTAACATTTGTGCGTACCATTTTACTGTTATTATGCGCTAGCGCAACAAGGCAATCGATAGAATCAATACTCTCCCCATTCATTTAACACGGGCTTTACCCTCCAAAAACCGAAAGTTATATTGTACATATGTACAATATAACAAATTGAAGGTAGGTCACGTGGTACTGACCTCGCCAATGACAACGCGTATTTTTCTACCACTATTTACTATAATAATTTATTTACTAACTCAGAAGATGCCTGTAATTCAAGATTCCAACCTCCCATACAAAAATTTCTTCTATACAGGGCAGAGCCTCACACGAACCGAATATACACGGACTCTTATAAATTGAGAAATTAAACGTGTTTTATATACACACGTAAATTTTTCTTTCATTCTAAAGATCTATAATACAAAGACTTTCAAAAAATGAACTTTGCAAAAAGAGTATTCACCTCCTTCCATTTTTTTTTTTTTTTTTTTTGCTGGCATTAATGGAATTGAATTGAGCTCCTTGAAAGACGGGCGCTGTCTTCAGAGTAGACACGACTCAAATATCAGTCATGCCTTCAGGCTGCTTTTCAAATTAAATTCAAGCTTTCCACTACTTAACCCTACAAAACACAATACAGCTTTCACTCCATTCCAGAGTGCACATAATGAACAGGATCTCTTGAGAAATTCCACCACTTTCTCTTTCATTTATGCATTCATATTTCTTTTTCTATCATGTTATTTTCCTCATTTCCTCCAGCTTCAAAGCATCACAAACACCTCTCACTTTCTATCCTCAATTATTTGGTCAACAAAAGTGTATTTGAAAATTACATAATAAAAAACCTATTATAAATTTCTTATGAAAAAACAAAATCAAGTTGGCACTACATTTTAACAAGTGCAATTCATACAATTTTTAAAAGAAATAACACTGTTAAATAGTAAATTTAACCCATCTAGGACAACGTCTCCTTTTAGTGATGCTTTTGCATTATCTTTGAAACTAGAAAGTCATGGAATATGAATTACATAGAAAGAACAGAAATCACTGACCTAAAGGGATTTATTTCTACCGCTGTACATTAAACGGTTCTTGAATTAGAACAGTTTAAATGAAAATAATCATTGAAATCTCTAAATTGGCAAAGCAGATATAATCGCTATTTTTACGCACAAATAGGCAACCTTTTCGATGCATTTTGTTCTTTGTAATGTGTCATTAGGTACAATTTTGATTTCTTTTCTTTTCTTTTTTTTTAAGGTTGTAGGAGTGAAATAATAATATAATTCTTGCCAGTCTGAGGATCAAAAAGTGATTCATTTAGACCATTGGGAAATCTCTGTCATCTATGGGTTTAACCATGAAGTCAAATTGAGGTCAGTAATTCTTATTCCAAAAAGGTTATAGTTGCAAGAGTGCACTATCTGCAAATTATATAGTTCACACTTAAGATCAAACTCAATACAACATTTTCTGCTGTGACCTCCAAATTGCATTCCATTTCTATACAGTATTGTGTTATACTGTGAATTGCCCTTGCTTCAATGAACAAATGGCAAACTCCCACAGTACTATTGTTAACACGCTACCATTGGGAATATTCTTGCACGCCTATATATACCGAGTACATATTTTTTAAGGACTGGAGGTATGCAATATACATTGTACATGTAGTTCTAAGCTACATGTACATGCAATTATCTTCTAAAAATACAAGAACAATGCATATATAATCTTGGAGCATGTTTGGCATTAAATTTTGACAATAATAAGATAAAAATATTAATGAAAAAATGATGGCATTCCCCTTACTTATTTCTTTACTACTCGGGCAAAAATTATTAGACCAAGCACTTTATCATAAGGGTTTCTTCTCTCTTGTCATTAGAGCCAATTCTCGCTTTAACCCATTGAGGACTGAGCCCGAATATATTTGGGTTAAGGTCTATAGAAATGCATGATATAGCCAAATCAGCTCATCTCCAACAGGTTAAGAATTAATAGAGAGTTTGCTCTTTTTGACAGGCTTGTGTTCCTTCATCAGGACCGTCTTTTATTTTATTCGGGGCAAAGATTCAAAATACTGGAACCCTTTAAAGTGATTGGTCAAATAATATTTGCCTGAGCTGTATTTACCACTTTCAAAAACATAAAAATAATTTGTCCAAATGGAAAGTCCATCCCGATATTCAATCAGATTTTTTAAAGTAAATGAGAGAAACAGGACAGCAATGGTCTAAAGGAAATCTGAGAGAAGGTAAAATTTCAAATTTGTAATGACAAATTGTCTCTCCCACAATAACCATTTTTGAATTTTCATTTTTCCAATTTGATTTTTTACATGTTTTTTACAGATCCTCTCCATGATCTATTATTGATGAAGGTCTACATGCACCTTCATCAATAATCATGAACAAATCCAGTTTAATGAGGGAGTGTATCGCAATTGATCTCCCAGAGTTGCCAATTTGCATGCAATCTAATATAACTTCTAAAAGAAATAACTCTCTGATCCCTTTCTCATTTTCTGATTATAAACCAGTATTCATTTTGACGTAATTAAAACACTAATTAGTGGTGTATTATTCCGGTCATTTTGAATAATATTTTACTTGAATTTTACTAAAATACATAAATTGACATTTTAATTTACTCTCAGTTCACAACCCATTTATTCCTATTACCATAAAATACAGTATATAATTCCAATTGTAACACAAATAAAGCAAAATATTAAAACATCATAATCAATTAGAAAATGCACAACCAAAATTATAGAATAAACCATTAATTGACTTGAATCACCTATTGTGAAAAATGGAAAGAGCTTGGAGAAAAACCAATGTAAAAGTCTACACTGTATCAGACCCACTTGAAATACGATACTGAGAGTGCTCCCTCTTATGGGCAACTCCATGATAATCAATCTTACACAGAACATGAATTTTCTTGATTGTTTGTATTGTAGCTCAGTAGATAGTAATACATTGGTCTTCTAATCAATACTGACGGGATTTGGCAAAAAAAAATCTAACCAAACTTTTTTTCCTATGAAATGAAGAACAAAATGTGTCTATAACTGACGCTACAGAAAACAGACATGGATTTTGATGGTGTGGATTCCAATCACATTGTCTCATGTTCGAGACATGGAAGAGTAATAGGCCTACCTTTGATATGATATTATATAGACTTTTCAGAAAAGATTTACAAAAAAATACTAATTTGTATTTTTATCTTTTATGATATAACAAATTTACTGAAGGGATGTCGGTAACTGACGTTACCCCGCCTTACTTTTTGCCCTTTGTAATTTACCAAATATCCCATAACTTTGGAATACACCAAAGTATTCACCCTTTTCACTTTGGAAAAAAGAAATAGGAAAAAGGAAATAAAGAAATCATCAAAATCTGTAGAAGAGTGAATTTGGCTTATGTATTTTCCCACATTCGTTTTTCATGAGGGTTACAAATTTCTATGAAATCAACAAAAATTGAAACTCTTTTTTTATTGAATTTGAAAGATTTTTTTAATTTTTAGAACATCAACACTGACATTAGGATTGAGATGGATAAATGAAATAACCTAGGACACACACTTCATTTTTTTTAATGTCATGTCCGAATTTCTGTGGAATTGCCCTTAGATTTACAGATCTTACCTGCAACTTACGGGTCATTCCATGCCAATTCACCCAATGAGTTACACCCTACCGTCTCAGAATTTGCTCAAATTTGGCACACATAAAGTTTAACATTACCTTCCCATGAAACAAAAAAAATTAGCGTAAACGGTCTGTCGGTTTCCGAGCTATGGCCCGCCCTTTTTGATTCGTTTTGGCAAAAATGGGTGTGACCTTCCATTTCAACGGCACAATGCGCCTGAACTGGTTGACCAATTTTTTTTTAAACTGGTACCATTCAAAAGGAAATTCAAAGAGAAATTCAAAAAGGGTATCGAAAATATTATTGGAGCAATTTAAAGTGCTATGACCTTTGACCTTTCCTTTAACCTTGATTTTGACCCCCAGACGAATAATATTTTTACGATTTTTATGTATGTTAATTGTCAGTATAATATTAACATAACATGTAAATATTCTAGGGATGATATTTTATTTTCTTCACCTTAAAAAACTCTTTTTAATGTAATTTACAAAGTTACTGTTACCCCACATACTGATATTTGTGTGGCAATGTGTGTACAAGTCTCCATTATAGGCTTACTTGAATACTTCCAAACTGAAGTTAATTACATTCAATTAAAACAGGAAACTAAACATTTCAGGTAATAAAGGAATTATTAAACACAATGATAATGTATACATGTACGTAGACTCCATTTGCTTATGAATAGAGACATTTATTTAGCCCTTTTGATTGGGGTGCAATATACAAATCATCAGAAATCTGCGGTTTGACAGAAACAAAATGCTTCCTACATAGTCAGCTCTACTGTCCCAAACTGGATACATCCTTGAGATCTTTGAAGCATCAGCAACAGATATGGAATACATTAGCATTTCATTGCAATGTTACTTCAGTTTGAAAGCATTCATGTATAATGGAGTCTTGTACACACATTACCAAATCAGTATGTGGGGGTAACAGTAACTTTGGAAATTACATTAAAAAGAGTTTTTAAGGTGAAGAAATAAATATCATCCTAGATATTTACATGTTATGTTAATATTATACTGACAATTAACATACTAAAAATCAAGTAAAAATATTATTCGTTGAGCTGGGTCAAAATCAAGGTTAAAAGAAAGGTCAAAGGTCATAGCACTTTAAATTGCTCCAATATATTTTTGATACCATTTTTGAATTCTCTTTGAATTTCCTTTTGAATGGTACCAGTTTTAAAAAAATTGGTCAACTAGTTCAGGCGCATTGTGCCGTTGAAATGGAAGGTCACACCCTTTTTGCCAAAACGAATCAAAATGGGTGGGCCATAGCTCGGAAACCGACGGACCATTTACGCTAATTTTTTTTGTTTCATGGAAGGTAATGTTAACTTTATGTGTACCAATTTGAGCAAATTCTGAGACGGAAGGGTGCAAAATTGCACTTTTATTGGGTGAATTGGCATGGAATGACCCTTACATACATCTACACCAGAGAAACATCACATCCTGGCAGATTATCAGCCCTCCCCCCCCCACCCCTCCCCCCCCCCACCCCCCCCCCCCCCCCCCCCCCCCCCCCCCCCCCCCCCCCCGTTCATTCCCCTCGTCTGTGCCCCAAACGTTTCAAGTCCCACATGATCTTTGTCTACAAACAGATATGACCATTTACCACAAAAATATTCTCTCCTTATTTGATATCATTATTAACTTTATTGACATGTTGTATAGCGATTATTATCATCAATATCTGTTCTCTAGAACGAGTCCTGGGCCTACATTAAACATTTTCTTTGCTTTTCAAATTACTGGTTATAATCGCCTGTCTAGAGACACAAATCATCAGGAATGTCAGTATTAAATCAATGGAGTCTGCAAGTGTACTGCAGTACACCGACAGACACGACAAAATCTGAGAGAGACTGAAAACTATCTGACAATCAAGGTCAAAACGACTCCTCTTGTAATGTTTAAATCAAACAAATATATTTTAACAGTATCATGCTCTCTTCTTAGCCTTAGCTGTAACATTCCCGGATATCGTTGAAGAACTTTTTTTTTGTGGGGGGGGGGGGGGGGAGGACAAGTGGGCCAGAATTTCTTTTCAGAAATTCATTTGCCAATTCTCGACTCTTTTCTGACTGGAAAGTTGCACACATTCATTCACATTCTCCTGGTTTTAGTATATCAAAGCTAACATTGTTTTTGTTCAGTCACAGGACACATTAATATATCAACAATTTTAGCGAGAATATTAAGTGTAAAACGGGCAAGGACTAACATGCCTTCTACATTCCTTCGTACACAATCACAATGCACAACTCACTATGTTCACACAAAAAATAAATCTCACTTTTCTGAAATTCTGGTCTGCAAAACTATGGCTTCGTATCTACATTACAATCATAAGAACAAAATTTCCTTCGCCATACTTACGTCCTTGAAAATAGTATTTTACTCTATGAAAATGCATCGTGTCGAAGTGATGAAATAAAGCTGATATTTCACATTTTCCTTGACATCTGTCTTGATTTTCAATTCATTGCTTACGTATTTAGCCGGTGCGTCTATAGCTAGTCTACGTATTAATAGTGCATGTAATTTCTACGTGAATTACATTATGAATGGGTGTGTGCATTTCCAAATTTCGTCGAGAGAGGTTGCTGTTTGACATTTTGTGGTTGGGTTGTTTTCTTAGTCCAAAATAGGACAAAGATTTGAACAAATAAATAGACCTACCGGTATGAGCATATATAGTTCACGCTTTGCTTTATATATATAACACATATATATAATATATACGTTAAAACAAACACAGGGATAGTACGATGTACTTAGAATAATTTTAATAAAGAAAGTAAGCCGGTTTGAATGTATTACCAGGGTAACATGGTCCATGTATGTAAAAAAAAAAATGTTAGAACTTTTTTTTTTAGAACTGTTGCTTTATACTAGTATTCTAAGTTTTAAAGTTAAACAGATTTTCTTTTCCGGAAGTTTGACAGGACATTTGGACTAACACTTATCTTACCTTGTAAGTTCCTCTTACTTTATAAACAGTTCCAATGCAAATGGCTATTATTATTAATATCTTTTCTCCATCTCATTATAAGGTTGAAGATGCTAGTCAAGCAGCAAGCGCAAACTTCTTGTAATACACTTCCAACAGAAACCAAGCTCTCTGACGTAAGTCAAATTTATGTCTAAAATGAAAAACGTTCTTATTTCATTCACACAAGTCATACTATCTATCTGTAATATCTTTTCCCTTTTATCATGTTCATGCTATGTTTAATTTTTGTCTATATGGCATAGAAAGTGGTTAATTATTACATCCCCCTCGATCTATTTTGATCTATATTTCCATCTTTTAACCTACCATTTACTTGGTCATGACAACTCCCCCCCCTCCCTTTTTTTTAAAGTCATATTGTGATGTTTCACATAAATAGGATTGAACCGAGGACAAAGTCTCTTGAAGCAAAACAAGTTTAGTTAAGTAGTCTGATGGGTTTTTGTTTTAAAATTTCAATATATCAGAAGCTTGTTTCATCCTGTAAAAATTATTAACTTTTTTTAAAAACACAAAATTTTCACTCTAATTTCTAGCATCTCTCTCTTTCCATTAATTAGTTAGGCTTACAAGAAAAATCTACAACAATCTTGAAAAAAAAAATCGTCATCTTGGTATTTTGCTTTCAGTTTAATCTGGTTTTAGAAAAAATAAGTTTCTATCTCATCTCACTATATGCTACATCCATCTCATAAATAAACACGCTCCCTCGGTCATTACCACAATGTAAATCTCAATAATAATTGTATTATGTTGCTCTGTCTCTGATCTAATTTCTCATGAACCATTTTGTGAAAAAAAAATTCTCCTTTAGTTTGTGGTCACAAATAAATTTCGATATTTTGCTCTCTCTGATGAGGTTTCTGACAAAAGTTTCAATCCCACCTTGGCCCTTTTGCATAAAGAGGTGGGATTCTACGCACCTCAAAAAATAAAACGCAAGTCCCAAATATGCAACCCTGATTGGTTGAAAATAGAGTTGCGTTTGGTTGTTCGAGTTGCCTAGAATCCAAACTTTTTATGCAAGAGGGCCCTTATCTCATGAATTAACACTCTCCTTAGTCTCAGTATTTTTTTTTTCCTCTCTGTCGATTCTCCTTATTCAAGGTCGCCATCTCACCCCTCTTCTCTCTCTCTCTTTGACTGCCCTGCCCTCCTTCACAAATCTAAATCATCTTGTGAAAAACGTTCTCCTATAGTTTCTTTTCAGAAGTAAATCTCAGCATTTTGCTCCCTCTGATCTAATTTTAACAACAATCTCATTACTATATAACCATATAACCACCTTCTAATGAAAATGAACTCTTGGTTTCTTGTAGCAAATAACTCTCTTTTCTTAAAGTTATTCTAGGTCCCTCTCTCCACCCATCCCCCTCTTTTACTGTCCCACTCTCTTGAATTCTAGAATTTAAAAAAAAAATCTGCCCTACTCAACCACCACAGTAAACAAACTACAAAGGCTGTATTCAACTAAATTTCAAACCAAAATATCTACCAAGTTTGGTTTAAACCCAATTCAAACCTAAGAAAATTACCCGACCAAGCGGTCACTTTTGAACTAATGTTACAATTAGAGGAAGTCCTTCCTGGAATCTAATTGGTTAAAAAGAAAATGCAGAAAATCAAATAAAAATATGTCTTATTATTGAGGTTTGAAAAAAATTCATCAAATGATCAAGAAGTTTTGATTTTATGCCATCACTTGTAAGCTCCTCTCGCAAATGTTGTGTACTGTAAATACTATGACTTCTGTCTTTCTCATGGCTCTTGATAAAGGAATAGATCTAATCCATAGAGACATGTATACAAACATGGCTTTTAGGATACTAATCAAATGCACAGAAATTTTCTTACATAACACAACATGCGGGAGGGCAATAAGCGACGTCACAAAAAAAAAAAAAAACTTTATCATTTACTGGTATAACTTTGTTTTTGTTGGATTTTCTTCAAACCGTCAATTATATTTTTCTTTACTTTTTCTCCCTCATTTTAGAACAACTTAAATTCCAGAGTGGACTAAGTCGTCTTACACAATGAATGTACAATTAAATATATGAGACAAATTTGACAACAATAATACGACACAAATCATGTGCAGTTTAATATGCATGAGTAGCATGCAGTAACAATACTCATGAACAAAACATGTTTGGCTTGTATTTCACAATACATTCCTCACTTGTATTTCACAATTATACAAGTTTTCCACAAAAAAAAAAATAACAACTTTGGAATCGCTCCTCTCCAACGCTCACAAACTTGGATGGTGGCTTCACATTTTTAAACAATCTATTGATGGTCAAAAAGCAGTAATATATAGTTCATATGATATCATAATACATTATCTACTAATATTCTTATATCAATACAGATATGGATGTAGCTACACATTATCATTACATTTTCCATAGCTTACATATAACATCTGCAAACTTGTACAAGAAAAGCTGTAATATCGTCAGTTATACATGTATTATGAATCACAAAGTAGCTTATAATATGTAGCCATGGAAAGAATGAATTTCAGTTCAACCACTTGAAATGGAATATACAAATAGACGAATTCGGGCAGCATTTCATGGAAGTGTGCCCTCTATGTGCCCACCATATAGCTGGGGGTTACCCAGTGTACTAAGCATACGCCATGTGCGCGTTTGTACATTCAGGCACACAAGGAGCATGCGTAGTACATTGGAAGCCCCCCAGCATGGGCTGGCACCATGACAAAACAGCACCCAAACCGAATTTGTCTATAAAGAAAGCAGTAAATAATAATAGTGTATATTTTTTATAGCGCCTAATTATGAAAAAGTATCATTTCTATGCGCTTTACAATATCATTACCCCGCTCATCAAATGCATTGTGGAGAAAACAGTACACAAATGGGTAAGATTAATGCTTTAAAGCACTACAGTTTCAAAGTATTACACCCTGAAACCAATTAAGAAGCAATATTTTATTCCAATTTCTATTTAACTGATTTATTAAAATTCAAACAATTCAATATTTAGTGTAAAGTGACTAAATCATAGTTCATCAAATGAAATTATCTTGTCATTACCAATAAGCAAAACCATTACTTCAATATCTTTATTAAAAGGGGCTGGTGCACATTTATGGGTAATGTCATCACAAGGTCAAATTCTTACTTCAAAACACAATGCCATTCAACATTTTTGTTAGTAACAGCAGCAATATGTAACATATACATGAATAGAACATCCAAGCGTTAACACCTAAATACTGTTGATCTTTGATATTACATGTCAATATGAATTCTGCATTTATTACGAAGAGGATATACGTTTATTATACGTTTGAACATGTAAAAGAAAAGAAAATCTTGTCATAAATGTAACATCACACTGATTGTATAGTGCAATGTACCAAAATCGATTTACACCAAATAATGCCTTAAGTTAACATGTCTACAATAGCACAATATGTCTTTTTCTCTAGAGAAATCCAGAGGTACAATAAATGTATAATAATCATGAGAGAGGATGAACGCAGAATTCAAATGTTTTTAGATGACATCAATGTCAACATCATCTTCAGTATGCTGAATTCTAGTGTTTTTAGATATAATTGATGACGACGTCATCTTCAGTATGCTGCAGTGTAGTGGTTTTAGATGTCATCAATGTCGATGTCATCTTCTTCCTTGGCAGGAGGAGCTGCTGGTTGAGCTGTAGATGTCTTGCTTGGTTCAGTAGACTCCACTTTCAGACCCGCACCTCCTCGGTTACTGAAAGCAACCTGTAAATGAAATAAAACAAGACATGAATTAAGTGCAAGGCCAGTGATGAGCTGTATAGAAGACAAGATTTTATTGTCTACTTAATAATATAATATAATATCGGTTTCCTATAAAGCATTTTACCAGTTTTGACAAAAGCACTTACAGTATATCACTACCCTAGTCATTGA
Organism: Paracentrotus lividus; assembly: GCA_940671915.1. Taxonomy (NCBI): domain Eukaryota; kingdom Metazoa; phylum Echinodermata; class Echinoidea; order Camarodonta; family Echinidae; genus Paracentrotus; species Paracentrotus lividus. Next base: position 61,448,820 of record CALNVZ010000174.1, read on the forward strand.
ATTATTTGATTTTAAGGCAATTTAATTATTTTTGACTTGCCATATGGATCATATGCAACAAAGTTTACTGCAAAGTAGGGCATGCCTAAACATCTTCACACTCTTCTGGTCAACTCTATTACTGAGTGGAGCATCATTGCTCATAAACTTGCCCTATAAGCTAACTCAATGTGCGATAATGTTGTGAAGACTAGTTAAAAATTTCTTCTAATGTTAACGTCACGATTACGCGCTGCAATCAGCTGATTGTACATGAACTCTATCCCATCATGCATTGTGAGGCAAAAACCATAAATGTATGTATACCCACCACAACTTCATCCTCGCTAGACTCTTCTTCTTCAGCCTCCTTGAGCCACTTGATGAATGGAGCTGCTTTCTCATGGATCTGCTGCATGATCTCCTTGGACACATATTTCTTGGAAGGCTGTAAGACAAACAAGACATACCTACTCAAACATCTTTTCTAAATCTAAATCTTAAATAAGTTAATCTTGCTCATAGGAACATTAATCTAAAACTATTGATTTGAAATAAGGTAAATGTCAAGCACTGGCTAGCCTGCAGTTTACAAGAGAATGCATTTCAAACTATGCAATTTTAGGCTGTAAGCAGGTCAGAAAGTGAAGTTTTGGTTTTGGAAGTTTCCATACCATCTCTTCATGGAAAGTTCATTGACTTTTGACATTTTACCATTCGGACATTTGACAAATTTTAACCACATGCAGTCTAGCCTTCAACAGATATACCACTGGGTGACATATTTTTCCTTATCCTATTTAATTCAACCATTTGAATATCTAACAAACAATGTAGTTACGGATTGATGACTTCAGGAGGGCATTTCATCAAAAGACTTGTCTGACATTTTATCTGACAAATTTGCTCTCAGCCAATCAGATGCAAGCATTTCAGTAGCTTATAACAGTTTGTCGGATAAAACGTCCGACTAGTCTTTTGATGAAATGCCCTCCCAGGTCTCCAAGCAACAGAGTAAATCATTCTTGAGAGGATAGGGGGATAGGTTCCCTTACGCACTCGGAGACAGTGTGTAACATTTCACCTTACTCATCAGAGCTACATGCCTAAAATGATAAACTTTAGACTGTCAAAATAAAAGATTTGCTGTAGCAAGTTGTAGGACAGACAGGGAGATTTAAGTGGTTGGTGGTTGAGGACATGGGGGAAATTTGGGGCAGTTTGAGGAGTAAGCTGCAGGGCGGCTTTGGGCAGTTTGAGACAGGTGTAGCTTACCTTTGCAGCCCAGCTGAGAATGACTTCTTCGTCAACCAGATCAAGGTCATAGATAGATTTGAGGATGACAGGTACTTTAGGGATGAGAGCCTTGGCATGTAGAGCAATCAGTTGTTCAATACCACCTAGGAAGTACTTCTGACCCTTGGCATTCTCATGCAGGAACTGTAATATAAACAATGAAAATCAGATGCAACATTTATATCCAAGTATTAGTTTCAAGCCATTGGAACATTCTTAAAATCAAATTCATGGTTGATTGTTTGACAGCTTTTAGAGACATGCATAATTCAGAAGGAGTTTTTAATGTGTGGGACCAACCTTTAATATCAGCACATGAAAGACATGACTGAGGTTCAAACCTAGGTCCATACCTATTGACCTTATCAATATATCATACATTAACATGATTGAGTCTCAAAATTATACACATATCCTAAATGTACTATTGTGATTTAATGACAGTCAACTTGCATTTGATTATTAGAATTTTGATTTATTAGAACCTTCATGCAAGAGGAAATGCATGGACATTACTTTATCGCATGAAAGTCTCTCAGTTGAAACAAAAATGATTGTGGCTTTCCAAAAGGAAATTAAAATGAAAATTATTGCTCTTGAAGGAATCAAAAGGTCATAAGGTACATAGTCCACTTCCTTCCTCTCATGGAAATGAAGAGAGACCTACAATATAACCTGTTAATGTGCTGATTAAGATAACAATTTCACACACTCGTTCACAAAACAATATTAAAAATACAGATATACAATTGTCATATCTCAATGTTAAATCCCATCATCTATGGACAGGAACCGTATAAAAAAATTTTAAAAAATTGATCATTTGGTATGTTTATTACATCAGTGCCCTGTAACATAAGTAATTACAATTAATTGAAAATTTGAAACAACTATTCTAGTTGGTTCAGAGTGAGACTTTCACGCAAGAGGCATATGCGACCAGGGGGGCATTTCATGAAAGGACTTGTCGGACATTTTATCCGACAAATTTGCTCTCAGCCAATCAGATGCAAGCATTTCAGTAGCTTATAACAGTTTGTCGAATAAAACGTCCGACACGTCCTTTCATGAAATGCCCCCCAGGATTCTGATTGGTTACTATCAATTTGCAATTGACGGTTAAAGCTTTGTGTTACATGGATAAGATACCACCGGGGTTGGATTAAGATTCCCTTTTTTTTCAACACATTGTGAATGAGACTTACCCTCATGGAGAGAGTTTCAATAAATGGACATTTAATGCATTGATCAAGAGTAAAAGATCCCACTCTCCCTCTGATTTTAAATCGTTTTATACCAATTTTTCCAAGTTTCATATTTATGGACCCTTATGAACAGGAATAAATTTGTTAATTTGTTCTGTTTAAAAAAAAAATTCATCAATGTTGTTGGATAAGGATTCCATTTAACCTGCTAGGGATGAGACGTACCCTCATGAAGTGAAGTTTATACTGTTTGAGTTGCTGGAGAACCTGCTTATCAAGAAGAAGTTCAGCTAGGACCAATGTTCCCTTGTCCTTCACATCAAGACGTTCAGCTTCAGTCAGCAACTCTTTGTCACTTCCCTTCAAATCACCTTCTGCTTTCTTAGCCTGTAATCATGCAAAAGAATCAATCAGTCATTCAAAAGATATGTAACAAGAATTAGATCTGACAAATTGAAAAGCTACCGGCCAATATCTGCTGTAAGCGTAAGACCTTGTTGCATGTTATGATGACATTCAAGCAGGCAGCTCACCAAAGGGCAATGCCCTTGGATGTAGGGGATCAGTTTCATACATGTACGTATATCTGGCATAATAATCCTGCCTAACAGGCCACCTACATGTACAGCAGACCAAGGGCATTACCTTTGAGTAAGCTGCCTAAAATAACATAAGTTACACAAAATGTTGAAGATTATCTGATGTGAATGGGCAATTGCTTTTTTTAAGTTAAATCACATCATTTTAGTTTTTCTTTTTTTTTATGGGAAGGGGGGGGGGTGGATTGAAATGCATCTGTTTGTGAAACCAGTGATAAAGTGATAGACACTTGGCCATGCAATACAGATTTGTTTGGTCCAATGTCAGTATGGTCTCAATAATGACTGGGGTTGCTTAACCCTATTCAGACTGGCATTTTCAAGAGGAGATTTTGACTGGGGGGGGGTCAATTTGACCCCCCCCTGAGATCTCGGCCGCAGATGGTCCGTCGCGGCGAAATTTAGCACGAACGTCGCTGCACATGTAAAGGGTGTCGCTGGTATGTTTTTTTTTTTTTTAAATTTCAAGTATTTAATTTATGCTAATTTATGCATACTCATGTATGCAAATTAGATGCTTTTTTATGGAAATCGTTAATATTTCATTAATAATATAGTTATGAAGCCCAAATTTTTTTCAAAAGTTGCTGAGTAGCAAAGAACAGTATTGAATTGACAAATTCAGAAATTTCAAATTAATTCTTTTGTATTCTATTGTTTTATGAATTTCTTATTTATTCTATTGTTTTTATTTCTTATGTATTTCTTTGTTTTTGTAATTTTTTATGCTTGAGAAATGTATTTTGATCAATATAAAGACAAATTTAATCAATCAAAAGGCTCAGAAGGCACAATTATCAGTGTTATAAAGAAATTTAGAAAAAAAGCAGTATTTTGTACACAAACGCATGCAAAATGACGATTTTCGTTCAATTTAGGCCTGACATGCGATGACGTAATGTTGCGTAACGCGACAACGGAGTATCCGATTTTTTCGAACTTGGTGTCAAAATTTGCGAGACACATGAAAGAAAAAAGTCATAAAGCGCCGGGTTGCGATTTGCAGCGGTTGCGCGGCAGTCGCGGATTTCGTACAGGGGGGGTCAAATTGACCCCCCCCCCCAGTCTGAATAGGGTTAATACCTTGACAAATTTATAGAAGATATCAAGTCTCTCCTGCCCAGTCTTCTCAAGATCATCATTGAGGGTTAAACCTTTAGCGCCACTACTCAGGTCTCCCATTCTCTCTCGGATAGCCTCTTCACTGGTGTCAACGGACCATTCCTCATCATCATCATCATCCTAGTAGAAGTAGAGAAAGAACAAAAGTTATCATTGAGGGTTAAACCTAGTGCGCCAATACTCCGGTATCCCATTCTCCACATAGAAAAGAAACCTCATCAAAAACACTGACTGACAACAACTGAACGTACACTGGGACTTCAAGACCACCGGAATAGCTATTATCCGTGACATGTATTTTTTGTCAAAAATCCCAGTCAGGATGTGCACAGCAAAAATGGACTGTAACTGGTTTTTGTTTAATGTTAAAGAAGTGTAAATATGTGAAAATTAGCAACTTAATTTGGTCATAATTCAAAAGTTTCTTGAGTTCTTAAACATTCATTATCAGATTCTCTATCTACATGTTGGAATTCAGGGAGGCGTTTCATGAAAGGACTTGTCCGACGTTTTATCCGACAAATTTGCTCTCAGCCAATCAGATGCAAGCATTTCAGTAGCTTATAACAGTTGTCAGTGAGAATCAGTGAATATCTGCTTTATGAAATGCTCCCCTGAACAAAAAAGCATTGCATCAAAATGATCACCATGTACAGAGCTGCCAACCTTTAGAAATAGAAATTAGTAATCTAGGAGCTCAAAATTCGTAATTTTGAGAGAAAAATCGTAATTTCTCACGCGGTAAGAATTTCCTCAAAAAAGCGCAATAGAACATCTCACCGAGCGCCATAAATTGCAAAAAAATCGCCATGTTCGGATGAAAGCAAAAATCCTTATTTTCTACGCGGCCGCGGTAAGCATTTCCTTTGAAAAAAAATCGGACGAACAAACCTTGCTTGCATTGCAATGTTGAGCATGTTTTCACCTTTCGAAGATGGTATGATACAAGGCCATTAAGTCTGTTTCTTCTTTCTTTTTTTTGGAAGCTAAAGTTGCCATGTTGAGCTCAATCAAATTCCCATGCGATAGATTTCTAGATCCAGGTATAATAATCCAAGTTTAATCCAGCTAAAAAATCCAGGGTAGTTTGTTGTTGTTGCATGCACAAATCGTATACAGGCGCCCGCGCGCACGCAGCAGACTAGCCGCCTGCATGCACCAGCGCAGCACCATTGACAACCGCCGAAAGCTAGGGCGAGTAGCCGCGCAGGGAGTCGATGGTTTCGCTCCTCCATCCAGCCATGCCAGCATGGGTGTGCGCGCGCATTCGACCCCCCGCTAGCGCTGGTGCGCCGCTTGTATGCAAAGATCATGCACTCAATGATCGTAATGCATACAATGCTATTGTAGTATAATTCAAGGCGCCACTTGCATGCAAAGACCATATAATCATATAGCATTATAAAAGACAAAAATTTGTAGTTTTTTAATGCCTTTTCGTATTTTCGTATTCCCTTCTTATTTTCGGGACAAATACGAATTTTTCGGGACGGTTGGCAGCTCTGCATGTATGATCTTGTAGGATCCTGATCAGTGCATAACATTGATCAGGATTAGGTGATAGTTTTGATGCAATGCTAATGTTGGCCAAGTTGACCAAGATCATTGACCCTGCCTGCCCCCTACTCTTATGAAAACTATAAAATAATCCAGCCTTTTAAAGGAAAGGATTAATTTAGATTTACCAGGGCAGCATCTTCATCATCTTGACAGGCATCACCCTCTCCGTTCTGCTGCTTAGACTTCTTGTCCTTGCGCTTGGTCTTGGAGGAACCAATGGTCCTGGGGTCATGCTCCGGTGGGTTCTTGCTGATAAAGGTACTCAGCTTGTGACGGATATCCACCATACCCAAATGACCGCATGCAATGCAACGCTGTCCAATGTTGCCTTTCTTCACAATCTGTTTGGAATATAATGCGATGTCAAATACCATGTACAACAGGATTCAAGTGGTAGTGGTAGGGAATGTTCAACTAGAAGTCTGGGAAGCTATAATCAGCCAGTCAGTTGATGGACAGAATAATGTTACCGAACAAAATGTTTGAAACTGAAGACTACAAAAATTGTGTATAGAATGAAATGTTTTTTGGGGTGGTAAATATTGCATACACCCATAGATGACAGAGATTTCCCAATGGTCAAAATGAATCCCTTTTTGATACTCAAATTGGCAAATTTTATAATTTTATTTCACTTCTGTAACCTTTAAAAAAATAAAATTAATAATTAACAACATTTTACCAATGAAAATTACAAAATGCATCGAAAAAATTGCCAATTTGGGCTTCAAAATAGCGATTATTCACATATCTTCGCATTGCCAATTTAGAGATTTCAATGATTATTTTCATTTAAAGTGTTCTAATTCAAGAACCGTTTAATGTACAGTGGCAGAAAAAAAATCTCTTTATGTCAGTGATTTTTGCTCTTTCTGTTGATATGAAATTTATATTCTATGGTATTCTAGTTTCAAAGATCATGCAAAAGCATCACTAAAAGGAGACATTGTCCTTGATGGGATACAAGGAAGAAACTAGATGTGCAATGAAAGGGAACAAATGTGATATGAAACTTCTCCAAGAGAAAAGTATGTCTAACTTTGAGGGCTTCATTGTTAAAATTTAAAAGGTCACTTCTGCTCAAACTTGGTACAAGGCAATTTTGACAAAAGTTTTTAAATCCCAAGCCTTCAGTCATCCATGACAGCACAGGTATAAGTTTGGTATCATTAAACAGAACATGCACTATTATTTAACATTAAAAAACAAGATGAATCCTCGACCGCGCGCTGTCGAAATATATGCCTCCGCCATTACCAGATCAGAAATATACAGCACATTCATCTATTCATTTTCCTTTATATAAAGACATCTTTGACCTTGACCGTTGACTTTGTGACCCCAAACCTTATTAGATCATAGTCCCTTCTAAATTTTTTACCTACACACTCCAAAATATAATAAGATCGTCTTCATATGGTGATAACTAACACAATACATGAAATTTCACAATTTGAAGTCTGTGACCCTTGACCTTTGACCTACATACTCCAAAATCTGTTTAGATCATCTTCCTATGGTGATACATACCATCCTTAAGTTTGAAGTTAATATCTCAAGTGGTTCTTGAGATATCACAATAACGTACTCAATACATGGAATTTCACAATTTGACCTCTGTGACCCTTGACCTTTGACCTACATACTCCAAAATCTAATGAGATCATTTTCCTATGGTGATACATACCATCCTTAAGTTTGAAGTTAATATCTCGAGTGGTTCTTGAGATATCGCAATAACGTACTCAATACATGGAATTTCACAATTTGACCTCTGTGACCCTTGACCTACATACTCCAAAATCTAATCAGATCATCTTCCTATGGTGATACATACCATCCTCAAGTTTGAAGTTGATATCTTTAAAAGGTTCTTGAGATATCGCGATAACGAGCTCAATACATGGAATTTTACAATTTGACCTCTGTGACCCTTGACCTACATACTCCAAAATCTAATCAGATCATCTTCCTATGGTGATACATACCATCCCCAAGTTTGAAGTTGATATCTCAAGTGGTTCTTGTGATATCGCGGTAACAAGCAAACAGGACGGACGGACGGACAACCCGAAAACATGATGCCTCCAGCACCACCTTCGGTGGCGGAGGCATAAAAATTAAAGTCACATGAGTTATACATCTACGAATCTCTCAAAGTTTGGAATACTTTTTTCTTGGACGCGCTTCTTCTTCTCGAGTCCTTTCTCCTATTCTACTGTTTGATTTGTAATTAACCTAATTACATTTAAAGATCATAGTACCGGTATGCATTGTATATATTGATTATTCGGGGAATCCAACTCGGAATTAGACTCTACCCATTAAGTACTGAACGCAGTGCTAGGCGATCCCATTAGGCGAAAGAGTAGTAAGATCAGCTTGGGAGCAGGGGTAGGGGAGAAGAGGGCATTGTAGAAGGTGGCTCATGGTCTCCTCCTGTAGTGATCTTACCAGAAAGGTCTCGGGGTTATCACATTCAGGGCACAGCACATATTTCTTGATGAAGATATCCAGCAAGTCCTGAAGTTTGTTAGCATCGTGCGAGCCATTTACAATGAAGCGATTATTCTTAAAATCAAACTGGGTTTGGGCGCCAAGCTCACAGCCAAAAAACTTTGTTGGGTCTGTAAATGGGAGAAAAAACACGAAAATTTCCATTTCCATGAGAGAGGAGCTTAATATTGTCTTTATAAATATTTTGAATTCATACTCAATATCAAGCTTACATAGACATGTATTATATTGATATGAAGTGAGAAATCAACATTTGGCTGCATTCCAATAACAGATTTTCAGGTTTGCGGTCTCCATTATGGCAAAGTTTAATCATTATATCATTTCCCAAGGTAATTGGATTTGCTCTGTGTACTGCTGTTGGGTCAAATAAAAATAGACTTCTGCTGGCAGGGTATTGAGTGTGAATTTCCAAATTGGAAAGCCATGTAATGTATATTGACATATGGGTCTATGCTGGGTTTACATAGCTTATTGAGATTATATTCACAGCTGTTAGTAAGAAAACAAAGTTCAATTATCAAGATATAATCACCAATTATATACCCTCATACACACTGTATCGAGCATCACATTCTATAAAATTATATATGAACAACGAATGTGTACATCTTTGCACATTCCATGTTGTCCTAATCCTGTCATTAATGTCTACCAATTAGTGTTTGGGCAAGGTCCAATATGTTCAAATCATTCTTGAATTGAGAAAAATGTTGCATAGGTTTGTCTTGTTCCCCCCCCCCCCCTCCCTTTCCTCATCTTCTTTTTTCTTTTAAACCTTTCTCTATAAATATTCAAATGTCAATGATAATAAAATTAATTAAATTTTAAAGGAAATTATTGTCCCCACCTAACATAATCAGTTTAAAAATAAATTGTTAAATAATGGTTGAAAGAAGGGCATTTTTTTTTTACAGATTGTAAAGGGTCAATAAAAACTCTTGAGCCAATCTGCAAGCCGCACAATGACATGTTCCTGCACATAAGTCATGAAGATCATCTGCCTCCCCTGTTACTTACATGTAGGAGGCCTACACAAGGACTTGCCAATCTCCACCATATTGATGATGACAGTTTTGATGCCATTGCCACTCCCCTCAACCTAAACAAAAAACATAAATAAATAAACATTATCATTACACCCATAACAATACCGTTGGTCATGGAAGCGATAATTGTGTACTTACAATCAGAATATCTAATTCTAATTGCTAACAGTTAATCTTGATTTTGTTGCAAGTAGTTTGTTTAAAAAAGATGTCATACTGCGAACACTCTATTTCTTTTCTTTTTGCTTTTTTATTTCAAAATATTGCAAAATTGTACTTACAAAACTGTAAATCATCGCAGAATTGTTAACAAAATTTGAAGTAATCAATCCTCAAGAAAATTATTTTATATGATTGTGTACCTTGGATTATCTCACAAAACACTCAAAAAGGGAATTTGTTTTAGGAAGAATATAATAGTAATGGGGTCCAATGTTAAGGGCAAACTTATAGTCATATCATGACAAAAGACAGTTGAAATACTCTGGCTGAACATCATGTGTAGTCCCATACATGTATTTCTGTGTGTAATGCACATGTGACTCTCAGCAGAATTGAGTTAATTTTGTATCATTCTGTTAATTCCAAAACCTTAGAGCACACAACAATTCTTATGTGAATTTTTCTCAACTTTTCCAAATCGTTTTGAGACAGTTTCTTCCACAATTCAATGTCACGACCACAGCGGTAATTTCCCCTTTCAATTAAATGTTTCTTTCATTGCATACCTTGGCTAGGAGACGAGGCATCTTGTAGCGGTAAAACTGGTCAGTGACCGCTCTGTTGACGTTGAGAGACATATTGACCTCTCTTCTCTTCTACTACTAATCTTTTTGTGAATTTGGTTTTTATTGGTCCGCCTAGAACAGCGCAGATGTGAAGGACGTATGTAGATTTGCGCCTGTGAAGACATAAACCTGTCTGGGGGTTGCTTTTGGTTTCTATACGGATGCCTCTGGCACTGGTTCCAGGTGAATCTCACCGACAGTAGTTCTGCGGAAAAGAGTCAAAAGGTCAAAGGTTATATGAATACTCTGATCTCTCATCTTGTTTCAGGGGAATCATGACTTCAAACTAGGGTGTGAGTGATCAAAAATAGAGCTTTAAAAAAGCTGAAAATAAGAAACAATGAAAGTTGAAATGAGCTTCAAAGGTGAGCACTCACTATATTAATATTGAAAGAAGAAAATTTAAGAAAGAAAAATCAGACGATTGATAAGAGATATGCAGTTAGCATCAGATTACTAATGTTGCAATGATATTGACAATCCAAACATGTGTTAATGACAAACATTAAAACTTTTTCATTTACTTTGTAACACATTTCACTAAATCATCTTTTTGTTCTTGATTCGAATGGAGTAGAACATAGCTTCTTTATGTAAATATTTATAATAAATAAATAATCCTCCAAGAATCCAGGGAAAGGGCTGCTTCAAGATGCTGTCAAAGGTTCACATCTTGAAATATATAGTACATTTCTACATCATATTTCTTCACAAGTCTTGCTTCACAATGCCCTCCCACAATCATGACAATGTAAAACCAAAGTACAACTTTAATACCATTCAAAGTCACTCTCAGAAATTATTCAATACCCGAACTTTCCCCATGTGCTCATCTCATTTCTCTATTTCTTAACTACAGATACACCTTTCTGTCAAATTTCTCTTATAATGATTAATTCCCTATATGAAAACATCCCTATCAATTAGTAAGAAAATAATAATGTCAGTGGCAGTGCCGGATGGAAGAAGTATTAAACTGAAGACGGTTTCAAACACCTAAACTGAAGATTATCGATTTATAGTGTTCTTAAACGATAGAATAGGACTCTCTTTTAAAAAATAATGAAATAATATTTTGTTCAGTTATTGCTTTGAGTTCCATAGCGATTTTCCAGTTAGGAACTGATGAAAGCGCTTAACAGTGGTCATTGGATTCAATATTTTAAAAAAGGTAAGAAAAAAGAAAAAAAGAAGGCATTTCCAACCCACAGCATTGCAAGGCAAACAAATTATGACGCCTACCCCATCCCCTTTTTTTTTGACCCACGACCCCAAAAAACCATTGAATTTTGCTAATCTATAAATGTAGAAATCTATCCTAGATCTTGGCTAAATTCATCCGAGGGATGGGAAAGCCAATAAATCAATCACCAACCAACCAACCAACCAAACTTCTAAAGGATATATAGGGTCTAGTCCAAGACTGACCATGCTTGCTCCCTCATTGTTCTACATCCGCAGATGCCTAGCCCAGGCCTAGCTTGGCATCACAAAAAACACTCATCCTGCACTCTAACTCAACAGGCACATGCTGCTTCAGTTCCCCGACTCCGAGTCCGAGTTTGTTTTAAATTGAAGCCATTAAAAGGCAATCAAATTAATTTAATAGATGCTTTAAATATTATTAGCCCAACTATTTGATTCTACAAGTCCCTCTTAGTCTTACTTACTGTTTGAATTGCAAAAAGACATAAACACGACGAGGTGTAGAAGGTTTGGAAAGAAAATTGGGCAAAAGCGTAGCCTTATTTCAGATGAAACCGATAGGTTAAAACTAGCAGCAACACTGCAGCGGGCGAAAAGTTGTGACCAGTTCCACTTGCACTCCAGCAACAGACGCTTGCTTGTAAGATGAAATATTCAACCTGCAGAACATAAAAGAGAACAAAACTAAGATTAATCGGTAGGAAAACTCATATACAATATTTTGCATTTATTCTGATATAAATTTGCGATACGAATAAGAATTCTGGACATTTTCTTACCAATCATGCTCGATGCACTGCACAAGTTCAGTTTTTCAGCACATGTATTGCGTGTAAAATTTGGCTGTATTCTTTTGCGTCATCGAACTATATCGTCCGTCCATAGAGAATGAATGTCCACGCAATACAACAGATGCGTCATAGTCGTAGTCTTTTACAGCTTGTTTTCTGGAGGGTTCGGTAAGGGACGTAAGAAATATGACTCACTTTGAAAGTTATACATATATACACTGTTCGTCATAAAGGTGGAATATTTTTTTCTGGCTCAAGCGACATTATGTTGCTCCGTTATTAATTTCTTGAATGTGTTTGTCACCGTTTTCACTTTGTGGGGTCCTGGGTATATCTTGGACATTCCCTCAACCCTCCCCGGGGATTTTTCTTCAAAAAAGATTGATCCCCAGAAGATGGCCATTTTCGTCATTTTTTCTTATTTTTGGGGCCCTTTTTTGTTCACGCGACCCACCAAGGCCCCCTCAATCCTACCCCAATGAAACACGTCTGAAGTGGAGATTTGTTATTGTTCATTAAATTAAATCTAGATTTATGGTTACAGGCTCGACTCTTTTGTCTAGGGGAGGGGTCAAAATTTATTTTGATTGGGGTTCAACATTTATTTTATTCATTATTACACCATGGAAATTTCTATCTTCCCTAAATTGTATTGTAAAATCTCAACCAAACATAAATCAAAGTAAAATATTATCAATAATGACTATGTACAACCTTGTCATCAAGGCTAAACAAAATTTAAGGGGAAATGATGATATTTAAGGGTTAAAAGTGGTTTTTCATTTCTTTTGTTTTCAGCAAAAAGATGGAATAAAATATTCCGAATTTTCACCAATCTCGTTTTTTTACTTCAAACCCTCTCAGACAAGAGACCTTAGCCTGTCCCCAGAAATATAGATTTAACTTAAAGAACAATATAAAACAGTACACCTCAGTTGCGTTTCCTGGGGGTAGGGGGGCTTGATCGGCCGGGAAAACAAAAAGGGGCCACAAAATGAGAAAAAATGACAAAAATGGGCATCACGGGGGTTGACAAAACTTTTTTGGAAAAAGGTCCACGTGAAGGGGTGGGAGAATGTCCAAGATATAGCCAGGGTCCCAAAAAGTAAAAGCAGGAACAAACATATTCAAGAAATTTAAGTCAGAACAAAATCATGTCGCTATAGCGGCAAAAAAATATCCCACCTTTATGACGGACAGTGTATGTAGGAAGAAGGGAAGAAGGGATAAATGGGCGGAGGTCATCATGAGGGCCATTCTTTGAAAAGTGAACCTTTTTGGGACAAAATAAAGTTTTTGCTTTTTGATTTTAAGCTGCATATTCAAATAGAGCAATGTCTGAAGTTTCATGAACTAACTTTTTTTCCATGATTTTTGCAATTGTTCATGGTCATTTGCATAAATTATAAACATAAATGATAATTAGATGGAAAAACGGTACATAAAATATCATTTTTTAAAACCCTGGCTGGAATGGATATGCTGACTTCCTTACTTGGATTACTGTCATTATATTGCTATTTACCTTTATTCCTTTTAATCTAACCCCCCAAAATAATGTTGTTAAATTGATTCCTGAAAAAAATAATTGCCCTCAAATGTCACACACGTGACCAGAAAACACAAAAAGTTTATGCCCCGCCTTAACTGTGGCTCTGGTATTATTATTATTTTTTCTCCAAAGCTAGATTTAATGTACCTTGCATCTCACTAAATATGAATCTATGACAAGTTTTAATTTGATTATTAATTAGCAAACAAATTGGTCACACACGTGACTCGCTGGGTGGGGGCGATCATAAAGGTCTGATTATTTTCACTTTCATAGGCTGAAATTAATTTATTTTAGCATTATTATACTCCAAAAATGGTTCTGCAATAATTTTTGCGAAAAAAAAAAACAAAACAAAAGGACGAAAAACAAAGAAATACATAAGAAATTCATAAAACAATGAAATACATAAGGAATTTATTTCGATGTTAATTTTTTTCCAAATTCATGCAATGCATAACTTAGCATAATTAATTCATATAAAATAAATAAATATTATTTCGGGAAAATTAACAGTGCTTTCGTGTAGTTTACATCGCACACTATATACCATCGTGCAAATTTTCGGCGCGGTCGCGCAATCAACAGCCGAGATCTTATAGGGGCGTCATGGCCCCCCTCCCTCCCCGTCCCACCCCCAGTCTTGACAACTACCAAAACACCCCAGTGACTGGGGTTGGGTTCATAAAAGTTTTACCACAGCGGATATAGTAATTGCTCAAAATGTACATTTATTGCATAATACATAATATATTCATTTTTCTGTACAATTTGCCATAGGTCACACACGTGACCCACTAAAATGTCACACACGTGACCCGACATCACGATATAAAATAATAGATTTAAAAAAGAAATTTCAGAGATGACTCCTATCCAGTGGTATTTTATGGTTAGCAGGTCCATAATGTATATCTCACAGCAATATATACTCACAGGAATTTCAAAATGAAATTGAACTTTCAAAATCATGCCGTTCTGTGAAGTCACACACGTGACACACTTCTTTTGACCTCTGACCTTGAACATGCATATTGTAAATATAAAAAAATGTTTCCAAATGATAGCCAACAAAATATGTTAGCATAATATAAACATTAAATCAGTATAATCTTTAACATTGTTAGAGTTATATAACTTATAGCCAATTAAAGTCAAGATTTGGCATAATTTCGGTCACACACGTGACCAAGAATGGTCCATGAACATTTACCTTCTGTCCGTGGACTGTATGTCCCTCATCCCCCCCCCCCCTACACCGCCAGGCAGGAGCGCGGTTCCATGAGGGGCGGGGCAGGGGAGAGCCAGTAAAGAAAAGGGGTGTTGAGTTTTTGTAAATTGTTTGGGGAATTTTTTTCTAAATTTTGATTCCATGCCTGCCCATCCTAGACCCCAAATTTAAAGAAAAAAGTGCCTAAAATAAAATAGGGTATTTTCGGTCTTTGCCCCCTTTTTTGAACGAACCGACCCAACTGTGATGACTTACCCCTATGACCCCTATTATATGCCTCGGGTGATGGCCTTGATTGCCGTCTCAAATGTTCATTCTCCCCCAGCCCCAACCCCACCCGGCCCCACGTCCCCTGCTTATGAGTGACATGGGATATTAATTTGAACTTTTTGCTCGCCCGGCGTGACAGAAAAAAAAATCGATGTACAAAAAATTCTGAATTTTTTTTTGGACCCCCGAAATCCTGGGCTCCAAAAGTAAAGCAAAAAACAAAAAAAATCTTGCTCTATTTTTCTCCTCTTTTATTCTTCTCGATTTCATGCATTTAAAATCATGTAAAATTTGTCCATCATTTAACGTGAAATCTGACCAATCTAAATTAATGTTATGGTGGTCAGAATCCTCATAATATAGGTTTTCCCGGTCAAGTTTAAACTATCTCCGATCAATTTGACATTTCTTTCGAGCGCTTTCGTCCGGAATGTGATATCGCGATTACATAATCTGCAATGAAATTCGTTTATGTGTAGCCAAAATCAAACACCGTTCAATCCAAATGCAAATTGCCCGACGAATTTGCTGTTGTGAGCAGTCGCATTCGTCAATGTTCGCTCAATTCGTCCATTCGTAAAATTCCCGTCTTCTGGTGAATTCAAATTCGTTTTGGGCATCCACTTTAAAATAACTGTATACAAATTAGGAATGTTAGGTTCGGGTAGGAAAATAAATTTGGAGGGGGCCATGAAGTGTTTTTGTTAGAAAAGAGGCTGATCATGGGGAGGGGGAACCTGAGCTTGAAAAAAACACAACACACACACAAACAACAACAACAAAAAACAAAAAAACATAAGCTGATTAAATGTTCGCGTTTTATCAGTATGAATAAAAAAAAATTATACGTCTGCTCGAAAATGAAATGTTTACAAAAAATACAATAAAACAAATCTAATGTGTATAAAACAGAGTAGGGGCTGCAGCCCCATCCCTCACTCTATTCATTAGAATTGCATAACATGAGGGTGTAAAAATTTCTCGACCCTCGGCCATCATGTAACGGCCATGGGGGGTGGGGGTTAGATTGGTCAGTCGTCGGCAATCTATTTTTTTTTCCCTACCATTTTCCTTTTTATATATATATATTTTTTTTTTGTTGTTGATTTTGCTGGGGGTGAGGGGTTTTCCCGCTGGCCCCTGGATCCACGCCTGAAATGGTCAATAGACCAAGTACGTAGTGACAATATAGATCAAGATTGTATTACATAAAATTCATATTAGACCAAATAGCTCGTAGACAGGCGCGGCCCCATCCCAAGCAAAAAAAAAAAAAAAAAACTGTGACCGTTACATGATGACGTTTCTGGATGACCGAATGCCGCAAAAAAAAAAATTAACAAATTGTCCCTTTTCGTTACATAAAAGTGCCCTTTTTTATGGCTTCAAAGGACACTTTTCGTATTAAATAAAAAAACTTTAGACTTCTTGAAGGCCCAACGGACAACTTTTTTGTAAAAAAGGGGCACTCTTGTTACTAAAAGAACCCCTTTTCCTCCACAGTTCCTTTTTTCAAACCCAAATAAAAAAGTCTTCTTAAAAAAGGAATACCAAGCAATACGCAATGAGAACAATTACTCTGCTACCGGAGGCAACTATTGTAAAAGAGTGTTATCAGAAGCACATAGGCCTATTTACACTCCTCTAAACGTATTTTTTAATGCCCTTTCTAGCAACTTATGTTTTTTTAAAATCATTTAAAACATGTAAATCTATTTGCAATTGATATTTTAACATTATCATGGGGGCAATAATTTTACACTTTGCTTCAGTGTGTAATAAAACTGTAATGTTACTTAAACTTTAAATGTTGCTAAACTCCAAAATGTACATTTTCTTTTAAAAGGGGGCACTTTTAATCTCTCAAAAATCAATATATTGAACAGCATATAAGTAAATTAAATATTACTTTAATACCCAGCCCCTCCCTATCCCATCATTTTGCTCTATGCCACTGGAGTAAAGGCCCCTTTTCAGAAAAAAGTTGCCCCCCCCCCCCCCACTTTTAAAGTCGTTCCGCAGCCTCTGGATACAAATTATTGCTATAAATTTATTTTGTGTTTTACCATGTGCATTCGCCACCCCCTTGCTTCGTGTTTTACACGGATAGGCCTAAAAACGTTTTAAATTGCATGCCTAAAAACGAATTTGACCTGCTGGCTAAAGCTCACTCCACTTCCTTTTTACAGCTGGAAATTTTTTAAATTGATCGTACGATATTGATTTCATGCACATTAACGAGAATTCACTGCACATTAAACACTTTGTATCGCACATAAACGAATACGAATGGTCATTAACGATTACGAAAGAACATAAACGAAATCGAGTGCTCTAAACGTTAACTTAAATTACCGATACCCCGCTCCGGGAAGCTATCGTTTAAATCAACGGCGTAAATCCGTGTCGAGGAGTGGGGGGGATGAGCGAAATAATTTGCCAACTTGTCGCGATCTTGTTTGACACAAGCACTCGCGATCGACACAAGTTTTTAATAGCACAGGCGGTGGAATGGATTTGAGAGGGAGGGGGTACGAATAGAATTTGTCTTTGAATGTATGCTTTTAACTTATGGCTGCCTTGATTACTGTTTATTTTAGTGATGGAAAAACTAATGCGAGCGCGAAGCGCGAGCCGAAAATTTTAAGCTAAAAATTGAAGATATTTGTGCATTATAGCTCCTATTTAGTATCAGCGAGCGCGAAGAGCAAGCCAAAAAAATTCAAGCTGAAATTAGATATGTTTGTGCATTAAAGGTCCTATATAGTACCCGCGAGCGAGGAAAAATAATATATATAGGCCTATTATGGTAGTAGAGGTGGCGGAACGGATTTGAAAGTCACGGGTCTTGATACAAAAAAGGGCACCGTTCTGAAAAGGGTTACACTTCAGATCAGAGGTATTGATCTAAAGTGAAATGTATTCGGAGACGGAGGGGATACGCCAAAGAAATTTGTCTTTGAATGTATGCTTTTAAAAATCATAATGGCTATCTTGATTACTGTTCATTTAAGTAATGGAAAACTATTGCGAGCGCGAAGCGCGAGCCGAAAATTTTAAGGTAAAAGTTTGAGATATTTGTGCATTATAGCTCCTATTCATTATCAGCGAGCGCGAAGCGCGAGCCGAAAATTTTAAGCTGAAATATAATGTTTGTGCATTAAAGGTCCTATATACCGCGAGCGCGTCAAAAAACAAAAAACAAAACAAAACAAAAAATATATAGTAGAGGCGGCGGAAAGGACTTGAATGGGGGGGGGGGTCTCAATGGAAAAAATGCACCTTTTCTGAAAAGGGGGCACTTTAGTAAAAAAATAATGCGAGCGCGAAGCGCGAGCCAAAATTTTAAAGCTAGAAATTGGAGATATTATTTTGGACAGTATAGATCCTATTTAGTATCAGCGAGAGCGAAGTGCGAGCCGAAAATTTTGTATCCATTTAGAAGATAAATTTTACATGCTTTGTTAAATAACAGCGATAGAAAACAAAATCACAATCTTTGCTATGAAAATTTTGTGGGCTGCAGGCCCCAAGCCCTCCAACAACCTAGCCCGCACACAACTACATTAATGTTTTTTATTGGCAACAACACCCTTTCCCAGCAGTGCCCTGTCCTAAGGTTTGTCCCCAGACGAGGGCATTGTATCCAACCTTTTTATACCTAGGTTACTGTTTGATACTTAGTGCGAGGTCGCATAGTGACCGAGCAGGAAAATTTTGGAGGTTTTGGAGTAAAAACAGGCATTTTTGGTTATTTAAAGCGCTATTATAACCAATAACACAATTATCTATTGTATTTTTTTTTAATTTCTTTCTTGAAAACTGGGGGGGATGTTTGTACAGGCCATCCCCCCCTCCTCAAAATCTGGGGGGGATGTATCCCCCCCATCCCCCCCGGGATTTACGCCCGTGGTTTAAATTGACTGAACATTAACGAATTTGATTGAAAATAGTTTAAAATCGACCGGGAAAACCTATAATATAATCTGGGTGCAAGAAATTAAAATGAAAAATAGGCGAGCGCGAAGCGGGAGCGTAAATTTGACGTATTCGAATGATCTGAAAACGGGACAATTAAGAAAATGTGGACATTTTTGTTGAAAAAAACTGATGCGAGTGCGAAGCGCGAGCGAAAATTTTGCACTACTTGTAAAAAGACCAAAAGGCATGGAAGTTTAGATCAATTTGGATCCCGTAATTTAAAGACCATTATGTTGCCCCGTTAGTTTCAGGTCATTTCTGCGCCCCTCCCTAAATTGATCAATAAATTTGGCCTCCTACGTTTAAGCTCAATTTAGAGCCCCCTAGTGTAAGGTCGATTTGGAGCCCCCTAAATTTTAGATTGAATTGGCGCCATGCATGTGCCCCTGGGTTTAAGATTAATTTTTTTTTTTTTTTTTTTTTTTTTTTTTTTTTTTTTTTTTTTTTTTTTTTTTTTTTTTTTTTTTTTTTTTTTTTTTTTTTTTTTTTTTTTTTTTATTTTTTTTTTTTTTTTTTTTTTTTTTTTTTTTTTTTTTTTTTTTTTTTTTTTTTTTTTTTTTTTTTTTTTTTTTTTTTTTTTTTTTTTTTTTTTTGTTTTTTTTTTTTTGTTTTTTTTTTTTTTTTTTTTTTTTTTTTTTTTTTTTTTTTTTTTTTTTTTTTTTTTTTTTTTTTTTTTTTTTTTTTTTTTTTTTTTTTTTTTTTTTTTTTTTTTTTTTTTTTTTTTTTTTTTTTTTTTGTTTTTTTTTTTTTTTTTTTTTTTTTTTTTTTTTTTTTTTTTTTTTTTTTTTTTTTTTTTTTTTTTTTTTTTTTTTTTTGTTTTTTGTTTTGCTTGTTTTTTTTTTTTTTTTTTTTTTTTTTTTTTTTTTTTTTTTTTTTTTTTTTTTTTTTTTTGTTTTTTTTTTTTTTTTTTTTTTTTTTTTTTTTTTTTTTTTTTTTTTTTTTTTTTTTTTTTTTTTTTTTTTTTTTTTTTTTTTTTTTTTTTTTTTTTTTTTTTTTTTTTTTTTTTTTTTTTTTTTTTTTTTTTTTTTTTTTTTTTTTTTTTTTTTTTTTTTTTTTTTTTTTTTTTTTTTTTTTTTTTTTTTTTTTTTTTTTTTTTTTTTTTTTTTTTTTTTTTTTTTTTTTTTTTTTTTTTTTTTTTTTTTTTTTTTTTTTTTTTTTTTTTTTTTTTTTTTTTTTTTTTTTTTTTTTTTTTTTTTTTTTTTTTTTTTTTTTTTTTTTTTTTTTTTTTTTTTTTTTTTTTTTTTTTTTTTTTTTTTTTTTTTTTTTTTTTTTTTTTTTTTTTTTTTTTTTTTTTTTTTTAATCCTCGCCAAATTAAGATCAATTTGGCCCTAAGTCCCAGGTCAATCAGGCGCCCACTAATTAAGATCGAACTGGCGCCCCTATGTTAGGTCAATTAACGCCCCCTAAGTTAAGTACTCATCATGCAAGATCAATATGGCGCCCCAAACAAAAAAAAAAAGTCAAATTGGAGCTCCTTAGTGTAAGGTCGATTTGGCACCCCCTAAATTTTAGATTGAATTGGCGCCATGCATGTATGTTTTGGTCAATTTGGCGACCCTGGGTTTAAGATCAGTTCGCGCCCTTATATGTTCAGGATCAATTTATGCTCCTTAGTTTCAGGTCACCATTGAAATGTAAAAGTGTAATGTTAGATAAACTCATTTAAATTGAGTTTTGGTGGTTATAATCCCCATAATGTATAATTTGGTAAGAGAGGAAAGGTCGATTTGGCGCCCCTAGATTTAATCGAACTGACGCCATCAGTTTGAGATCAATATGGCGCCCCCTTATCTTAAGGTCAATTTGGCACCCCCCCAAGTTTCAAATCAATTTGGCGCCCCTTATATTACATGTAAGCTCAATTGGCTCCCTTCGTTTGATCGATTTGGCGCCGATATGGCGCCCCTATTAAGGTAAATTTTACGCCCCCTTTTTTTCTCCCCTCTCTTTCCTCCCCCCCTTTCCCCCCTTTTTTTCGTTTTCTCTTCTTTTCTTCTTCCTTTTCTCCTTTTTTCTTCCTCTTTCGGTCCCCCTTGCACGCCCCGGGGGCCCAGATTTTGATAGTGGTATATATCCAGATGGGCCCCATATTATTGTGACCCACTATAGGGATCCACACAAAAACCAATTTGGCCCAGTTTCAAAATATGGGCCAATGTCCATGACCAACATCTAGCCCTTGATGGGCAACTCATTTTGACTATATTAATAATATAAATGCATTTATTGGTATATATTTACTAAATTCCCAGGAAAAATTACTTCCATCTTTGTTTACAAAATACCAAATGCGATTTCCTAGGTATTGGTGAAGGTTGCATATAATATAAACTTTGATAGGAGTAACGTAAAATATTTTTGCCTATCTTATTCATATAACCCCTCACACTTCTACTTTGGATTATGCAATTTTCTAAATATTATTATTATTTTGTGCTTTTTTTTTTTTTTTTTGTCGCTTATACCTATATTTAGTTCACCACAATACAATTTGTAACATTCTTTGTTTCGCAATGCTCCTCGGAAATACTGAAATTGCATAATGGATTGCGCAATATATACGATGTGTTCATAACAATAGCCGAGTAACAACTGGAATAAAGTCTATCGTGATGACGTTTATGCTGTACCGTATGGCCATTATAGATCCACGACTGGCTTTCCGCTTGAATGGAGCTCATATCATGCGCGACAACAGAGTTGAGCGCGCGCTCCGGCTCCGTATATTTTCGGAGGCTGACATGACAAGAAGTGGGGTTCTTTTTTTTTTTTAATTAGACCTAAATAGTAACTACGTTTCCTAGAGCAGTAGGCTATACCATCAAGAACAAGAAGCATAAGCCTAACTCGCGATTTTTAAATTTTCTTGTGATCGTGATCGAGGTGACATTTGATAAAATGTATGCTACCCTGCCTCCCCCTAAAAAAAATACAGCTTCATAATTATATTAACTACATTAACCATAAATATTGTTACTTCTATTAATTTCTTGTCAATAACCCAATAAAATAGGGCCATAAAATAGGCCAAAGGAAGCATCAAACCTAATTATTTATCTTTCATTTAAAATTAATCGATCTGCAGCGGCTGCAGAGCACTGAATGGGGGGGGGGGGGAAGGGCTGACCTGACATGAGAAAAGATTTTTTTTTTTTCCAATTATAATTTTTGCATTTTTATACTTACAAAAGTAGGGCGCTGCAGCTCCTGGCAGATAAAAAATCACATGTGGCCTATTACTAGGATTTATGTGATGAAGCTGCTATGAAGCTACTCTCAAAAGATAAAACACAGCCTAATACAAAGTTTATAGTTGATATAAATAGACTTTATTACAATATTGATAAAGCTACTATCAAACAATTAAAACATCACAAGAAAAGAAGGAAGCTACCTTAAGAGTAATAAAAGCATGAACAATTCAGAAACATTAATATACTTGTCTTCATTTTTGGTCATTTCCAGACATCAGTTAAATCACATCATACATCCAGTTCTCCAAATGAGGCATTACAATAGAAAACATTCAGAAGGATCCCTTTTCATTTAAAAAATATGTAGTACCAATTCGGAGTCAGTTTCAGATTCTTACTTCTTTTAGAAACATAAATATACATCTTTCAAATGTAAACAGATACAATCATACAATCATACAGAACAATGATAGAAAGGACTCGAAAAGAAGAAGTCCCCACGGTAACGTGAACAACTCCAAGGCTGGAGATTTTATACAAAAATCGCAAAAAACATAATTGCCATCAAGATTGTGACCAAATAAAGATAATGCCCTTTAAACCAGAGTTACATCTGGGTGGTGTTGCATAAAACTTTTTTTCTAACCTGAGTTTTCTCAGGTTAAAAAAAAATCAGGTTATGTAGACCTATTTCTCAGGTTATTCAACTTGAGTTTTAAAACCCCCTATAGTCAGGCTTCAGATGTCATCTACTTCAAAAAAATTGCCAAAAGTGATTTTTCACTTTTAAGTGTTCAGTGACATCACAAAGAATAGATTCCAACTTGGTGTCAAATTTCTAACGGCCATCTTGACCTTCAGAGGGGTCAAAAAGGGGTCAATATGGGTCAATTTTCAAAAATGCTCGAAATGTATCAATTGACACAGCAAATTGTTTGTCATGATATACTGAACAAAAAAGTGTACAGGGTCACATACCCCTGACCTTCCGATAAGAAGCTATTGCCGGAAAGGTCAAAAGGTCAACGAAATTTCATTTCAGGCTAATGTATGTTATACCTGTTAAGAACTGGTAAGTTTCATGTTTTGAGGTGGTTATTTACATGTAAAAAATGTTTTATTTAATGATTCTTATTTACAGTAATTAGGAAAAAGAGTATGCAGGAATTGGAGGTAGGCAACCATCCACACTTCACCATGAGACACGAGGTGAGAAAAGTGCAAAGATGATTTAATACACGCACTTCCAAAGTAATGGATGTCATCACTAAGCAAGGAAATCCATTCATGCAAAGTGACATGTTTAACTTAGTAACCTATGCTGTTACCCCTGCCGAAGTGGCCAAAAACATTGAAGATCGAGACACTCTGGGAAAAGAAGCACTTGAGAAATTTGTATCATCAAGGATGGTTGAAAAAACAGCTAGCTCCTGGGACTCTCAGAAGAAAAACAATATCACCTTCTTCAAGGATGTTAGTCCAGCAACCCGAGCCAAGGTGAAAGGTCAACTAGTTACTGTAAAGCAAGAGAGACGACTACTATCCCGACTCCTAGTTGTAGCAAAGAGCAGGCCAGAGTTTGAAGTAAAGGATGCAATAGGAGATTACGAGTTCAGCAATGCTCCACCGTCTAATTTTCATCCAGATGGTTCAATGATTATGCTCTCTGGCAAGTCCCAGGCAGTCCAGCTGATAATGAATCTTCCTCTACCAAACGACGTCCATGAACTAGAGAATGACGAGGGCCCTGTGAATGCAAGAAAGGAGATACTTCTGGTAGACGCTATGTGTATCGTGAACATGGTCACAAAATCTCAATCAGAAAAATTCACCGGATCAGACTTTGCCAGGAAATTTCTGGATATAATAATAACTTTGAGTCAGCCATACAACGAAGTTCGTATCCTGTTTGACCAGTACCTACCAGGATCCCTCAAAGAAACAACGAGAGACAAGAGAACAAAACAATCAACATCTATCCACTACCATGTAAATGACAACACAGAAATCAGGAATTTGAAGTCCTTCCTGGCACACATCGAGACCAAAGCTGAATTAACAGAATACCTAGCAGATAAGGTATTGTGTCACTACAAGCACTCCACAAAGAAAGTGCTATGCACCACACCAGTATAATAGCCAATTGCGACCTGCAGGATGTAGTATCTATGCCAGAATTGCTAGATGGACGTCACACATTGGAAGAAGGAGATCAACTTGTCATACTCAATGCTTTCGATGTTAATCGTAAGGAGCCAACTGCGAAGTTAGACATATTTTCTGTGGACACAGATGACTGTGTTTATTCTGTTGACAGGCTGTTATTCCTTACATCCTAAAAGGACAACACTTGTAAGAAATCAAGGTGAAAGACTCTCCATCCGGGAAAGCTATCAGAAACTTGGAAAGAAAAGGGCTGAGGCACTCATAGGATGCTATGCTTTCAAGGGTACAGACAACACAGAAACATTTGCTGGCAAGGGTGTGGCAAGCCATTTCAAGACATTCCTGCAATGCGATGATACCACATTAATTGGCTGCATTCACCATCTTTGGCTCGACAGAAGAACTGCCACAATGGATCCTAAAAGAAATGGAAAAGTATGTGTGTCAACTCTACAGCACAGCTAGCACTAAGTCAGAGTCTACAAAGGAACTGAGGTGGATGTTATTCGCTCAGAATGGCTAAGAGGGTCGGCAACTTCCTCCAACTCTTGGTACTCTAAAACCACACATGGAAAGATCATTCTTCATGGCTCTGGTTTGGAAGACGTCCTGTAAGCCATGTCCTCGCCTTCCTCCAGCGACAGAGTACTCATGGAAATTGGTAGATGGACAGTAAATACCAATTATGTGTACCAATCCACCAGCACCAGAAGCACCAGAACAGCTGCCCCTAGGCCAACATCAAGATTGGGGGACGTGGAAGTCCCTTAATCGACTTCGCACAGGAGTAGGTCGATGTAAAGCTAACTTGCGAAAGTGGGGTTACACTCAAGACGATAACATAAATTGCGATTGTGGTATGCCGCAAACTATGGGACACCTCCTTCAATGTCCAAATAGAGAACATTGCAACCAGGATGATCTCATGGCTGCAAATGAGAGGGCAGTACTATGT
This sequence comes from Paracentrotus lividus, assembly GCA_940671915.1. Lineage (NCBI taxonomy): Eukaryota > Metazoa > Echinodermata > Echinoidea > Camarodonta > Echinidae > Paracentrotus > Paracentrotus lividus. Next base: position 61,474,282 of record CALNVZ010000174.1, read on the forward strand.
GCAAAGTCATGGCCAAATATATAATTTTGTTAGGGTTATATAACATGTACATATATTCATATTATACTTAATGTTGTAAATGGTGGACACGAAAGAAGAAGAAGAAGAAGCACCAGAAGCTTTGCTTGAACTTCGCCGGTGTTCTTGCCGAGGAACATGCGCCACAAATAGATGCGGTTGCAAGAAAAATATGATGGTATGCACAGATGCCTGTGAATGTTCCGATGGGTGTGAAAACACTGAAGATCTCACTGAAGAAATAGAAGATGACCTTCTGTGTTAATTGTCAGGTACAAATGGACCAGCAGATCTTGTACTATAATACCTTTAGTAGAATGCTGATCTTGTGGATGAATATCTAAATTACGTCCTTGATTTGATTTGCCTAAAGAACATAATGGATACGTGCATATTTTTAAGTGAAATTATTACATTGTTAAATAATACTTACGATGACAGACGAGGAAATATGGTTACAATCATCATAATTATATAGATTATTCCTAAAATATCAAGCAAGGTGATAAGAAATATGTATGATATGATATATATATATATATCATTTTCGGGCCTATCATTAACAATGACATAAAATTTGCCTACAAAGTCTGTGATAGAGACTGAATTGAAAGTAATCAACATGGGGGCAGTTATGGCCAAAAGCGCCCTCGATTAAATAAGATCTAAAGAAGAAAATTTTTTCTATATTGTAGAAGGAATAATTTCAAACATCTCCAAATTAGAACCATGCAATAAGGTATGTTTGTACATGTAATAAACACCCTATAACGTTCAAGTGTGTTGTTCTGTATAATATTATTGTATTTTGCCCTGAAATGAAAGTTTGTTGACCTTATGACCTTTCCGGCAATAACTTTTCAACGGAAGGTCAGGGGTACATGACCCTGTACACTTTTTTGTTCAGTATAACAAGACAAACAATTTGCTATGTCTTACGATACATTTTAAGCATTTTGAAAATTGACCCTTATTGACCTCATTTTGACCCCTCAGATGGTCAAGATGGCCATTAGAAATTTGACACCAAGTTGGAAGTTGTTCCTTGTGGTGTCATTGAACAGATAAAAGTGAAAAATCACTTTTGGCAATTTTTTTGAAGTAGCTGTTATATCATGACATCTGAAGCCTGACTACTAAAAATCGTTTGCATAAATACTTTTGAAAACTGAAACTAAAGCTTGAAATGTTTATGCAATGGGAAAAATTCTGGTAAAATGTTGTAACCTGAGTTTTCTGACTTTAACCGGAGTTTTCAGATTTTTACCGGAAAAAACTCCGGTTAAAAGTTTTATGCAACGGGGCCCTGATGTTCAATCACATCATAATGATTTTAATTACAGTCCATTCCTGTTATAACAAGCATGCAATGATACGAGATTTTGATATGATAGGGCAATTCTCTCCCTGTCCCAGTGGCAGAAACAGGCGGGGGCGCAGGGGATGCGCGCCCCCTCTATAATTTGAAAACCACTGTTTAACTCTACATGTAAAATCATTTGGTGGCTCACCCCCTAATCGGACCTGTCGCCCCCTCTATATTCAAATCATGGATCCATGAGCACATGACCTATGAGTGCCTGTATATTCAGGATAACAAAATTTTGCAAGAGCAATGTAATTGGCTTGGTCCAAAGTAGCTTGTTATAATGAGAGTGGACTGTATATCACTAGTGAAAGCATCCTATGAAATGAACATGAAAAACACAAAAATTTGAAAAAAACTGTCCCAGTATGAAGTATCATAGTATATGTGATTCACCAACCATGAAAAGCAGTTCAACAATTATTATAATGGCTATAATATTGAGCAAATAATATCTTATCTCAATTGTGACTTTTACTCTCTTTTTTTTTTTTTTTTCCACCAGAAATTATATCTCTACTTCCATGTTTCAATGTATATTTATGACCAAATTTGCTAGTAATCAGGACTAGTTTAAGATATTCTAACAAATTCAAATTCAAATTTCAAATTCAAATTCAAATTCAAATTTCAAATTCAAATTTGAATTTGAATTTGATATTCTAACATGAACGATTCAGAAAACATTTTTTTGAGCATGAGAGTATCATATAAAGGAAAGACTTTACTTGCCAAGAAAGCAAATATTGATTTCTCAGCTAAGATATTGCACATTCTGGTATCTGTACTGTGTTTTAATGATTGCATGATTCATAGTCCACACACTATATAATACTGTTTAAGCCATATATTTTGCTTGGGTTTTAATTATTATCGTGAATTTTTGTGAGTCCATCCTCGCAAAAATTTCGACTATAATAAGGCTTCCTATAGGCCTACAGTGCGTCCCAAAAAGAACTATACACTTTTGACAAGGCTACCAAATTGAATGATTCTTGGGGAAAAGGTTTTAATGTACATAAAGCTCATATCCTCAAGTATTATTATGACACAAAAAATTCTGAAAATACCGCATTCTTCAGTGAGCAATGCCCACTTTTATGAAGAACACAAAACACAGCTTACGCAGGAATTGGCTATTCATTCATCCCATGGGTATGGCACGCCAAGAAGGATTCAAGTAATAATGTAATTAATTCGGCTAACCAAAGACAATAACAAACTGAAGTCAGAGCAAAAATCAATGATATGAAAACAAAACCGTGAAAAACTACATTTTGCATAATATTGATGGTTTGTTTCTGACTTTTGATATATCTTTTACTCTGTTAGCTGATTCATTCCATTATTTCTTTAAATCCTTCTTTGCATGCCATACCCAGGTGGAAAATGAATGGCGAATTCCTGCGCAGGCTATTTTTAGTGTCCTTCATAAAAGTGGGCATTGCTCACTGAAGAATGCATTATTTTCAGAATTGTTTGTGTCATATTGATAGTTGAGGATATGAGCTTTATAAACATCTAAGTCTTTTCCCCAAGAATCATATATTTTTAATTTGGTAGCCTTGTCAAAAGTGTATAGTTCTTTTTGGGACGCACTGTAGTAATGAAAAGATCACAAAAATTGTGAAATTATCCACTTGTGAATTACCCCAACTTAGTCTGAAAGCACAAAATATTGTGTATGCGAAAAAACATTGGCTTAAACAGTACTTTATTCTTAATTAAAGGGGAAGGAAACCCTAGAAATACATTAAATTGTACAAAACAGAAACATCAAAGAAGCTGATCTATGAAAATTTGAGAAAAAATGAATGAATAATGAGAAAGTTATGAGCATTTGAATGTTGTGATTACTACAGCTATGGGGATCCTCACATTGGCAACAGGTCCAAGATGTGTGATGTCATACATGAACAACTTTCCCATTACTTTTGTACATGTTTCACTCAAATTGTCTTTTTTATTAATTCTGTTAAAAGATCTGAGATTCTTTTCATGGGAGGGCATGTGATACAGGTACACAAAACATAATCATGGGTGAAGAGTCTGTACTACCATTAGAATAAGGAAAAAGAAGTATTTTTGGTATTTTTTTGGTATGTCATATGGGAGAGTTGTTCATGTGTGACATCACACATTCTTGGGTCTGTTGCCAGTGTGAGGATGTACATAGCGTTAGTGATCACAACATTCAAATGCATATAACTTTCTTATTACTTATTCAATTGTTCTCAAACTTTCTTTAATCTGTTTCTTTGATTTTGTTTGTTTCATACAATTCAACTGAATCCTAGGATTTCATTCCCCTTTAAGTAAAGTAAAGAACTAATCTTGGAAATGCAAGAATAAGAGTTACATGTACCATTGAAATTAAATTTTCCATCATTGGTAAACTCCGTAGAATCCATGATTGTGATTGGCTGTCGGGCAGTGTCACCATGGTAGTTATCACTGAGTTACCATTAGTAGTAAGTTTTATGCAATGGGGTTAAGAAATAAGAAATGAAACAAGCGGCAGAGTGAATAAATGAATATCTAGTTTCAGCACCAAAAGAAACATTTCACTACATTGTATGTTATTATTACATCTGCATACATGAGCACCATCACTTGACATCAAATAAGCTTTTAAAGGAGCTATATTTTAACACATTTTAACTGATCAAAAACATCTTTGAAAAACTTTGAACTAGTTAAAACAAACTTTAAAAGAACCAAAAATGATTTACACAAATGTACACCTATTTGGATAGAACATTAGAAAATTCTGAGGAGATGCACATTAACTATGTTTATAATTTCTTTGTATATGTACGACACAATATAGCAAGCCCTCATTATTTCTACATGAATCGAATTGTAAAATTAGTTTCACAAAACCTTGATAATTCTAGCTAGAAATTGTAAAAATTTTGCTTAAATACACATCCCTGAAAAATAAAAATAACTTCATTCCATTATCTCAATGGAGAGAGAGAAAAAAGAAAAATCTACATGTTGGCGGTTTCATGCCAATACTCTTCAGTTGAACTTGTTATAACTGATCTTTGGGACCAGCAAAATTCCCTTGAAGTATCCCTAATCTTGTTATATCAGACCTGTTCAGCTTCCACTGTATATTGAACATACTGTATCGGCACCAAATTTTCACCTATTTCAAATATAAAGTCATAAGGCTAGGGTCTAAATCATATACAATTAGGCTCAATCAATGTCTTAATTTGACAAAACACATAAGTGCACAGCAGAAAGTTTTGTGTATAGTACTGACAAAGGGTAAATAGCTTTCTTATAATGTATCATAAAAGGAGCTTTGGTTTATATCAAGTAATGTTTTCCCTCCATTGCCTTTGTATATCAAATGTAAAAACGATCCAGCCATTACATTTCTTTACAATCATAAAACTAGACTATTATGCAACTGAGCTTTCTGGCAGAACATGATCAAATAAGCCACAGTGATTAGTAAGCAAATAAGCACTGTTGATTCAAATGATGGGAAGACTATCACTTCCCAGGCAAGCTGGATAAGATATCTGCTCCGAAGCAAAGCTGAGGAGAGATAGCGTGTACATCCAGCTTGCCGTGGAAGTGATAGTTTGCCTCGTCACTTGGATCAAGAGGTGATTATTTGCTTTATATTCCACATCTGAAACATTTTAAGAGTTTGGGGAAAACCTATATTTTGGTAAAAAATAACAGATTTCCTAGAGATACTTTAAAGGAAAATCCACTCAAGTCATCGATGCCTGCGCTTGTAAACTAAAAACATGTACAATTAAAGTGCGTGCAATTTCTTCAGCGCAAAGGCCTAAATCATTTGGCTGAAGCGTTTGTTACGCAACAAAGAATTTTTAAAAAGGAATTGCTACGTCACAGATGAATTTATCTGTCGCTGCATGTGATGGTAAAATGATAGTACCAAAAAAAACGAGTGACAACTCACTTTTTTTCCCACATCCTAAAAGTAATTGATACAGAGTTATGGCTCTACATGTTCTATGGGGCGCTGAAGTGATCAGCAAAACTCAAAATACTATCACTGCGAGTGATAATTGATGATGGGAAAACTAAAATTTATCACGTGATTGACTTTTGACCAATCCTGGTACAACATTCTTAGTATTTATGGAATATAGTCAATAACATACAGTCAACAAATAAAACCAAAACACATCTACAGCTGCACTATAAACTTGAGTCAGAAATGTGATGTCCGGATTATTTCTGTACGATCAAAAGCAGTTACATAATTATATCTTTTTAACACATACATTTCCTGGCAGATCGTGTATTTTAAAGTTCAGATCTAAGATTTTGAGTTGTATCCAGATTTGAACTCAAACTCAGGAAAACAAATGGTTGAAATAAAAGTATGGGAACAAGTTACCAAATCAAAAGTGAAGCCTTCACTCAAACAATTAGAAAAGTAATTGCATCCAGGATTGTAATACTGATAAATCATAAATTAATTAGGCATAAATATAAAACAAAATTGAGCCTGATCAGTTAAGAGTGAGCATCTTTTCCTTCCATGACATTTAACATTTAAAGGATTCTAATGGCAACCAAATTCTGCCATCATTTGGCACATCCAGTACCCTTCACTATAAAACACAAAAATATTCAATAATTCTCATAATCAATTGTTCACAGGCTGTCAAACGTCGACAATTTTGAAAATGTCCGTCTGTGACAAACTGATCAGGCTCAATTATCTATATGTAGACATATTTATTTTACCTATTCACACAAAACACACATAATCACAAGGACTTGAGAAATCAAATTAATTATCTACAAAAGTTAATATATGTTTTAGACATGTAGAACCAACCCGTAAAGCTTTCAAATTAGTAGAAAATCAAGGTCATCTTTCTGTGGCTCAAGAAGCAACATTTTAGTTAGATGTTCATCTAATCTTTGGGATCTTAATGTGGAATATGAAAGAAAAATAACTTTAAAGAAGTAAAAGAATGTTTTCAATATCGTGAAAATCTTGTTGTCTAAGACAACGTCAGATGCGTAGAGGATATAACACACACTTGCTTTGTGTTAATTGAATAGTTTATGTTTTGTGCAATTCATTTGTGCTTACTGGTTCCATGTCACAATACACAAATACATTCAATCTCTTTGTTTACATCTTTATACGCAACAACCTATCCATAGACTCTACTAGGAAGATTTATCATCAGGCTGCGTATGCCCCATCTTCCAATGATATGCATCAACGACCAGCTTCTCTATACCTCCATAGAAGATGCTTACACCTGTGAAGAACACCCCGACAACCAAGAAATGCCACCAGACGATGGATGTATACACCATCAAACAAACAAGAAAACTGAGAAACACGAACCAATAGAGGAAAGCCATTAACAGAGTGAAGGTTTTCCCAGGGACGATTTCCCCGACCCCGTCCCCCGTCGAATGACCCGACACGAACTTGTGATCACCCGTGTAGTACTGTTTGAGTTCTACCTCCTTCTTTTTCCATCTCTCCACGCACCATTCTTCGTAGTCTGTGTCTTGGGGTAGGGAATCAATGGCGTGTCGTTTGACGTGGTAGTGGACCTCGTTAGGAAGCTGTGCTTTCAGGATGTCAAGTTCCCCGCCGAGAGGTACCGTGTCTGGATACGCCACCGTTATATCATAGATGGCATCCACCATTTTACCTGGATAGTAGATGTCAAAGGTCAGAATTATCATTTAAACTGATTTATTTATTCTCAAGCTTTCTTTAAAAGCAGGGTAGTCCTTTTCAGTGCCATATATCAAAGGAATACTTTGTAAGGGAAGCCTTCATAAGAGCATACAATGATTTATAAAAAAAGCTCAAATGACATACCCTCTCCAAGATCACCATAATTACAAATTAGAACACGATTCCCCAAATTAATAATAATCTGTAAAGCACTTAGATATGTAGTCTAACATAAATTCAGAATATTAATATTAATGATTATTAAAAAAAACAAAAACAAAAACACACACACACACACACACAAAAAAAAAGAAGAAGAAATTGTGAGGCCTATTAAAAGATATATTCTTTTGGAGTAATTACAACGAAGTACTTAGTATTTTGAGAGGGCTACAATATAGAATAGTCAAATAAACTTATTGCTGGGTGTTTGTGTGTGTGTATTGCACTGGACTCTTTTTTAGGTAGCTAAAAATTAAATTTTGGCATAAGACGACCAGTTTCATTTTTTGGGGTTCATTTGAAAACAGTTACAATAGTAGCACACTACGAATCTCATAATTTGCAATACTCACGTTTTATCAGATGATCCATGATAAATTTGAAGCCTGTTGTTCGTGGATGAAGGACATATTCATACTTTGGTAGATTCATCTTATTAGCATAGGAATCACTCTTAGCTTTACTGCCATCATTGTAGTCAGTTCCTGTAAGATATAATGTTGATGTAGTAATTCCTCACTTCAAAACAAAGGAATAAATACAATCATAGAAATAAAGAAGGCCCAGGACATACATTGTATCTGGGTACACAGAACAAGCAGGGCATAAATAACATAGATTATGATAGTAGAATGACATATACAATACATTTCTATAATTACATGAAATAAGAAATATACACAATGTATTTAAACAAGTTCCAGTTTACATGCAGTTACATTTAATCTGATATATTTGCGACCTGTCACCTTACAATCACCAATAAGTTGTAAATAGAACAAGAGTAAATGGTACCATAGGAGAAGCAGGTCTTCTGCATAGGAAAGCATTGATGGTTCTTCTTTTAAAGGGATTAAGTAGCTTTCAAAAACAAGAGCAATTATACCAAGATTAATAGAATTATATTGCTCCAACAGTAAAAACAAACTACTGAAAGTTTCAGATCAAATGGAAGTCATTTACTACCTTAAAACAGTGTAACAAACAATGCCCAGCATACAGCCGAACACCAGTACCCTCATGCTGAGAGCTAACCAGGCCGCTAGAGAAGGGGGAATTTACAACAGGAAATGGGTGTGTGGAAAAGCACATGGTTTTATAAACCATCCGGTGTTGGTTTATAAATTTTGAGTATGAAATCATTGATATCTCGAAGGTAAAGCAAGCAATTAGCTTGCAATTTTGCAGAGATACCAGACTGACCTAAGTGTTTATAATTATGTTGGCAAAATAAGCTAAATCGAATAAATGTGATTTGAATATCATTCAATGTTACTGCATCCCTTTAACGTGATATTTAACTAATAGTTGTACGTCACTAAACTACAAGTGGTGGAATAGAAGTCATAGACACTAGCATTGCATTTATAATAACAAAGAGGTATTCAAACACCTATTTGGAAGATCAAGAAAACAGGCGCATTATACAGTGGCGGATCCACGCGTGCCACCTCTATAATTTAAAACCCATCTCACTGACAAGTTAAATCGGCGAAAATCGGTGGCTCACACTAGCGTACCTAGCCTGATTAGACACAATGAAAACGGGGGGGGGGGGGGGGGGGGGGGGGGGCCACTATTGTTTGTGCATAATAGTGCGCCCCCCCCCCCTGTTTTCATTGTGTCTAATCAGGCTAGGATGCCACTGCTCACCCCTAATTGGGCCTGGCACCTCCTCTATTTCAAATCTGGATCCACCACTGTTATATTATAAACATGTGATATGCACTCGGCTTATGCTAAAGTGTAGCGTTGTGGCGCGCGCGCTGAAAAGTGGAAATAATCGACGAAAAAAAAATAAGGTGTCTTTAAAGCGTCCTACGAAAAAAGGAAAAGATTCTGGATCGATTTTTGTGAAATTTTTGGAAATGATTATCATTTTTCGGACTCGAGACTTTAACTTAAACCCTTGTGTGGGGTTAGTGTGCATGTGTGTGTGTGCGTGTGTGTTTGTGTATGTCAAAAATTGTGTGACTAATAGTTCCAAAACGATGAAAAGTTCGGTCGATCCTGTTTACGGCTATCGGCAGCTATGACATCAGCAGCAATCAGAAATCGCGATGATCTAGTCCTGGTCCACTCCTGGTCCTGGTCCACGTTCACATTGTTTAAATAGCGAATTTCAATGAAATTTATCATGAAAGTATAAAGGCAGTATAAAGCCTATGTAAGGTCACGGCTCTATATGTCAAAATAAGAAAATTCTAAACTTTTCTACCATTATTTTGCTAGTAAATTTACAACACTTGTTTTGGGTCCCAGATTCGAGTCCCAGCCATGGCATTAATTTCTTTCCGCAAGAAATTCATCCATATTGTGCTGCACTCGATCCAGGTACAGGTGAGGTAAACTACTGGAATTGTTTAGACATCCTTAAATTGGCAACATATTATCAATACATATCGATTTCCGCGTTAATTGCTATTTTAAAACTATTTGACACATTATCGACAATTGAGCCAATTTGATAAAATAATTGAAATGATGTAGAAGTAGAAAGGAAAATTCTAATGCTGCCAATTTGAGGAGGAGAAATATAATTTTGATCTAAAACAAGTCCTGTCCCGAATGAGCCAATTGCCAAGGAATAAGGGAATACCTGGTGCTAATTTGTTTCACAAAATTCCCAAACATACAAACGTGCAGTACACACACACACACCCGCACACACATACACACACAAACACCCAAAAACACCCGCACATACACACACACAGACACACACACACGACGCCACACCACACAATACGTGCCAAACAATTCTGAATCTTTTCCTTTTTTGTAGGACGCTTTAAAGACACCTTATTTTTATTCCGTCGATTATTTCCACTTTTTAACGCGCCGCGCCGCGCCACAACGCGACACTTTAGCATAAGCCTATGCACTCTGCAAGAATGAAACATTATATAAATAGTGCATGCTCTACCATGCAACATACTAGATTATGTGCACGACAAATACTAAATTATCCAAAGGGCATATTTGTTTCACCGAGGCCGTAGGCCGAGTTGAAATAGATGTGCACGAGGGATAATTTAGTATTTAGAGTTCATATAGTTATTAATAGTTAGTAATGTTGCATTAATAGAGCATGCACTATTTATTATAGTAAATAGACCCCTAGATATTTGACCTTGTCTAATCTGGTTTTATCTTTGCCAATGTTTGCCAAACTTTTGGTGCTAATTAAGCTATTGTGACGTATATTGTTGCTCCGCGTATCTATTGTTGTGTGCATTTTACTGTTATTACGCGCGAGCGCAACAAAGCAATCGATTTCGCCATTCATTTTAACACAGGATAAAACCGTTCAACATACCAGTATGTTGAACAACACGTGACACCCTTTCAACCAATCACAGCTCGTAAAATACGACCACTATCTACTATAATGTATTATCTACCTTCTGGAAAGATGAGGTACTGCGCATTGTATGGAAGATCACAGTAGTAGTCTAACATCATCCTCATCCAGACCTTGTCTTGTTCCCATCTTCTTTTTAGGAAGATATATGATGCTACCTGCATTGCCCAGCCTAAATGAAGAGTAAAATAAACCATAGCTGAATATTACATACAATCAAACAAGGTGGTTTGCGAACCACGAGTCTCGCCTGATTTCGCTATAAATAAAACACGCAATATGCTTTGTAGGTATCATATATGTATCATATCTGTGACAATACCTAATGAACATTTGTTCAAAGTTTAAACAAAATCTATGCAAAAATAAAGTAATCAGGACATGTTTAAAATAACATGATTTTTCTAAATCATCCTCATCAACACACAAGTGGTTTTAACCAAGGATAATTTATACCAGGGTGAACAAAACTGATGCTATACAAAATGAGTGAAAGTTAAACAAAAAGTTTAGGAAAAGTCGACCTTTCAGTTGACCTTTTGACCCCTATATGACGTTTGACCTCATCATCCTTATCAACACAGATGTGGTATTACCCAAGAATCATTTGTACCAAGTGTGAACACAATTGATGGAGAAATAAAGAAAACAAAAAGTTTAAGAAAAGTTGACCTTTTGACCCCTATATGACCTTTGATCTAATCATCCTCATCAACACACATATGGTATTACCCAAGAATCATTTGTACCTTTTTCAACACAGTTGAAGGAGAAATAAAGAAATGAGAGAAAGTTAAACAAAAACTGAATCATTTTTGTAACAGATGGCCTCATATCATTTGACCTTTTTACCCCGAGATGACCTTTGACCCCATCATCTTTATCAACACATATTTTGTATTACCCAAGTATCATTGTACCAAGTGTGAACACAAATGATGCAGAAATAAAGAAATGAGAGCAAGTTAAACAAAAAATTAAAAACTTTGACATTTTCGTAACAGACTGGTTAACAGGAAAAGTGATTACAAGGTCTCTGCAGAACTTCAGGCGAGACAAAAAAAGGGGAACAAAAGGGGTGATTTAAGAAGTGTAAATGGAGGGAAGCCAACATCATTTTATAAACACAAGAAAATTATCTTACCTGGTCCTGGGACATATTTGAGTTCATTCTTAAGGATGATTTTCTCCGATCGTACTGAGCCAAGAGAGAAGAGAGGAGTCCAGAAGAACATCCAATCTAGTCTGGTTCTATGGTTCATGATTATCACACTTCGCTCAGATTTATTCAGTTTATCACCACCAACTCTGCATTTTACTCCAAAGAATATATCTGTCAAACCAAAAATCAAAATTAAACAGTGAAATATTTTATTTGAAGAGCACGGATAAAATGAGATTTTGTAATAACGAGGCAAATCTTTATCTCTCAATTTCAATCATATTCACATGTGTCTGTGCTCAAGTGTTCAGTACAATAAGTTTCGTTCTGACGTAATAGGCTTCGTCCTAAGTGCCTTGTTATAATGAGTGTGTTCTATATCAAGATTATGGTGCCATTATCGCTTTTATTTAGAATTCATGTTTTAATGAACTGAAAGTATGAGGGACAAATACATTGCAATCTGGAGAGCTCTATATCAAGTTAAAATTTATTTATTCAAACCAAAATCATCACAGTATAATCACATTAATATACATATATAAATATATAGTGAGTACAATAACACATAGATTAGATTACAGCGTATATGAATTGGTTGTAGGACCCCTTTAGAAGCTTGGCTTGTCAGTGTGGCAACGTATTGAATAATAACATGATATACATGAGATACTAATCTACAGAATAGATCAAAAGTACATACATGTACATTGTAAGCTCTATTAAAATCACTGCAAATAAATTGCTTTCTCTGGGAAACTATGTAGGGGAGAGCGGGGTTATATGGAACATTTTTCACAAAAATTTCCGTAAAACAAAAGCGGATTTATTTCAAGAAACAATAAACAATCAGATGGTGTGTATATCTGTATGCTACAAATGTATCCCATAAAATTCTTAAACTTAGTGATGGTTCCGGAAAAAATCCATCTTCAACAAAACCATGTCAAGTGTTCCAACTAACCCCACACACGGGGTTAGTTGAAACATGGTACGGGGTAAGTTGAAACATTGTGCATGGTATCTTTATAATTATATTTAAACGACCTACAACATTATTACATGGGTTCAGCTAATTTGCTTTATTGATTCTAATTATAAAAAAAATTAAAATTGATGTTCAAATTTGTTTTTTACTTCTGTTATATTACACTTGATGGCATCTACTCACAAACAGATATTCTGAAGTCCTGTGAAGTAGCATCTTGCAATATATTTTGTTTAAACCAAAATGAAATTGTCCAATGTGCACTAATACACATGTATAGGAATATTTCGGAACACTTCACTGAATTATATGATTTTTATTTTTTTATTCAGCTGAAACCTATTTACTTAATACATGTTCCAACTAACCCCGTTCAAAATGTTCCAACTAACCCCAGAGGCCCATTTGACATTTGTAAGCTTACAGTACAAAAGACGGACAACAACATGCCATTTATTTAACCTTGTTTTGTAGCTTGGTATAACTGTTTGTTATACTCAAAAACTGGCAAACTTATATTATGATATTCTCTGAGATAATAAAATATTTCTAAAAATTACAAAATTTACTCAGAGGGTGAAAAAACAAACATTGCTTTCTAACTTCATGAGGCTTGAAGCATGTGTGCTGTCTAAAATGTGGTGGATGGCAGTTACTAATAGCAACAACCTGAGGGTACATTTGCATGAATATATTTATAGCCGTTAAAAAAAATTGCAATGTTTCAACTAACCCCGTGTTCCAACTAACCCCACTCTCCCCTACATTATATTTCCTTATGATTGTGGGTGTTAATTCATGAAATGTTCATAAAATGGATTGATTAAATTTGGAAAAATCTAGAATAGAGACTTCTGTCAAATACACAAATTAAAGCATGAATGAACCACTGGTAAATTATTTTATAAAACTGACCAGCAATGTTAGGTAAATCTTGTTCCATTTACATTAAAATTATACTATTTATAAAATGAAACTATGAAAGAAGACAAAGAATATCTTTAAGGTACATTTACCTCCCTCCCCCCCCCAAAAAAAAAAAATAAGAGGAGGGGGAGGAAAAATATGAAAGCTCAAAATTCCATGAGCACTACATGTGGGCAAGTCCAAGCTATTTTGCACTAGTAACGCGTGGGACATCACAAGTATATTTAGCCCTATATCTTAAATTTAGTAATCATAGTTACATTTCTTGGGTAGTTTCTGGTAGATAGTAGGTATCTTCATACAAAACAACAAAAATAATCAGAATTGCTCGTTACATAATTAATTTATGCTAATTAATTCACCAGTAACGCGTGGGACACAAAAATCATATTTTTTTCTTGTTTAACTTTGTTTCTGAAATATTGTGAAAATAATTGCAATCCTGGAAATCATTGCAAACAACTTTATACATCTATAACTGAAGATTAATAAAAAGTTTCATAAACTTTCATCAATTAGTTTTCTCTCAAGGTCAATTTTAAAAAGATAGGTATAGTAACGCGTGGGACAAGTAACGCGTGGGACACTTTTGTCATTATGCATAATGTACTGTATATGACACCATAAAATGAAAAAAAAGTGAATTGGTATTTATTTTAAAGCAAATAAAACAAGATACATAATTTTTTACTTCATTTCCTGGAGGAATGTTTTATTTATCCCTAAAAATCAATTATTGATTAATTATTACATGAATAAATGTACTTCAGTTATTATTTTTTATGAAGATTATGAAAATTTGTCTCATGAAAAAGGATGAAATAGGCTCTTCAGATTACATTTATTGGTATCAGGCAACTGGCCCCTGGACAATTCCCCTAGGACAACTACCCCAGAAAGAGGGTATGGGTTTGGTGTAAGGTTGGGTATATTTTTAGAGGGAGGCGGCAGTTGTCTGAGGGGTAATTGTCTAGGGGTAGATGTACTAGAACCATATGTTACATGTAGGCCTATAGTAACAATGCCATCATCATCAATGCGAAGCTGTTTTAATTGTTACTGTAGTGAAAGTCAATTGGGTATACCTGTGCATCTGATATTACACTATAATGTAATAATTTCAAACGTAAACCTTGAATTTGGACAATAAATCCTCAGTAATCATATGTTTACATACATCAAGTATACTTACATTGTACATTCATTCTGTTTTGAGACTACATGACAAAAAGAAGTATGTATAGTACCTTGTGAACAAAACTTGGTAAGAACAGAAAGATATGCATGTGATAGGTCGCACAATATAAAATGAAACTTAAAGATATTTTCCACAATACATGTTAACAGCATCTACAGCATATGTCTCTATCTGAATGACAAAACTTTGAATAAGAATGAACAATGGAAGTTATGGAATAACTCAAATGCACAAACTTCAGTTTAAAACTACATACTATTTCCTTAATAAAGACTATATAATAGGGCCAGGGCTACCTGTACATAGTATGCAACATTAATGTATGCCTTTAAAGTAGTGTCAGCCTTTTGCAGGCAAAAAAATATTAAATTTCTAGTTTTTAGAGGATATAGTAGTATACACAATGACTATATCTTCCCACAACAATGTAAGCTCAAATGTGTATGTTTTCATTATATTGCGATTATCAAAATTCATTCCTATTTTTTCGAACCTCGAAAAATATACCGTACGGTGCGAACCGCTGACCGTTAGCGCAGAGAATAATGCACGCTGATGCGCCGTGTGTATATTGCCTTGTACGGTCCGTGCTGCACGCGCAGTAATATCAACGATGTTGATGGAGAGCTGGTCAGATTGGTAGTCAGATTTTCGTTTTGTATTACTGATCTAGGCAACCTATGACAGTAAGATTGAATAGACAGTATAGGTCGATCATATTCTACAGTTATGCCAAGTTGCATTAGTTTTCGCAATTTGTGAAAAAGCTGAAACTACCTTTAATGCACCAAATGACAAAAAGCTGCTTGTGAGAACTTAAAATAATGTAAATAACCCTTTAAAAACAGTTTACTTTTTCATTGCTATGAAGGAAATTATATGTGCAGCCTTTTTATGCCAAGACAAATGCTATTGTTTGATAGATATGAGAAATAAAAAAGAAAAAACTTTTTGTGGCACATTTTTCACCACATGCGAAAATCCCCAAGAGCATGTTTCCTTTGGGGGAAAAGGTAATTTTTATTAATTTCAGTTTAATTAAAGGTCTTGGTGATGGCAAATGGATGCACTGATCATGTTAACTGACATTCAATGTTCAAAAAGCTTAGAGGGAATGTCAACTTCCTTTTGGCAAAACTTAATGTACTTCCATACGTTTTACACACGTTGTCCCACGCGTTACTGAAATGTCCCACGCGTTACCAAATCTAATTTAAGATTGTTTTAATTAGATGAATCAGACAAAACTTTTTTCTTCTGATTATGATGAAGCCTACTGTAAATTTGTCTTTTGAAAGTCTCATGAAAATTCAATCACTATTTTTTCTGCAAATGAGAAATAATGACCTAAAAAAGTAACGCGTGGACATGCCAATTTTGTACCATCCCTCATTTGCATATTTAATTAGTTGAGAAACTGGAAATCATAGTCATGATAACTTGTCATTCAGACTTTAAGGTCCCACTACTATTGGATAGAAATGTGTAAAACTTTAAAAATATCTTTTAAAAAAGCCCAAATTTTTAATGTCCCACGCGTTACTCAATTTTTAATTTATGCAAATATATTCATTTATTATTGGTCATTCATGAGCATTTTTATTTTTTCGTTATAAATTCATGTACTTAACATCTTGGCTTTTAAATGACACCAAGTTTGTCTTTTTGAACCATTTTGAAATTTCACTCTTGAGTGATCAAATAGCTTGGACTTGCCCATGTATATATACCAAGCATAATATTACTTAAGTATTCATATCTTAGTTAAGTCAGTTAAGTCTGTTTCCGAGCAAGACCATTACGCAGTAGATTACAATGTTAATAAAAAGCTATAAATTAAAAATTGACAAACAGTACATCATACACCATACAGCATATGAGTCTCATATGAAGCTAAGTTTTGATTTTGACAGCACTAAAGAATCACCATGGCAACAAGTTGTGTGCTGAACAAAGGCTAATCATAATTTCCATTATCATTAATGGACTGACTACTTTGTGTGTCTAATTGTGTGCATTTATATCACTATTCGCCTCTAAGCATACATTCATGTGTTGATGCTGGCTAGACCTATACAGTTTGCATACAGGACACATGATGCAAGCAAAATATATATTTATTTATATATATATATATTTTTTTTTTTTTTGGGGGGCATTCTATTCAATAGATTCAAGGAAACATTCATTTTTGTCTTGAATTTAATGAAAAGACTCAGAATAATTGTAACATGTTTTCACAAAAGCAAACAGAAGTACGAACAGATATTATAAAATATACCATTTACAAAATGGGTGAGTCAGAAAAATGGAAACTTGACTTTTTGTAATCAATGTCGACAAATTGAATATGAATAAAAAAAAAAAAAATTAATGCATAGGTCAGGTAATAAGCGTTTACTGGTTCAAAATTCCATACATGTACATGTGGTTCAATTTGTTCTTTAATTATTTTTTTAAAATTTAAAGTGTCTTACCAATACCATTAAGTTTACGGTGCACAAGTTAGCTTAAGATAATTACAGACTGGGTAGTTTCAAATTATTTTTGTGGAAGATATTTTGTAAAAGTAATTGAAATATTTCCTGAAAAGGTCAATAGCTCAATATATTGTTTTTGACCATTAATTCCTCAAACTACATTGTACATCAAACATCCAAATGAAATGAAATGATCAATTAAAATCACTTACCCATGAGTAGCTGTAGTTTGTCATCAAGTCACAAGTATGAAAGAAATGAAAAGAACAGAAAGAAAAAAGCTATGAGAGGGACAATACATGTACACCCACCGGAGAAGATACCATTGGGGACTTCAATACTTTTTCACTGATAACAAAGGGATAGTTTGCTAATTTAATGTGTCAAAAAGTAGGTCTACAGCCCAATCAACATTTTTTTCAAATAAAAACAAGTACATGTATGTACAGTATTTATCTATTTTTTTTATATCCATGTATTATAAATTGTTATTTTGTGGGGGGGGGGGGGGAGGGGGGGGGGGAGTCCTCTTGCACCTTGTTAGCGGAGTATCCATTTTTAAAAATTTGTTTATCTTGAACTGTTCAGGATTTTTTTTTTTTTTGGGGGGGGGGGGTCGTGAGTAAGTATTATTTTTTAAGAACAAAATAATGGGTACTACACAAACAATTATGGATAAAGAAATTTCATCTCTTCAGAGAAATATAAAAATAACAGAAAATCAGAAAAACTATTACATTATACAGTTACATTTAAGTGAAAAATAAAAAAATAAATATAAAGATAAACTGCAATTATATAGAACACTTACCACAGGTAATGTAATCCACAATGCCATTAGATTATCATTGATTAGTCTGAATGCATGAGGCCTGATGAACATGAGTGGTATTAGAGGTCCCATCATTAGCATGGACCCAAAGAAAGCTGTAACCCAAAGGATGGAGATGAAGACGAAACCTCCAAAGCGGTTATTCAAAATTCCTCCCATTTTGATTTTTACTCTGCTCACAGCAACTGAAACAGTAGAAATATGTAGTTTTAAGTTGTTAAAAAAAAGCAAAATCAACAATAATACATAATGGTTTGAATGGATATTAGTTAGTACTTGAGACGATCACAGGTCAAGCCTAAAAAGCATGTGAATCTGAATGTGTTCATTGTGTTGATGTCAGCTGAATGAAGACAAGCTGATAATGATTTTTGTGAAATTTCAAAATTGTCTAAAGTAGGGTAAGACCCTCTGCGATCAATAAAAGGGGAAATCAGCGCTATATCATGAAAACATAGATCCAAGTTAGATCTAGATACCTCCTTTAACCATCTTAAAAATGTAAAAAACATTGTTCTCTTTGTTATTTCAAGTTAGCGTGGATGTGATCATCAGACCTTTTGCTGACTCAACTATTCAGATTCAGATTCAGATATTTCATGCAAGTTTTTGATAACAATTTAATAATAGTTTTCTTTCTTATGAAATTTAGGGGACATTTATAGGTGCACTGAGGCGCTACACGTATCATTCAATAACGTAGGCCTACTGAGTTCAGGCTTGGTTAACTATAGACAGCGCTGTAGAAGGGATTTGTTCATTTACGTTGAATATTGATGGGTGACCTTTTTGATTGGTCGACCCGGAAGTAGGAAAAAACGCTGTGCTTCTGAACAGCAGCGCATACGGCCCGCTAAAGCCGCCTGCTCTAGCCGCCTAGCTAGCTCGCTAGCAGACGGCGCTCGCGACCGGGGGTCTATATCGCCATGTACCGTACCTGCGATATGAACACAAGTTACAGGCCTAAAAATTCGTGCCGGGTGGCGAGAATCTGTTTGGATTCTCGCAGTGGTGACCGCGAGAATCTAGATTCTCGCAAATATCTAAGGTCGGGGAGATGGTTCGTTCTCCTCGCAAGACTTGCGAAATCTTTTTTTTTTTTCTTGTATACATGCAGTTTCTATTGCAATAAATTAAAAAAAAAAAATTATCTTTCACATTCTCTAAAAATCATCACTCTATATACTAGTATGATCAAATTTGTTTTTCAAATGGTTTTATTCAACCAAACAAACAGTCTAAAGACAACAAGAGTGTTGATTCACAAATAAAATTATATACATGTATAAATCAATTGTTGGAGGGTGAATTGAATTTGTCCGTGGGCGAGTTGTCTACAGTTCGCATCACGTTGCTATAACTCCGCGTACGTATCGCTTAATTAATATGAATTGGTTATATTTTATGTAAACAATGTGTCAACTACCAATCATCGGCTCCGTAACAAAACGTATGTTTTCCATCGAATAATCGACGGCGCGCACACAGAAATAGATTTACGTACCGTAAGAAAAGTAAATAGTAGGGCCTAAGTTTGTTAGTCGCCCATAATTTTATGCTGTCCCTCCGGTGTACCATACATGTATTTTTGTGTTAGTTATAGCCGGGTTGAGGCCAGATTTAAGTTGTGTTTGCGGATAAATCGATCAAACAACTTTTTTGTTGCCAAATCGTAAATTGAGTGATTGAATTTGAAAACTTCATTTTTTTTGTCAACCTCGACCTTCACCTCACGCAATCCACTTGGATTCGCGCTGTACGGACCCGACGGGAATCTCCACGCGAATCGATTCCGCGGATTCGCGTCGAATTTTTAGGCCTGAGTTACGTGTTTGGAACTGATTTTTGCCTTCAAATATCAATCACTCAACTTATGACAACATAAATATGTCGAAGAACCTATCTGCTCTTGTATTCTTGGAAGTTACATAAATTCAATGTGAGTAGATCTATCATTTTAAAAAATAGACCTGTAATCTATATAATATTACTTGTGAGAGATTCGGGTATACCAGCCCCACAACTAATCATCCGTCAGTTCCCGTCGCTTCGCGACGGGGACTGGTCAGTTTAAAGGGGAAGTTCACCCTGGAATTTTATTGGTTTTAAAAAATGCAGAAAAATAAAAGAAAAATATGAATGAAAGTTTGAAGAAAATCGACCAAAAAATAGCGAAGTTATGAATATGTAAAGTTTTGATTCTGTGACGTCACGTGCGAGCAGCTCTCCCATGTGTTGTGTATGTAAATCCATAAATTTGTCTTTGTTCATGGTTCTTAATAAAGGAATGGGTCAATTTGATAGAGGCATGTATATTAATATATGTTTGATGATGTATCGACCGCACAGGTGAAACAATTAATTTTCTTCTGAAAAAAAATGACATTTTATGGAATTTACATACACAACACATGGGAGAGCTGCTCGCACGTGACGTCACAGAATCAAAACTTTAAATATTCATAACTTCGCTATTTTTTGGTCGATTTTCTTCGAACTTTCATTCATATTTTTCTTTTATTTTTCTGCATTTTTTAAAACCATAAAAATTCCAGGGTGAACTTCCCCTTTAAGGCTTGGTGTGACTTGTCTGTAGATCTAGCCTTGGTGTGACTGAGGTCACAATTAGTCCTACATTACAGTCCCACACACAGTAAAAATGCGTAGCAAGGGGAGGGAGCTAATAAGGTACATAAAAAAACCCCAAAAAATTGGTAGTCTAGGCATGCGAGGCAAAGAGAATTACGAGCATATTTCAGCAACTTACCCAATTAATGTGGCTCACAATTTTAAAGATTATTCTCACCAGTCTTTATCTTAGTAACAATGTAAAATGATCTCTCAGACTCATTCAGCTAGCTCACTACTATACTGCGCTGCGCGCACGCACTCGATCGACTCGCGATTTTTGAGTGGCACGCACATGCGCACTCCACCGACTACTGCTCCGGCCGTACTCGTACTCGTAACGTTAGTAGTGGACATCAAAATCCATCGAATTTCACTGATTACAATACTCACAGGGATATTACAGGTATTTTTGTTATTCTATTCTGATAACATATATTCATAGATTATATGCAATATGTAGTTGTGTCCTAAAATGTTTGTTAATAATGAATTTAAGCCCAATTTTCTTCGTAGGAAATTTAGGATAAGTCCCACTCGTGCCTTGTTGTGTAAGTTAGAGCTAGCTTAGTTAGAGTATGAGTTTGACTTTATCAAACTCAAATTGTCTTTTGACTTTGTTGTTTGTTTGTTCTTGTTTTACTTTTATTTTTTTTTACCTTGAGGTTGAGCTTGATGTATGACAAGTTGATATTATGCACTGTATCTTCTAGGCCATGAATAGACATGAATAGACACACACGACACAACAAAAACATTTGTAATTTTTGCCCCCTCCCGCCCCACAAAAAAAAAGATGCCCTCAGCTTCAGGCCGTATATGCATTGAATTAGCTTGGGTTTAATTCTAGGCTCAACAAGAAGTCAAAATCTAAGTAAATTTATTAATTACAGTCAATGAGCGGTTTTCAAATTGGGGGGGGGGGGGGGGCGCACCCCTGCGCCCCCGCCTGGATCTGCCACTGGGATATAGCCTATGTTCTTTAATTCCCAGACACTTCTTCATTAATTTCCTTTGTCAAGAAATTTTAAACAGTTACATAATTTGCCAGGCCTGTAACTAGTGGGGGGGGGGGGGGGGTTGCAAACACATACAGTCAATTTGCAAGCAGAGATGTGTGTGTGTGTGGCCGAAATCTTTGAATGATGATGCCAAGTGTACTGTATTCGCGCTGAGCAGCCTCAAAGAATGTTCACACGTTCTTGAATTCGCGCTGCATGTTCGTAAGCACGCAATTGAACCCTCCCAATACATGCATAAAAAATCATGCTCATATATTCGCGGGTTTTTAAATTTGCGCCTGCCGATCTTCTCGCGAAATCCGTGAAAATTAATGTACCGTGAATATATCTGTGATTACAGTATTATAATCCAATACTTACCAAAATACTCTATCTCACATATATTTGTATCACTCTACTCATCTGATTTTATTGACAGGACTCATGACTGCAGTCTGGTGTCAGTGAGGTAACACTTATTTCAAAAACACAGCTTTCCTACTGTCCAGTGTCAATTATGTTTCTGTCATTTGCATTATGTAAGTATTCAGCTTCCATTATTAGAATCAATGAATTCCTTTATCTGGTCTATCAAATAGTCCAAGATGTAATTTGAACACATTATTATGTGAGATGGAAGTCTATATTAGAGGAGTAACTTCTCTTATTTTTGAGAAAAGGGAAATTGTAGAAAGTTAATGCAAACAAATATAGAGAGGTACGTAATATTACAGTTGTAGTAATTACAATATCCATCTCTTTATTAGATGACCCTTTAATAGTAGGGATGTCCACTAAAATTTTAAGTTATTTTTAAGTTATTTTTGCTAGGCTTATTGGATAGAGCATTTTAAAAGAAACATTTTGGTACTTGAATTATCACAATTGGATGTTCCATTTCAAAGATATGACCCAAAGAGTGTCTCAGATTACCAATGAGCTGCTAGAACACTTTTACAAGTTTCAGACAAAGCCAGAAAATGCAATAAAAGCTCAAGTTTATGGTCCTTTTGTCTTTGATTTATTAAACCAAATCATACCATACATGTTCTATGTGTGTATCAACATGAAATGAAATATAGTAACATAATTGATGCTTATGAATAGATTATACAAAAAGTTATGGCAGTACAAAACTGATGGTTTGACATGTATGTTACTGTATGTGATCCAATATGACCACTGTGGAAAAATACTCCATAGGGGTTGTTTTACGATCAGGGTACACCATTTTGTCTCACTGGACCAAAAAAAAAAGTTGTTTTGTTTCCCCCAAATTTTTGTTTATGTGTTCTGGACAAGTAAAATGATATCGATTTTAAATTTGGAGGCATGAGGTCACCAACTTATTTTTCTTTAGGGGTTCAAATTTTGTATCACACGTCAGGTTAATTGCTTCATTTTTCGGAGAGGACGTTTTTGACGGAACGTGATTTGACAGCATTGCAACGTGAACTGTCTGAAAAATAAGTGGATGTTGGCGAAGTTTGTGGCATATATACAAGTGTTCTTACAGACAAAAACATTTTTCATCAAGTGATGTCTAACTATGCGTAAAAACACCAAATTCGGAGAGGACATTTTTTGACAGAATTGGGACCCCATTTTTGGTTAATGGTCACAAAAATTCAGATTAACTGTAGCTTCTTGAGTTTTCAGTTTTTAAACAATCACATTTCAGTAATCAATTCTGATTGGAAAAACAAGCTTAATGATTGCTAATAATAAAGAAGCTCATGCTCAAAATTAGAAAAAATAAAATGAGACTGCAATTTTGCCCTAAATTGCCAGATATGGTCAATTTTTAGAAAAATGAGTTATGGTTAATAATTTATTTTTCTCTTGTAGGTTGCTCTAACAGTGCCCAATAGCTTACCATCAAAAAATTGATATGACATTACCCAAATTTCGTTTTATGGTGCACAGAAGGCCATTTTTTGACGGTGTACCCTGATCGGAAAACAACCCATAGGGCATGTTTCAATAGGAACACCCTAGACAATAGGCTATTTCATGGTGGTATGGCTCAGAGCTGAGTGTTGGAGAGGGTAGAGTAATTTTAAAACTTAAATGGCCAGTGGTAAACATTGTTCTTTGTTTTTCACCCCAATACATTTTTTGTTCAAAAATAGTTAAATTTTATAGATATCTACTTTTCCTTATCTGAATCTATTCCAATCATGAGAAATTCCAGTCATAACACACATCACACAGAAGCATCACTTTGAACATGCTGTAGTTTTTTTCATATCAATTTTTTTCAACAGGAAAAGTTGATCACCTGCTGAGGTATTTTCTAAGGAAGAAACTGACCAATTAGGAATAAAAATGATTGATATTTACCACTGGCCAAAAGACAATTTCGAAAGCTGTTTTTTATTGAAAACTTTGCTATTTCTATGCGTGTGTATTATTGAGCAGGCAGTGTATGGGTTATTGTTTGCATTGTAAATGCATGGGTGACTACATCCATACAGTGAAGTGGAAACCGTTCTAGTGGCTTTTTGCTTTTGTGTGGCCATCCCTACCCTTAGGCCTATTAAAACATGAAGAAGAAAAAACTAAGAACACCTGATGACTTTTTATTTTCTTATAAACTGCCTAATTGTTTAATCAAACTGTTGCATGATTCTTTTCAAGTTTCAAAAACTTATTATCATCCTACCACTTTTTTATAATTCATGTTGTCTTGTTTTCACATTTTTAAAAATTTGGTTATTCCTTACTTTGCATATTTATGTAATGATGCTCTTATAATGTTACAAACGTTTGTATAAATTAATGTATGTATACTGTATTTTAATGAGAATGTTGAAAACTAAACTGAGCATTAGGTTGGAGAAAAAATGACAATATTATGTCATGATGTTGAAATGTTAATTAAAGTCCTTTACCTTTTACTTGATCATGTTAGTGAAAGCTTATGAAGTTATGATTTTTTTAAACAAATTTTTTTCTCGTGCTTTTTCCCCTTTCATCAGTTGCAAAGAGCAAGTAAGTATATTCAAAACTTTTCTGTCACTATTTATTAAGAGTGAGACCTATTGTTATTGTTTTAGTAAAAAAAAATCAAATATATATATATATATATATATTTTAGAAAATGTGTTTTATCATATATATATCTGAAAATTAATTCAAACTTTTAATGTTGTATTTTTATATTTACCAAAAGTAATTACAAGCATTATTGATAGAATATTATAGTCACTTTTGATTAGAGCTGTCTCTGAGACAGTGTACTGAATTTGAAAGAGAGTCAAACTAAAGGAAGAATTTGGGGCATCCAGATTGTCTCCTCATATTCAAGTTGTTTGTAAAAGTTGTGTGGAACATAATAAATTACATACAGCTTGGTGACCCCCCTCCGCAGGTATCTTCTAATGAATTATTTTCTTCTTGTATCCTTTTTAGACGGGTGATGGTGATGTTAAAGAGTGCAGCTGGAACAGGGACTTGTAAAGTAATGATCAGGAACAGATTAAAACCTAAGATGATGATGGTCAAGTTTGACCCAAAAGGCAAGTAATTCAAGTTTGTACAGTCAACTCCCATTAAAGGGATTTGGTAACTTTAAAAAACAAGTCAAGAGTAATTAGATCAAGATGAATAAAATTATATTGCTCTAACAGTAAAAACAAACTACTGAAAGTTTCAGATCAAATAGAAGTCATTTACTACCTTAAAAACAAGTGTAACAAACGATGCTAAAGCATACAGCCGAACACGAGTTAATTTACTACCCCTCTGTTGCAAGCTCAGCAGGCCGCTAGGGACGGGGACTACACAACAGGAAATGTGGTATATGTTGTGCTGTGTTGCACATGGTTTTCAAATCCACTCGGGGATGGGTTTAAATATTTGAGTATGAAATCATTTATATCTCGAAAGTAAAGCAAGCAATTAGCTTGCAATTTTGAAGAGATAACAGACTTTATGTTTATAGTTTTGTTGACAAAATGAGCTAAAATGAATAAATTGCAATTTGAATATCATTCAATGTTACTGCATCCCTTTAAAACAAGGTGCATGGGACCAAGCCAATCATCAGCACTAGGAGAACTGCCCCTTTACAAGGAAATGATGTTGCATCTTTGCATTTTTTTTATATACATGTCTATAATGGGAGTAGACTGTATTCACACAGAAGAACACTTCTCTATCTATTCTCAATTTGTACATTGATATCAGTATTCATTCTTTTATCATCCTTAAAAAAGCATATTCACCATAAGCTAGTATAGAAGCAAATGAGCTACATGTTTCCTGTCGAAAGAAGTTGATGTAAATACAGACTGTATAAAAGAAATGGTACAAGTTGGGTGAAAAAAATAATTTAGGTGTGAAATCTTTTCAAATTATGTGTGTATGTGGTACCAAATTAATGCCACAAGATTCTTCTCACTGATGCACTTTGATTTATATAATTTGCTTTTGTAAAACAAAAGTTATGCTAAATTTTGTGATTACAGATTGTGATTTAAGATTACACACATCTATTGTTCCAGAGTGCTTAAATCAGCGCTATTATGTGTGAAATATGAAGCCATAGAAAAACATGCTCAAAATAGATTTTTCTTGATTATAGAAAACTGATCATATCTCAAGATCTACAGCACTAAATGAGATGATAAAAACTGCAGAAGAAAGCCTGATTTTCTTTCAAAATATTAAAAACTACTGTATAAGCCAATATTTTCGCGTACAGATATTTTCGCGATTTTTGACTAGTTGGGGAAATTCGCGAGAGCAAAATTTCGCGATTTTGGTGATGACTTCATTACTATAAACAGCCTTGTACTGAAGTGGAAATTTTCGCGATAACCAACTCGCGAAATTCGCGAAAATAAAGTCACCGCGAAAATAACCACTTTTACAGTACCAGATGTGATTAATTTTTATACTTTAAAGAAATGTTTTCCACTTGTACCATTTTACTTGATACAGACTGTAGGAAATTATTGGTGTTGCCATCATTGCTTTTAAATTGTATTTTTTGATTTTTTTTTTATTAATTGGCTTTACCATCTCTTAATAAAAATAATTTCAAAGCCTACAAGCAACTCCCTCCCCATGATAAATGTCCTGTAAGCTCTTCATCATTATAACATTTTATACTGTAACAAAATCAAAATCAATCTTTGATTTTTCATTTTTCTGCCTGCAGTGAAGAAACATGTATTATTTGTGGAGGATAGAAAAATCAGGTCGATGTGAACGGGATCACCACCAGTCCAGCAGAGTATGGGGTCCAGTGGAATAAAGAACCTTTCAGACTGTTTGAATGTGCAAAGAAAAACTTTGTAGCTGCAACCTTGGCATTTCATACAGGCCCTCGGCTACATGAAGCAGGACAATTTTATGAAGCTATCATAGAAACAAGCCTAGACGAAAAGGAGCTAAGATGTCATTTATGGAATTGAAAGCAAGACCAATTGCTCCTTGAGATATAC
This sequence comes from Paracentrotus lividus, assembly GCA_940671915.1. Lineage (NCBI taxonomy): Eukaryota > Metazoa > Echinodermata > Echinoidea > Camarodonta > Echinidae > Paracentrotus > Paracentrotus lividus. Next base: position 61,501,631 of record CALNVZ010000174.1, read on the forward strand.
TGGGGAAACCCAGTATAACAAGGTCGTCGAGACTGAAGGTTTTTCCTTGTTATAGCCGATACCTTGTTATGACAAAACATACATAAAAATGCATGAGTGGGACTATATATACAGATCAACAGAGGTTATTGCTGCTGATTATAACTAATTATGTAGCCATGAAGTCATTTATAAGGCCTAGGTTGTCTGATTACACTAATAAAAGACTAAATTATTTCGAAAAAGTGAAAGTCGCCTTTGTGCCAACCAGCATTCATAAATATGTATTTTTTAAATGTAATATAATTTGATTGTTAAATTGGTTGAATGGTGGAACTTGACATTACCACCTTTTAAATCATACAAGAATATGTGGAAAAATATGTACTTCAATAAGGTCTTAATCAATTGGCACTGATAAAAGTTTTATTATAATCAACTCGGGGGGGGGGGGGGTTATTCTTATTGTTCATAGATAAACACAACACAAAAATTAGTCTTTTCCCCAACAAATTCTAACAATTTGCTTCATAAGCAGTCAACCATGCGAGAATGGTTACCTCTCTCATTTTTGTAACTGCAGTTTTCTCGCAAATGCAGTAATATTTCTGCTGTCTCTAAAATGAGTTACTCCTGAACTTATTAGAATTTATTTTGGGTAAATTACTTTTGTGTTGGTTATTTGGAAGTTTCCATTAAAAAAAAACAATAACATGATTCAGGGGGCGATTGCACAAAAGCAAGTAATTGATTTTACTAGAATTTTGCTCATGCTTTTTCTTACTATTATGATATTGTAATTTTTAGCATTATTGTTGTATGATTTTAATTGTTTATTTCATCATTTGGAATAAGAAAAAGATTAACAGAAGTATATTCTCGTATTGAATTGAATTGAATTCAATTCAAAGTATATGCATATAATTAAAGTCATAGTAAAAGCAATTACCTTTTTACACAAATGGCCCATTATAATTACCCATGACATGAAAGATAGAAACATACTTCATACTTTCAAAATTAAATTACTGATCAGCCATTTATTGCTCATTTACCATCAAGATCCATGATAAACAAAAAGATGTTACCAAAAAAAAAACAAAAAAAAAAAGAATTTTACAAGTTTGTATGACATGATTCTTCCAGAATAAAAAGGTACATATTGTACATATATCTGTAAAGTATAAAGTTATGTGTTTTTGATTAATTTATTCAGAACTCTTTAGCTATGCTATACAGCGCAGTCTACTCCCATTATAATGACCACAGATACAACTAATTTCTGTTATATATGTGTGCCCATTTGTTCATGTGCTTTTGTATAACAAGGACAAGGTTTTGCTAGAACAAGGTATTTGGCTTGGTTCTGAACACCTTGTAATAATGGGAGTAGACTAATGCATTTTACACAAATTTGTTCTTTTCATAAGAATGGAATGTTTGAATATATATCAGGTGAAACAATAAATATTTCTCCTATTTCAAATCTGACATTGGATATCAAAACACAACACACAAATATTGCATGTGTTAACACATTAAAGGGGAAGTTCACCCTGGAATTTTATTGGTCTTAAAAAATGAAGAAAAATGATAAAAAAATATTAGTACTGAAAGTTTGAAGAAAATCGACAAAAAAATAGCGAAGTTATGAATATTTAAAGTTTTGATTCTGTGACGTCACGTGCGAGCAGCTCTTTCATTGGTTGTGTATGTAAATTCCATAAATTTGTCTTTTTGTCATGGTTCTTGATAAAGGAATGGGTCAATTTGATATAGTCATGTATATGAACATATGTTTGATGGTATATCGACCGCACAGGTGACATAATTAATTTCTTCTGAAAAAATTACATTTTATGGAATTTAGACTACATAACACATAGGAGATCTGCTCGCATGTGACGTCACAGAATCAAAACTTTGAATATTCATAACTTCCTCATTTTTTGATCGATTTTCTCCAAACCTTCACTCAAATTTTTATTTTATTTTTCTGCATTTTTTAAAGCCAATTTAAACCCAGGGTGAACTTCCCCTTTAACTGTTACAGAACTAATTGAAATTACAAGCATCTTTAATATATTACAAGCAATATATTTGAGTACTTATACTTTAAACAAGGTCTTTAACATATTGCAGTTCACTCCATTTGTACAAATTAATAAGAAAAAATGAGACAATAATAAGAAATATATATGAAAAACAATAACTTCCTATCATCACCATATTGTTGGAAGACTTGCTATTTTGCCAGGTGCCTACTTTATTTTGTTTCCAATAGAGGAAACTCTAAAATAAACAAGGTCCTTGGGACCATACATCTTTAATTCAACACAGTCAACTTGTGTTACAATGAAATGCTCCAGACCTAGCCAGTTAACTTTTTATAATGATATAATCTGTCCTCGTTATAATGGGAGTCAACTTAATTAGTTATCTTATTATATGTAGTTGATAATCAATTACCCCCTCCCCCCCCCCCCAAAAAAAAAAAAAAAAAAAATCATTCTGAATTACTTATATTCAATTTCATCTATTAAGTGGTCATTCACGAGCATCGCTAAACTGTGTGTGTGGTCGCAGCCATATTGTTCACGAAGCTTAGAGCATGACTTAATTTGCATACGGTTACATACCAGCCAATCGCAATCGCGCTGTGAGAGCGATTTGCGATACACACCATTGTGTGTGCTACTGTTTGTGTGTATAAAGCATACGTGCATGAGTGAATACCTGGGCCGAATACATTGTAGTGTTCGGATCTAGTATCACCTTCTCGCTTGCACGCGAATCATTGCCGATAAGAAATTGGCTCATGACTTCGGCAATCGTTCGGGTGTTCTAGCTTTCGGTTTTTGGACCACTGCGTAAGAGTCGCACATCGTTGGTATAAATGGGCAGCTTGCATAGTTTGTTACCGCGTACGTATTTTGAACTCCCTCTACACTATGGGGAACGTACATCTTTAATTTAAAATATATCCACAATCCACTCTCATTACAATGAGATGCTTCGGGTCAGGCAAACATCTCCTTTATTCTACACATTAGTTGACACTTATTTGAAATTGAAATTGCCTCATTTAATGAAAATATTGTTACCATGCTTGTTAAAGCAGGAGTGGGCTTTATAAAAAAAAATACACCCTTCTAAAAATGAAGAAATCTATAAATGTGAGAATAATAATATGCTATCAAGAACTATAATGTATTTCATACATTTTCAAGATGATTATTATTTCAAACAACAATACATACAATATACATATGTCTAGTACCTATTTCTATGGAAATTCATGGATGAATACCAGATCATCACTTTATCTCCTCATCATATTCTTGAGATTTAAGTCAAATTTAATTTGGAGATATTTTGCTCAGAATTAGATATCTGCTAAAGTATTCCATTATTAGTGGGGTAGAGTTGCACAATCATGTACACGTATGACGTGAAGTTAAAGAAAAGACAGGTCACGGGTGCTTGCTGGCAGGTTATTCCATTACACATTAAACACTTATTTCCACCTTGCATTTCTTAGAATATTGCCTCTATTCGAGTTATACACATTCACAGTTCAGTTCTTCCAATAAGAATTAGAATTTAACTAGAGCAAATCATATATCAAACATTGACTATTGAAGGTTTACATATCAATTTCAAAAATGGGTAGAGAAATAAGTGATAAATCTAGCAAAGCCTGAACTGAGAGTTGATAATTAGTACTAGACTGTAACATGACATGCATTAATAATCACAGCTTATCACCATTCAATCTACAAGGCATTAGATTCATCTTTCTTTTGATTTAAAATTCTTGTATTTATAATTTTGACAATTTTTGCAAATCCTGAACTTCCAAAATAATTCTTTATTAAACTGTATTTGCTAACTTCTAGCATGACATTTTATGTTACAGTCTACTCCTGTTAATAATAATAATAATAATAATACCGGTTTCTTATAAAGCGCTTTACCTGTAAAGACCAAAGCGCTTACAGTATATTATTATCCCGGTCATTGGGTTCATTTTTCGATCCCGCACTTTACAGTGCACAATCTCCACTCCCTGAGGAGCATTCCAGCCGGTCGCCTGTTAGGCGCACACATGCTAAAGCAAACCACATAGCATTCGCAATCCTACCGGATACCCATTTTTATCACCTCAGGTGGGGTCAAGCATGTTGATAAAATGCCTTGCTCAAGGGACATAAGTGCCGGTGCGGGAATCGAACCCACGGTCTTTGCATTGACAGTCCAGTGGTGAGACCACTAGACCACGACACTTCTGTTATAACAAGGGGCTTGGGACCAAGCTAATTTTATGCACCTCGTAATAATAAAGTCTCATAATACTATATAACCAATTTAGCCACATAGTACTTTTATGAAGTTGGGACCAGGAACATGGCTTCGTTATAATGAAATCTTGTATCCGTGTTCCTTATAAGCGGAGTGGACTGTTTACATAACATAATACTGGTTATCCCCCCCCCCCCCCCCCCCTACTCCCCACCATTTGTAAATTCAAGCATGACATGTTATAATCTATCAACCCATAGTACTGATTCTCTGTGTTCGACACTAAACATACATATACCTTGATTGATACTGATATCCTGGAGCTAGCCCCTATGTTATACACTTTGGGATTTATTAATGATAAGATCTACAATAGGCTACTCGAAAGAAAATAAATGAACGGCTCTTTGATGTGAAAGATTGCACTAAAATAATAACAGAAAAAGGGTTCAATTTTTCTAAAATATTTATGTATTACTTTTTCAAAGTATATATATAAATTGGGAAAGACACTTCAAAATTTCAAAAAGGTCATGGCGAATAAAACAATACAGTGTGTCCCAGAAAGAAATATACACTTTTGAAATGGCTATTTATATGTACAGAAAGCTCATATCCTCAAAAAGTCTGAAATAAATATCAATATTATGTAAAATGTAATTGACAACCTTTCTGTTTTAATATTATTAATGTTTGTTTTTTGTATTTTGGTCTATTTTGTCTTTGTTCGCCAATTCATGCCATTATTGCATTTGATCCATCATGGCCGCCCATAGGCAGATGGTAAATGCATAGCGAATTTCTGTGCATCCTCATTTTTGTGTCCTTCACAAAAGTGGGCTTTCTTCAATGAAGGATACATCATTTTCAGACTTTTTGGTGTCAAATGATAGTTGAGGATATGAGCTTTCTCTACATAGGAATCTTTCCCCCCAAAACCATATATTTCTTATTTTGTAGCCATTTCAAAAGTATATAGTTCTTTCTGGGACACACTGTAGAAAAGATGAGCACCATGAAAAAATCCTTGATCACATATCTAGTTTCAGTAGGTACAGAGCATTGTAGGACCCCAGAGCATCATCAGTATCAAGGACTTAACTGGCAGAAGGAGCAACCTGTCCTGTTGAATCATGTAGACTCTAAACGATCTCCCCTCGGTAACTACTGAATCTAGATATGATCACATATCTAGTTTGAGTAGGTAAGGAGCATGGTAGGAGCCTAGATAGAGAGCATCTCCAGTATCAAGGACTTCACTGACAGATGGAGCAACTTCTCCTGAAGGATCATGAAGACTCTGGACGATCTCCCCTTCCTGGTTCAGCTCTATGATCATACCATACTGAGGAAGCAAACTTTGTAGCAGAGACGGCTCAATCAGCTGTGAAAGAAAACAAAATATGGTCTCAATCATTAGGAATGATTCATTAATAACACAAGACAAATGCGACTGCATGCCTCCACCCTTGAAACAAATTATCTCAAAAGGTGACCTTTGACCTCCATACCCCAAAATCTAATCAGGTTGTTTTCTTATGATACATACTATCTCTAAGTTTGTTGTTTATATCTCCATTGGTTCTTATTGTAATAATAATCTCAATAAATGGAATTTCACAAGTTGACCTCTGGAACCCTTGACCTTTGACTTACGTACTCCAAAATCTAATCAAATCATCTTCCCAGGGCTGCCAACTCTCACGCAATCTGCGTGAGTCTCACGCAATTCACCCAAATCTCACGGTCTCACGCTAATCAACGAAGTTCTCACTCCAAACCCCCAAAATAGAAAGTACAAACAAAAAGTCTCCGAAATTCCTAGTATTTCGGATATTCCATATGCCCTGGTCGAAAGTTTCAACATTTAAACCGCATGCGCAAAGCTAAACCAATGGAAATCGGTTTCGGTTGCTGCGCAAACACGAGCTAATTTAATTGCGATTGATTTTTCCTGCGTGCACGTGTGCTAGTGACGCCTTCACTATCATGATGTGCATGCGAGGTATAAATTTATGTCGACTGCCGCTGTACGTCGCGCCCGGGCCCAAGCCCCGTGCGGCTCAGCAGATCGAGTTTGCGCTCGCGATGGCCACGTACGTCTGTCAACTATAGCCCTCTACGACCAGACAGTACAGCGCTGATTATCGTTCATGGTGAGTTGTAAACCGACGGGAACTGACGAACCAGTATACATATTTGGTGAAGTTTTGAAAATATCTATACATGACCACAAATTTCGGGGTCAAAAATACCTTCTTTGAATTCATACTCACATTGAATCAAATTTTTGAAGTTTTTCCTCGACATCTGCGAATGTTTCACATGAAGTAATCAACTAATAATGAAGAAAAATACAGGAAAATTGAGTCCATCAACGTGTCTCTGTGCGTGCGTTGTCTTCGCCACAGAGTTAAATACGTCTTCGCACAGTAAAATGACGTCATAGAAAATGGCAGCGATGGCACCAACACTTTGAGAAGAGACAAGGCCAACGGAAAATTCATTTTGGTAAGTCAAGAAGCTCTTATATACTTCAGTTTTTCAACGGCCGTATGTTGAAATATCATACATGCCGTTGAATTACATTTGAACATTAGTATCATCATATTAACCAGTATAATCACCTGATCGCTCATCATCGCTGATTATTTCGCTGTAAATGGAGGTGGTGGAAGTACAGCCCGTCGCCTTCGGCAACGGGGCTGTGTATAGTTAGGTGAGTTGAAAATAAATTCCTTACAAAATCACGATCTTTTTGATGATTTCGATTGTTGTATCTGAGATTGAGAATGATTTAAAATCATGGTGTATTTTTTCAGTGTACTACATGAAATCAATATAACCTGTTACTTAATTTAGTACATGAATCCTGCCTTTTAATTGTAGAAATCATGACTAAAGTATGCACCAGATTACACCATTTCAAATGTCAAATTGTAAAAGCTCCCTCACCCCCCCCCCCCTCGGGCGCTTCGCTCCCTCGCAGTATCTCACTCCAAACTTTCACTCAGGGTTGGCAGCCCTGTCTTCCTATGGTGATACATACTATCCCTCAGTTTCAAGTTCATATCTGAAATGATCCTTGAGATATTGCGATAAGGTCTCAACACAGGGAATTTTACAAGTTGACCTCTGTGACCTTTGACCTACATACTCCAAAATCTAATCAGATCGTCTTTCCTGTGGTGATACATACTACCCCAAAGTTTGATGACCCAGCAGGTCAACACTGAAAATTCCAATCCTTCAAGAACAACCTCAAAGTTATAGTCCAAACAATCCTTCAAGAACAACCTCAAAGTCCAAACAATCCTTCAAGAAAAGTTTTTGAAAATTCAACAAATTTTCACATCATGTAGGCCAACATCTTAGAAGTAACAGTCCATAGTTTCAGATGGGTTGGACCTATAGCTACGGAGAGAGGGCAGCATTGCACAATGCAGAGGTTATGCATATTTATGCGCATCATCCTTTAAAGACGGGGAATCTTCAGCTTCCATGGGTAATTTGACACCATGGATGTTTACCCAGTAACAGGTGTCATCCATCACCTGACCACTGCTAGACCTTTGTAATGCCTTGTATATTCCACCATCCCTCCATCTGGTAAAGTCATTAAATCTCAGTTTCCCTGGCTGATCATGCCCGAAGCTCTCCATGTTGGGACAGATTGTTTTCCTGTGGTCCAAAATTTCAGCTTCAAGACGGTTATTTCCATTGCTTTTCACCAAGTCTGGGGTCAGCAAATTTTGATCCACTCCCCATGAAAGCTGAAGATTCCCCGTCTTTAATACATGATTGATTATCACACTCACCTTTGCAATGATACTCCTCAGCCAGGGGCGTGGAGCCAGGAAGTCCATTGTAAGAAGTCCTCTCCTGGAACTGACCATCGTTAGACCAACCCAGTATCCTCCATTACGACTTGGGCGGATGTTATCAGGCATTCCTGGGAGATTGTTGATGAACACTTCTGCTGAGCCTGTCTTCGGCCCAGTTAGGTAATACCTATTATATTCAATGGTAAAAAAAAATATCCATTTACTGTTCAACCTCACTTATACGGCCATTGTTTTACTATCGACCGACCATGGACTTTGGCCAGATTCCGTCCTTTTTACCTTTTTAAATAATAATAATAATATTAAATTTATATAGCCCTTCTTACTAACTTGTTTCGAAGCACTTAACAATAAAGATTAAATCCACATAAAGTCTCACTTTCCTCCTGTTATTCATATAATTTTCATCCCCTTACACTCAGAAAGACATTATGATAATTTACAATCATCCATCCAATAAATCCTTTTCCTAAAGGCTATTAAATCTTTCCCTATAAATTTGAGTCCCATATGGCGTCCCAGTACATAGGCTTTATATTACTCTCACAACAGGCCATATCCCTTTACTGGATGATTGCTGTTCCCGACGTGGCCGGATAAACGAGGTCAGACTGTATTAATATAAAATGTTCCTTAACAAATGAAAGTTCAATAGTTTTGATTTATTGATCTTCCTTAGTTATTCACACAAAACCATGAAATACGCACAATTTTACGAAACATAAATCTCATTAGGAACCAACATACATGTACCAGAGGTTACAAAATCAAGGACCCCTTTGAATGCTATAATTGCACAATTAAACAAGGTGTATCTAATGCTCTTGTTTTATACCACATGGGCAAAACTTTTTGGGTCTACTAACAATTTGGTCTAATTCATACTTAGTCTAATTCTTACTTGGTCTAAGGACCATGTGGTCTTATTGCCAATTCACCCCATAGCCAATTTGTTTAATTGCAGTTTTGTCTAATTCCCAAAATTATATATAGGCGAAGTAGCAGTTACCGAGAGGTAATATGACAAACTGCTTGTAGACTAAATAGAATTAGACAATATGGGATTAGACCAAATGGGCATTACTTGTAGTCAAAGTCACCTGGTAAATGATGTTCAACAAAACAATCTTTATTCACTTACTTTAATATTTGGTATCTTGATGTTTCTGCAATGAGGAGGAAGTCTTTCTTAGGTGAGATTTGGACTCCATTAGGAAAATGTAAATTATCCATCGCCTGGTCACTCATTTTACTAACAGGATTGTACCAAATCAACCTGATGAAAACAAAAGAAGGTTTTTTTTTTTGCTTGTATACCACAAAATATAGTTCTGGTTCATAAAGCAACAGATAATAGTAATCTTGAGTGCAGATTAGATCAAACATTCTAAACAATGTTTTAATTTTATATTTAAAAAAGTGAAACAATACATGGAATAAGGGAAATGTCTGTCATAAAAAGTGTTCAAATTAATGATAAACAAGATTAGAAGTTTTTAAAAATAACTGAAGGGAATTCCAGAGAGGCACAATGTGAACATTCCCATTAATCTGTACAAAAATTGATCACAATAATGATATTCTGTTCTGACATCAGATTAGTCATGATTAAATGTCTTTCAGCATATCAAGAAAACTACCCCTGGACATTTAGTACCCCCCCCCCCCCGGTCAACTCCCCCAGATATAGGGTTAGAATAGAGTTAGGGGTAGATATTTTGTAGTGGGGGGTGGGGGCAGTTGTCCAGGGGTAATTGACCAGAGCTGTCCCGTGAACTATTTGCAGTATAAAACACTAGTCTGACTAACTACCGAACTTTCGATTTTTGGGCTAATTAAAATTCCCTGACTTTTCCCTGATTTTGAAGCATTATTATCAAATGCCCTGACTTTTCCCTTACTGGAAAACAGTAAAATAATTTCCCCTGATTTCCCTGATGGGCTGGGAACCCTGTTAACAGATTTCAGCCTACATGTACCCTTTCAACTATCCTGGGTCAAGTCAGGCTAGTGTAGATTAATGTTTTGCCAAATGCCTTGCATGATGAACTAACCTTCCACAACCTTTGCTTTCCAAGGCAAGCGTCCCATAATCCTTGCGATACATACGGTAGCTGGAGTCTGTAAAGATGAAGTCTCCGTTTTCAAGTTGTTCAAAGTCGTTGGCAAATTTCATCTGACGTCCCTTGTAGCTCCTCTGAGTTGAAACAAGCTCAATTGGAAGGGATTCTAAATCAGGAGAAAAATCAGAAGTTTAATTGCTAATTCAATATATCCCCTTACTATGATACTGACCCTTCCTGCTCTCTATGATAATAAAACAAGCAAGTTTGATAAATCAACACTATATAAAGCAACACTACTAGGTATAATTACTTGTATGTACTTGGTTCATACAGTTAATTGTGGTTTTGAGGTAATATATAAAAAAGGGTAAAAGAAAGTTAAATATTTTTTAGTCATTTATTCAATAAATCATTTAACTGTTGAACTATTCACTATTGCAGAATAATGAATATTCTTCATAAAGGGTTTTTAAATGGGTATTTTATTTTCTGCAATGCAGACAATTTATTTATTTTTATTTATTAAGTATTATTTTGACAGGGTGGCCCCATCAGTGGTCAGATACACTGTTATAACTGGGGGCCCTGTATAACAAAACAAAATGAAATACAATTATATACATGTGAAAATATAGGAAGACTTATTCCTGATAACAATCATAAAATGTTAGCAAACTTGCGCTGTAAGAAATTCCCACACAAATCATTATATAAAACAAATACAAACACTCAGAATGCTCCATCGTAACATCTGATTAAAATTAATAACAGAAATTATTTAAGCAAATAAATATTCTGGACATGAGTATATATAGAGTTATTATAATATAAGTACATTGGAAGACTTATTCCAATTTCAATTATAAGACTATTCAAAACAATTTCTACTAAGCATACTCTGCACAAAGTCCTAACAACTTTATAGTAACAAACTTTACACATTCTCATAACATAATTCAAATTCGAAATTTCTTTTGTAATAGATCTGTTTATCATTATTATAATAAGCTGCAATGCAATATATATTAAGCGTTTGGGGAAAAGATGAAATTTCTTGTCATCTCTGACCAGTTGAAAATATATAAAACTCTGGTCAACTCGCCCATCTTGTCCAAATAACATTTAATGTATTAAAGTTCTATCTGTGTAATGATGAGGGTGTATTTATGGTGTGTTGATGAGGGTGTATCTATGTTGTGTTAATGAGGGTATATCGGTGTCTCCAGTATGATGTTACAAATGTATGTAGTGTTTGAGATGTTTTTACGTTGTTTGGGAGTTGGTTCCATAGGCACGAGCCATAGTGGGAGAAAGCCCTCTTCCCTGCCTGGGTCGTGCCAGTGGAACCAAGATTCCATAGTTGGAGGCATTTCTTGTATTGTGGGAGTGTACATTGTGTGGTCTGATAAGTAAGTCTGTTAAGTAAGTTGGAGCTTCACCATGCAAGGCGTTAAACACTGTTTTGCACACCTGAAAGCGCCATCTTTCTTCTATGGGGACCCAATTTAGTTTCCTCAAGACTTCAGTAGTAGGTGTATTGCAATCTACCCGGAGAACTAATCTGGCCATTCTCTTATGTTGTTTTATGAGAATATCTTTTAGGCTGTTATTACAGTTTGACCATGCATTACTGCAGTAGTCTAGATGGGGCAAGATAAGCGAGTTTGCGAGTAATTTCGAACTACGAACTGTCATATATTTTCTCAGTCGTCCTAACAATGCTAAACGAGAAGAGATCTTCCTACTAGTCTCACTGACCTGCCTTTGCCACGACATGTTCTCATCTAACCATACACCTAGGTATTTGTATGACAAAACTCTTTCAAGGGTATGACCTTTTACGACAAGTTTCAGATCCGAGTTTACTAACCTTTTGTTGGTTCCGAATAACATGTATTGGGTTTTCTTTAAATTGAGCATTAGTCGGTTACATGACAACCACTTGCTTACATGATCTAGTTCATCATTCAGTACAGTTTCTATCTCTTGTGTGTTTTTGCCACTATACATAAGGGCAGTGTCGTCTGCATATAGTACAATTTCACATTTTTTTACAACTTTAGCCAAGTCATTAACCATGATCGAGAAAAGTAGTGGCCCTAATATGGACCCTTGGGGTACACCTCTGAGAACGTCCCCGGTGTCAGATAATGACCCGTTCACGGACGTGCGCTGGGTTCTACCATTCAGATAGGACCTGAACCAATGTGAGAATACATTTGATCAGTTTCATGCCGATCCTCTTTTTACTACCAACACTGTACTTATGGCAGCCATAGCTGGAGGGCCTCGAATGAGCTATCAGCCAATACATAATGAGCTAGGCGTGCATATGTCTGCGCGTATGTACATTTTCTTTTGTTACCCATTCTGGGAGCCTCCCAGTCATGGCCTCCATAATAAGGCAAAACAAAACCTAAACTGAATCGGTCTATACCCCAGATAAAAGCTGAATGATACCTACCTCCTTTAATATCGACTTCAAACAACCCATAATAAGCATCCATCATGTAAAGCTTGTCATTTATGAACTTGACTCCGAGAGGGCGCCCACACTTCATTTCATCTTCTCTTGTACCTGCACAATTCAAGATTAAAAATTTTATTGTTCATAATAAGGCTAAGTAAAAAATATTTCCTAGTTTCTCGTCCCTACCTGCATCTTTTTTTAATTTTTTTATTTCTGCATCAAATTTTTTATTATTTTTTTAAATTTCTGCATCAATTTTTTTTTTTAAAACATAAACTGAAAGACAATGTTTTCCAGCCATTGGGCCTTGCACATGCATATCCTACATATATCGTAACATACTAAACAATGACTTGAGATTAAAACTATGGAAGTTTTGCAAACGGATACTACCTCTGTCATTTTGGGAGGGTAAAAGCTCTGGAAACTTTTGTAAAAGGAAAAAAGTTCCCTCATCTAACTTTTCAAAGTAATAGGGATGAAAATTTATTGTTTTTTTTTACTCGGCCCAATTCTTTAAGTTCAAATATTTTCATTTCAACCTACACAATGAAACACTGGCATCGTAATGATTCAAATAATAATGACATAAAAACTGGTAATATAGTGTATATTTCAAGACAGAAATTAATAATCCAGAGCACAATAAAGACACATAAAAAAAACACACTTGAGAATTGATGAAACATGTGTTCTTTCCCACTTAGCATAAGAATTTACTTTGGAGTTATTCATAACCTTGTTTTATCTTGATTTGATTGTGATAGCACAATAGGACAGAACTCCAAAATGAAATTCAGAATAATATGAAAATAAAATCCAGAGCACTATAACAACAAATCAAAAACACTTTTAAGAATTCATAAAAAAGTGTTCTTTACCATTAAACATAAGAATTAACTTGGGGGTTTTAAGCAACATTGTTTATCATGATTTGTTTGTGATATCACAGCAGAAAAAGAACTTTAAAATGAGATTCATTTACTTACCACATGGGGGAGTACCAAGTTGTGCTACTACTTTGATGTCTTTATCATTTCTAATCTCTATGATTTTACCATCATAAGTACCAGTATAAATGCGACCTGGTGGAAGAGAGAATATCATGATCAAGTATTATCATCTTGATCTGCAACACTGAAAACATGCAGAAAATTACTTTTTGCCAAGACAGTTTCAAAGACATTTTATACTATTAACTGCAACAATTCAAAACCAACCACTATTTGGGCAAATGTAATCAAATCTATTTTGATCTGATGTGGAGTATAATTCATAGTTATCACCAAATTGTGTCTTGTCCAAAATCTGTAATAGCCTGAAGTTTTCAAAACTATATGGATATTAAATCTAAAAAAAACTGTTTCAGTTTTTAGAGATATGTTACCATGTGTGACTGTATCACAATCTTGTCATCAGTAATGCTAACACCTCTCTTTCTATCTGTTCTACCCCCCCTCCCTCTCTCTCTCTCTCTCTCTCTCTGTTTTTCTCTCTCACTTATAACAGGTTATCAATAAAAACGGGACAGATTTGAAAAGTCTGCCAATATCATTTCAAATTATGATGTCCAGATTTTGATGTTAATAGATCTTGAAGTCTTATCTCAAAAGCATTTGAAACAATAAAGTTTCGTTCAAGCTTGAGCGCACACAGAACGTTTTGTCGGGGCTCAAAAAAAGGCTTGCGCACAAAATAGAAAAAATTAGAAATACGATCATCAGACTTCTTGCTTACGCAGCACTTACTTCTAACCTTGTCATTTCTTGTCATTAGTTATCGAAATTGATATCAAAAATACGTTTACAAGCTATTTATTACTTGAATTGCTTTTGTTTTTTTGTTGTTGTTTTTTTTTCACGTTAACATGTTATCTTTAGCACTGAATATTCCTCAAACTAAGAAAAAATAAATTAGAAATGTTATCACCCAAGAAAGGGATTTGGTTGGTTGGAAATTATTTGATTGATTGACTGCTTTGTTTGTCGTTTGTTTATTTGATGATTGATTGTTGATTGATGAATTGATTTATTAATTGATCGATGACTGATTATGACCGTGATGATTACCCTTTTGATGATGATCGTTTGATTATTCATTGTTTCTTTAAATGATTGTTGATTGACGATTACTTTTTTAATGATTGTTTAAATGATTCATTTAAATCGTTGGAAGAATCATAGGAAAATCACCTCATTTGACTAACATAATCATTTATCAGTGTAAAGTAACAATCAATCCGAATGTAGTACCCGATTTAAGATAAATAATACCCCCCTTTTTTAACCTTAGACAAAAACTTTCCGTGTTCGTTCAAGCATGAACAAAACAAACACAGCAATCAATCAATCAAACAATCAATCAATCAATTAAACAAGCATCGACATCCCCTTTCTTGGGTTGACAAAAAAAGGCATTTAGGTTTGAAGGAAAATTTATTGCAAAAAGATTACATGTTAAAATGACAAAGAAAAAAAAAATACAATTACAATCAATAAAAAGCTTTGTAAATGAATTTCAAATCATAATTCGAAAATATTGGCAAAGAAAAAGAAAAAGTTTAAAAGAAGACTGCTGATTAGCAAGAAGTCTGATGATCATATTTCTCGTTTTTCCATTTTGTGCGCAAGCCTTTTTTTGAGCCCCCGATAAAAATGTTCTGTGTGTACTCAAGCATGAACGAAACTTATTTTTTAAAATTACATTTGAAAGATAAGACTTCAGAGCATCTATTAATAATAAAAATATAGACATCATGATTTGAAACAAAATTTTGACAGACTTTTCAAAACTGTCCCGTTTTTATTGATACGCACTGTATATCCCAATGAAATAACACTACCAGCACATTCCTTAAACAACTTCCTCAATAAAATTCCTTTTGCTTGATTATCTCCATTACCAGCAAAAATGTACAATATTCAGGCTCAGCAATTAAAACGAAATATGTGTTTTATCATAAAATACTACTCTTTTGGTATTGATGGTATACCAAATATATCCTCAAAATTGATCAGCAATAATAATTATTTTAAAAAATCCTTATAATATCATATTTGTAAATGATGAGACATCTTCATAAAACAGTATGATTGAATTTGTTCTCACTTTTTACTTAAACTTACCCTTTCGATAGGCTAAGGATTCAGGGCCAATAACTCTATTTTCCAGAATCTTTCTAGCTTTCTGGAGTTTGTTGTTTGGGGCCAAAGCACCTGTAAATGGCCTTGGAGGGGGCAACCTGAAATTAAAAAGTATATCGAAATTTGAAGGCAACCTAAAGGTTTTTTTTTTTTTTTTTTTTTTTCAAAAGAAGAAAGGACAAAGGATTGCCTAATTTATTCATATTCATGATTTTTTAATTATTGTTTATATATATTTCTGGTCAGTTTCACTCTTTGTTCAAATTTATTTATATTTATATGTGCATTTTTTACATTGATAACAGGTAAGTTCACAAAAATTGAATTTGCTAAAGGGAATTCCCAATGTACAGTGGGGGCCAAAATTATTAGAACACCAAGCATATTTAAATGATTTTAGTAATTCTCTTTCAGTTGACCATTTAAATACCTATAAAATGGTTGAAATGTCTCTGAATATCATCATTATGCTTTAAAAACTAAATAACAAAGCCATGCGTTGAGAACTCGCCCCCCAAGTCGCCCTTTTTTATGTTACACCACCGATTGAAAAATCTAAAAAATCTTGCCCCTTTCAGGATCAAAGTGTCATTACGTTAAACATTTTAAGCCTCTCCCTACAAAAGTTTATAAACCCCTCACAAAAAGTTTCGCAAGTCGACTTTGGGTCATGATAACTTTTCAGGTACGCTTTAGTTATTCCTGATTTTCATACCATTGGAAAGATAATTTATTCTCCTTTTTATTAATATCCTACTTGTAATGATTATGTCATGCTTCAACGCACAGAATATCAGAATATGGAGAAAAGTAAAAAGTCAAATGTTGCAAAATGTATTTATCAAAGCGAAGTTCCGCAACTCGACCTTAGGCTCTGATAACTTTCGAGGTATTTTCTAACTTTTATTTAATTTTAGACCATTGTCAAGATAATTTATTCCTCTTTTCAATGACACCCTAATTGTAACGATAGTGTTGTTCCTGCATGGACAGAACACCTGAATGTTAGGACAAGTCAGAAGTTAAATGTTGCAAATTGAATGCCTATTGTGAGTATTATTGTCTGTTGCGAGCAATAACAATACATTTCGCAACTTTTCACTTTTTACTTTGCATTATATTCGTGAGTTATGTTCATTCAAATACGATGTTACTATTGCAAATAGGGTATCAATAAAAAGAAGAATAAATGAACTTTTTAATGCTATAAATATTGACAATGATTAAATCCCCACATTAAAATGTATCAAGGTTCAGTGTTGTGTTACAGAAATTTAAACTGAAAATCATCTTTCGCTTTGTCATGTATTCAAGTGGTATTGAGGGGTTCTGTGGACACAAGCATGATATCACCCTGACAAATAAGGTATCAATCAAGAGAGGAATAAATTAACTTGACAATGGTATAAAATTTAATAAAAATTAGAACATATCCCCTAAGTTATCAGGACCTAAAGTGAAGTTGCGGAACTTCAATGTGATCAATAAAAATGCATTTTACAACATTTGACTTTTTACTTTTCTCCATATTCTGATATTCTGTGCATTGAAGCATGATACAATCATTACAAATAGGATATCAGTCAAAAGGGGAATAAATTATCTTTCCAATGGTATGAAAATCAGGAATAACTAAAGCGTACCTGAAAAGTTATCATGACCCAAAGTCGACTTGCGAAACTTTTTGTGAGGGGTTTATATTCTGAAAGGAAATTTCCTGAGGATGTAAAAAATGGCATTCATATCATCACAGGGTGAAGTATTTACATCTTATGGGATTTTAAAATTATTTTTGAAGGGCCCCAAATTTTTAATTCAGTGCCCTTATTTAAGTCCCCCGTTCCAGTGACCCCTAATATTTCAAAATATTTGAATTGCTCATAAAATTTCCTTTTAAAAAAATATACATTTACAAGGAGTGTCTTCATTAAATGAAAAAATAGTCTTAACCTTCAATGGGCATGGTTATTTTGGTCATCTCACCACCAAGGTTGGTGGCGAATCCACCCTCCCAATTTGACCAAATTTTCTGAAACTTAGCATATATTTGAGGTATATTAGAATAAGTAAGCCTGCTAAGTTTCATACTTCTACCTCAAATACTTTTAGAGCAATCGGCATATGTACAAGTTTGGCATTTTACTTTTTTTGCATTTGGACTACATGTTTAATACACAAGTCTATGGGGAAACCAAAAGCGCATAGCGCAACTGTTTTTAATGCTGAGCATTACCAGATGGTCGAAACTATATAAATTTGGTGTCTACATATACGTAAGACTCTATGCTAAAAAGTCATGAAAGCTCATGGCACACAAAAGATAGCTGTAATCTGATTTCGGTAAATGAACTAGGGCATTGATAATCCCATAGACTTCGGGTAGGTTCAGGTGTTCTAATAATTTTGGCCACCACTGTATATATCAGGGCCCTGCTACAGAAAACCTACCATTGATGGTAACTCTACCATAGAATCCTTGATTTTCATTGTCTGTTGAGCAATATTATGAGGTAGTTACCATTTATGGCAGAGAGAGTGACTGTAATATTTCCATTCTCCAAAAATAACTTCACTTCTCATGCAAAATGCACATGTATGCTCCTGTATAAATCTTCCAACTTTTGTCAAGCTTAAAACAGGAAATACTGCCCCTGTAAAGAACTGGTGTCTACCCTTCAGCTGACTTGGTGTAGCCGGGGTGACTGGAAGTATAATACAAGTTCCTAACATACATAGGCCCGTATTCACAAAGGTGGCCTAAAGTTAAGCCTAGCTTAAATCTGTGGTTTAACTATGACTAGCAAAATGGGATACAATCTCGAGAAGTAAATGTTTGAATTTTTCAGAATTGTTGGTACTTAAACTATTAAAAACTGCATGGGAATGATAAGTCCAAAGTTTCTTAACCACTAAAGCAGGATTCCAAAATCCAGTAAACGTGCACGGAACATTGAAACGTAGACACATTTGTCTCCCCTTTTGCTAGCCATAGTTAAACCACAGATTTAAGCCAGGCTTAAATTTTGGCCACCTTTGTGAATATGGGCTACAGTCTACTCCTGTTATAATGAGTCATTTTTTCAACGAGATGATTCCCCCAGTCCTAATTTCAAACATGTGCATATGCGTTTATTTGCCCATGTGTTCAGTATAACAAGATTTCCTTATAACAAGGTACTTGGCTTGGTCCTCAGTATAAAGGGAGTGGACTGTATATAATTCTACAAGGTGACTTACTCAAATTCCTCTGGTTCTGCACGGGACGATCTAAGCATGATCAGTAAAGTCAAACCTAGGAATACCACAAGAGTGATCTGGAACAGTTTGTAAAAAACGCTGCAGAACTTGGACCTATTAAAACAGAATATAGGATACAGATTAAATATATGAAATAATACAAAATAAAATATTCTATGGAACATAGAGTAAAAAAGGTTAAGGTAATTAGGTATTTCAGGAGTAGTGATGTATTTAATTGGTTGAACATTATAGATCAGAAAATAATTGAGAATAAATCAGGTATTAAATTTTCCATAATAATGGATTTGGTTATTGTGATGTGAGGAGTCAGAAGTAAGGCATGATACTACAAGATGATTCAAGGAAAATAATGAACTTTGCTTATAAGCAAAGTTTGTAAGGAGAGGTAGGCACTAGTGCATCTAGACGACATCCTAACACTGCTAGTATTGGAGGGCCGGAATTGTTCGTTAACAATGGCTGGCCCCCAATAGTATTGTGCAGGCATCATCTGAGCTAGTGGTATGGTACTCATACAGCAAACAGGCTAAATGTATGTTACAGTCGGCATATGAAATGTGATCCATCATATCAAAATGAGACACAATTCGCCAGGGAAAGAATTCAGGAAATCAGCAAAATAATCAATTTTTAAACACTTTCCCTTCATCATTTTCAATCAATTTTTTTACAGAGGACACATGAAATATTGAAGTTTAAGAAAAAAACTAAACAACTTTACCCCAAAATTTGAGATTATTTATTAGTTTGCCGATTTTCATGACGTAAAGTGATCATTGCTCAGCGATTTGTGTCTCATTTTGATATGATGAATCACAAATTTAAATGCTTCTTACATTAGAGTTGTTTCCTTTAACTTTCTCTTCCTTCGTTTTGCAGGTAAACCATCATCCTGTTGTTGATCACTCAACTCTGGTTTTCTGTGCCTTACTCCTTCAGTGTTCGCCATTTTGTTCCTGAATAAACATTCACAAAATTAAGAAAAATATCAAACAATGAAGATGGAAGAACATTAATTCTGATTTCATAAACCTATGTTTTCTCTCTAGAAATCAACATAGATCACATGATCATGCTTCAGTGTCTTGCATAACACTAGAATCTAGCTACATTTTAAGTTAAAAGCATCTATTCAGAGTCCCAAACGTGTCTACAACCCCCCCCCCCCACACAAAAATAAAAATTTCGCTACTTGTGTAGGAAGTGAGTGGGCCATAACAAGCAAACAACTAAAACAAAACACAACATGAGGAAAACCTAAAAACTTACACCAAGAAGTCAACTAAAAAAAAAAAAAATAAATATAAGAAATGCCCCCTTAAAGATAATCTAGAGTAGTAGTCATGATGAAATAAATCAAACATTCTTGTTCATACCATAATCTCAAGCATAGGAAATAAATACTACACACCAAGGAATTTACAGAAAATTGCGTATTTGTGAGAAAGAGCAAAATAAGCATAATTTCTGTAACTAGACAGCCCGTCAAGTACATGCGTGATTAACACGGCCACGTGGAAAGTCTACGGTACGGGTAATATCATGTGCACGCAATTTGCATTCGGATCTGTTGTGTATGTTGTCCCATGACTTGGGCGATATAGCGGTCTACTCCAAGTCTCAATTTGACGGACTTCGATATTTTTTCAACATTTCTTCTGAAATCATATCTAACGTGAATATAATCTTGTGTAGGCATATGTATATGTAAATGGAACAATGTAAGGGAAATATCTCACAGATTAATATCTCAAATTATTTTGGCTGTAAGAACTCAAGCTTGCTTTAACAGTGCGTATAATGAAAACCCCTCATAAATGAAAAGTAAATTAAAACTAAAAGACAGGGATAAAATACTCAAAATAAATAAAAATATATCCCCCCAAAAAAAAAAATAATAAATTAAATAAATAAAATTAAAAAATAAATAAAAAAGAAGTAAATATCTAACTCAGGGGTCTAGTAGTATATAATTCCATACCCATCATCATCATCATCACCATCATCTTCAATTATCATCATCCTCCTCATCATCAATCACCAATTAATCATCATCATCAATCATCACATCATCATCATCATCGACATCATCACCAACATCATCAAGACATCATCATTATCATCACCATCAATTATCACCTTTGGCTTTGACAGTAAAGTGCACATCAACTGATAATACAAACAATTAACAACCAAGTCCCAGCCTACACACCACGTAAACTGCCATTGTAATATATGTATGCAAGTCCTGGCTGGCAGTGGCTGGCATGGTCGACTCATCGCCGCCTGCCCCACGGATCGGGCAGCAATGGCACTCGGCTCCCCCAGCCACGGGGAGCACAGGCCAAGCTGTATGAAAGTTTTGTCAAGTTTTCGTTACAAAAGAAAACGGGGTTATAACTAGTTTTAACGGTAAAAAATTACTAAAACTTATTTTCAATAGCAAAAACGTACTCAAATTAATCACACAGCACTTCTTCAAATTCAAGAAATGAAGAAATCATAGAATTTACTTGCCTTTTCACTTCCTCGTAGTGACTCGACTATCTAGTACCATCAACAGCAAACAACCACATCCGTATTGATAGTCTATATTTAGACATTTTCAAAGCATTATGCATCTAAATTTCCTTTGAAAAGCAATTAACCTAATAATACTTGATTGATTTTTATAAAATATATATGATAATAAATGGTAAAATACAGTTTTATTCGAAATCTAATTTTTATTTTCTCTCAAAACTCAATTTACATCAATTTTCTTTATTGAAAATATAAACGAGACTACATGTATGCTTGCATGATATGATAG
>CALNVZ010000174.1:61527090-61545233 GCA_940671915.1 Paracentrotus lividus
TATTTATTGCAAGGGAAAAAAAGTCCTGTACTTGTGTCAATTCGAAATACGATAAGATCAATCCTGTAACAATATGGCCATTTGCTCGTCAAATAGCTCATACGTGCATAGTTCTTCCTGATTACCGCATATAATTAAAGTACCACCTTAAGATCAATGGCAGTTTTAAAGTTGAATTCTCGAGTTTTCACGAAATATGGTACATTATTTCGATTGTTAAAAAAAGTCCTGTACTTTGAACTTTACAAACGAATCTTTATCGATGGGTCATATTCCGCATATACATGCATATCGCCGTGGACGGCGTCTTCGAAGATCGTGAAAAGATGCTATCTTTATTCAATATGTTAGGGTAAAAACAATGAATCTATTGATATAAAGATTTCTGATTACAATTTAGCACAATGGTGGTTTAATAGAGCTTGTGCCAAAATGTCTTTTTCGCCAATACTGGGTCTGAAGCATCTACCTACTATACTATAGCTATATGATATAAAGTTCAATTTTATATTCATGTCCATAACTGATTCCTCGAACGGATGATGGACAATACGATTTTACCGAAGTGGGAAGTTCTTAGAGAGTTTTTGTACGCTAGTTTATTGATGCAGTTGTCAATCGGTCGCTTACCGCCGTTAGCGTCGGGCTTGATTCATTAATTGTAGAGCGTATATTTGTCTGCGCCGTGAGCTGCATGTATTCCACTAAACTCGTGATGTGAATGTGCGTTTCCTCCTCAATAATGGACGCGTCTTTATGGTTAAGAAAATTTATTATGTTCATACGTTAGTTTACATTCACGTGGAGTGTTGATTATGTGTAGAGTCTTTTTTTTTCAAACAGGATAGAACTTACTGTCAAAAGAGGGGAAAAAGGTTCCTGTACTTGTGTCAATTCGAAATCTATCCGATCAATCTCTGTCACTAAATATGCATTTTGCTCTTCAATTAGTCATACGCCCATATATCTTCCTGGAGAACGATTATTATCTTACTGCTTATTGTTACAAGCCGTTATTTAAAAGTTGAATTCTCAGACTTTACCAGATATGGTAAATTCTTTCGATATGGTTATAAAAAGTCCTGTCAACTTATGAACATATCACAAAGAATACTTATACCATGGGTCGATATTTTCGCATATCACATGCATATCGCATGGATGGACGCGTCTTCGATCACAGAGGTGACAAGATCATATATTATATCAATATGTTTGGACATCAATCTATGTGAAATAAGATTCTGGATTACACTTCACACAATATGTTTAAGCTTGCCAATGTGTAGTTTCCTCCTCGGTCGGAGAATTATTACTAAAACATGATATAATGTTTATAATTCTTTCATCTCCAATGTAGAGTAGATTGTGAAATCCGACGATATACATCCAGCTGCGGGAAGTTTCTTTAAAGCAGAGTTTTTTTGATAGTTATTTTTAATTGCCAGACAGTTGTAATTGATTTCTACGCGCTTGTCAGTCGTATTTCAACGTACGCTTCGTTGGCGTCTTGAGCCTCTAGATAATGATCGCGCTATGTTATTAACGTATTTGCGCACTGTGTATACGTTAACTTTACATTTATTATAGGTAGAATTGATAATGCGTAATTAGGCTAATTATTCATAAACATATAATATTATTCTAATTGGGAAAATTACAGTTCTTTCTTGTATAGTTATATCACAGAATCTAACATCGTGCAATTTCGGCGCGACTCGCGCGATCACTAATATCCAGCCAAAAATCTATAGGAGCCAGCTATCATGGGTGCACTGACGTCCTACCCGCCCTCTCACCACACTCTGACAGCACCATAACCGCCATTCCTGACTGACTAGGGTTTGAGTTCATCACTAATTTTACCACATCGCGGATATAGTAATATGCTGAAATGTCATTTATTGCATAATCATAATAATATTCATTTTTCTGTACAATTTGCCATAGGTCACGCACGTGAAAATAACAATGTACACACGTGTACCACATCAACGATATAAAATAATAGATTAAAGAAATTTCAGAGATGACTCTATCCAGTGGTATTTTTTTGTTAAGAGGTCATAATGCTATTCTACAGCAATAGAACATTTCATCATTTTAAAACTCACAGGAATTTCAAATGAATTGAACTTTCAAAATCACTGGTCGTTCTGTGAAGTCACACACGTGACGCGACATTTTTACCTCTGACCTTTGAACATGCATATGTAGATTACAAAATTTTTCAATATGCCAACAAAATGTATTAATGATTATAACATAATCAGATAATATTTATAAATTGTTTAGAGTTATAGCATATTAAGTCAGATTTTGGCTAATTTCCGGTTCACCACTAGCTAAGAATGGTCAACAAATTTGTAGTGGGTGTTTGTTTTTTTCTTCTTTTTTTCCTATTTTTTTTTTTTTTTTTTTTTTTATTTAATTCGCCTTTGAAAAATTCATTTGGCAACACTGGTATAATCGAAATATTAAACATTAAATTTGATTATGAACGGAGCTGGTCTCTCCTGCTCTAAAAAAAAGGGACATCTCTCTTTTACACAAATGGCCGACAAACTCTGACTCCTCGTGTGGTTCAAACGGGACGTTGAGGTAGCAAGGGTGGCAGGCTATATTGCAATGTGGCAAGTGACAGGCGGGGGGGGGGGGGGGTAGTAGGTTTATTTTTTGGCCTGTAGCTCTATTTTTCCTTCGCTTTTTTTTTTCTTTTTTTTTTGCTAGGGGGGGGGGGGCCTTGATACTGCGCCTGTTTTCCCCTGCCTTATCAGAAATCATATGATTCCGCGACTGATGTGAGAGATTGGTTAGCTCCCGATCAAGTCACGTTCAAACAACTTTGAACGGAGGCTGTTATGTAAATGAAAAAAACAACAAAAATTACCCCCTCAAAATATGTTATAAAAGAGAGATATTTGGGTCATTCATATGGCCATTAATAAAGTCATTGAAGGAGAATATATCGAGGCATAGCGGAGGCTTAGATGTTGTTTTGAGGTAGGGGAGACTGGGGTATTATCCCACCTTTCACTTTCATATTATTACCATTAAATGAAAAGTCATGATATTCTAATTATGTAAAATACAATCAGTCCATATACCTATAATTCAAAGGAATATAAACCTGCTACTCTCTTTGATTATTAATCATTATTTAAGGATCTACGGCGGATGTTTGCATTTAAAGTAATAATATACGAAGAGTAGAAAATGACGGATTTCTTTACAAATCGGATAGAAATAGCAAGTTATGAATTTTTTAGGTTTTGAATTTTTTTAGAGAACAGTTTCTTAATGCAAACTGATGATTTGTCAGTCCCCCTACTTTCTTTGTATTTTATTGTATGAAATACCAATTTTAAAGATTTTCTGCCCAAGGAATAAAAACAATTAATCCTTGTGGATGTTCAAGGTCACAAGTGCTTTTACTAATTTCAGTATGAGGGAAGATTTTCTATATACGAGTATATGAAATAGATAAAACTGAGATAAAATAGAGGAAGAGTTTTCATATATAAAATACAAACTCAGAAGTAGGGGGACTGTTGACATCATAATTTGCTCATTTAATTATCAGGAATTACCAAATGAGCAATGAGATAAATAGCAAAGCTGTTTTAACTAAAAAAAAAAAATCAAGATCTAAAAATGATAACTTTGTTATTTTTTGTCCCGATTTTGATGAAATTTTTTTGTGTATTGCTTGATAATTTTACTTAATTTTACAAAACTTTTTTTCAATTTCAGCCGGATCCAATTAAGTGGGCCATGAATTACCCCGGTTGGGGTATTTCTGGCCTTATGTGTAATGAAAGCTTGAATTCAAAGATATAATTCTAATTAATTAGTGGTAATTAGTATACGATAAATGTTGATTGGGTATTTCCTAATAACTTATCAGCACAACAATGATGTATACATTATAATTGGTTCCGCAAAGTGTTATGAAATTTTCGGCAGTCAATAAACATTTTAATTGTGTAATTTGTACAGTTAATTGTCGCCATACAGACTTTTTCTGGCGCTTTATCACTGATTTATGCTTGGGGGCATAATTAACAAATTACATTGTCATTTGATTCCTTTACAAACGTCTTTACTATATGAACGATTTCAAGTGGAAAGTTTTTTGGTATGATTGTTTTTTAGTTCTATTTGTTTACGAATTTTCATAATCAAATTTCATTAACTTAACTATATACCCAAAATAAAAAAGAACTTGGTCTAACTTTCCTAACCGAACGAATTGCATCGAATTAGCTGTGTCTTTTAGGCTCCCTACAGCCAAAAAAATTCAAGTAATGGCTTTATTTTATTCTCATACATGTAGGAAGTGTATTTAGCTAGGAGCAATGATGTAAAAAATTAAATTTATCTTGTGTAATATAAGCAGCAAAGAAAATATAACTCTAAGAAAAGGGCAGAAGTTACCCGGTGGGCCAATAATTTACTACCAGTCTTCTATATTTAGTATCAGTATACATAATTGTTGTGGGGCGGGGGGGGGATAATCTTTTCGAACCTGTGGAGGAGAAAGTAAATATATATTAAGTATGTTACTTATGGTCTATAGCTGAATCAAATGGCACGCCCCAAATCGGCACTCGAGGAACTTTACATATTATGCATTAACGACGCCGAGCGTGCGTTAGCGGTGAAATGCAGTGCATACGCGAAGATAGCTTTGGTAGGGGTCGGGCATGCAACGAGCGGCAAGGCGAGTGACGCTGCGCCCATCAGAACATGAGCGATTCACTATTTACGTTTATCGCAACTAATATCTAGGGAAAGTGGTGTTAAAGTTTAATTCATTGCGGACATTGGTCTAACTAAGTAGACTTGAGTTCATACAAAAAATTCCAAGGATTATCCTTGTGAAATTTTTGGTAAGTCTAACTCAAAGATTATCATCAGATCGTTCATCCAAGAAAAAAATAAACATCCCGGGAGACACCGGATGTTGTGTTTAGATTTTTTGCGCGCAATAATGCACGGTGGATGCATTGCCGAAAATTAGCATCGCACGGTGATCGCGTTTTAAAACCAACGGATACGGTAAATATCACACAGAGTTATTCTTATAAATCTAATTTAGTTGATAATGCAAGCTATGTTTCGTTATATTTTCAATAAGAAAATTTGATGTAATTGAGTTTTGAGAAATATAAGTTAGAATTTCGGAACTAATGTATTTTACATTATATTATCATATATATTTATAAAATCATCAAGTATTATTAGGTATACATCTTTTCAAAGGAATTTATGATAATAATGCTTTAGAAATTGTCTAATAATAGACTAATGCAAAAGGAATGTGGTTGTTAGCTGTTTATGGTAGATAAGAAGTCGAGTTCACTACGAGGAGTGAAAGGCTAAGTATATTCTATGATGTTCATTAATTATTCTATGAATTTGAAGAGTGTCTTGTGTGTTTAATTTGAGTACGTTTTGTATTTGAAATATTTTAGTTAATATTTTTACCGATTAAATGTTATATCGTTTTTTTTTTTGTATAGTAAATTGACAAAACGTTCATACTGGTCCTTGTCCCGTGGTGGGGAGGCCGAGTGCCATTGCTGCGATACGTGGGGACAGGCGCGATTGAGTCACCAATGCAGACCATGCAGCAAGGATTTGCATTAATATATAATGGCAGTTTAGTGTTGTGGTAGGTGGACTTTGCGTTTGTTAATTGTTTGTTATTAACAATTCAGTTGATGTGCACTTTTACTGGTCAAAGCAAGGGTGATATCTGATGGTGATGATCTGATGATAGTTTGATGATGTGTATTGAATGTCGCTGATCGTATGATGTGTGATGGATTGTATGATGAATTGAATGGGATGATTGATGATTGAGAGGATGATGATTTGAATTGAGAGATGATGGTGATGAATGTATGTATGATGGGTTTGGAATTATAATATCTTAATTAATGATCTTGATTAAGTATTTATGCTTTTTTTTTATTTATAATCTATATTTTATTTATTTTATTTATTTATTATTTTTTATTTTTTGGGGGGTATGATTTTTAATTTATTTTGAGTTATTATTATCCTGTATTTTAGTTTTATATTTACATTTCTTTATGAGGGAGTTCATATTATCCACTGTTTGCAGCTATGAGTTCTTACAGCCATAATGGAATTTGAGATATTTACTGTGAGATATTTCGCATTACATTGTTCATTTACATATACAGTGCTACACAAGAGTTATATTAAGACGTTTGATATGAATTCAGAAGAAATAGTTTGAAAATTGAGATCTGTCAAATTGAGACTTGGAGTAACGTATATAGCTCAGTTGGGACACATCAGCACACGATCGGAATGCAATTGCGTGACACATGATTTATCCCGTACGTAGATTTTCCAGTGAGCGTGTTAATCAGCTGTACTTAGATCGGGCTGTCTAGACTTAGGAATTAATCTTAATATTTTGCTCTTTTTCAAAAATGCAATTGTTTGTGAAATTCCTTTGGTTGTGTATTTAAATTTCCTATAGGTATGAGAATTATGGTATGAACAGATTTTGATTAATTTCATCATAGACATACATCTAGATTTTTTAAGGGGGCATTTATCTTTATTTGTTATTTTTCTTTTTTAAGTTGACTTTTGGTGGTAAGTTTTTAGGTTTTCCTCATATGTTGCTATTTGTTTTAGTTTGTTTGAATTGTGTTGGCACTCATCTTCTACAGTAGCGAAAATTGTTTATTTTTGTTGGGGGGGGGGGGTGTAAGACACGTTTGGGACCTGTGATAGATGCATTTAATAATTGATAGGCTAGATTAGTGTAATCAAACTGAAGAGATCATGTGATCTATGTTGATTCTAGAGAGGAACTCACAGATAGTTTATGATCAAATTATAGTTTTTACAATCTTCATATGTTGTGGTATTTTTCTTATTCTGTGAAGGTTTTTCAGAACAAAAATGGGAACACTGGGAGTAAGAGCACAGAAAGAGTTGAGTGATCAACCACAGATGATGTGTTACTGCAACAGAGGAAGAGATAGTTAGGAAATCTACTATATGTAGCTGCATTGTAAATTTTTGGTGAATTTCCATCATATCCATAAATGAGACACAATGGTGAGTCAATGAATCATTTACGTAAATGATAATCGCAACTATAATAATTATTTTGGGTAATTTGTTTTTAGTTTTTCATTAAACCTATCAATATTCTATGTGTCACTTGTAAAAAATTGATTGAAAATGATGAAGGGAAAGTAGTTTAATAATGATTTATTTTGCTGATTTCGCTGAATCTTTCCTGGCGATTGTGTCAATTGTTGATATTGATTGGTACATTTCATATTGTCAGCTGTAATACCATTATGTACTGTAGCTGTTGAGTAATACACTAGCTCTGATGATGATGCACAATAAATTGGGGGCCTAGCTATTTGGTTACGGACCTTCCGCTCCAAATACGGAGTGTTAGGATGTGTTCTAGATGATTGTGATTCTCCTTAATACTTTGACTATAAGAAAGATTATTATTTTCCTGAATATCTTGTAGTATTGCTTATTTGATCTATCAAATACAATCATATTATGGAAAAATTAATACCTGTTTATTCTATAATTTTCTTGAATTTATAATGGTTCAATTATCACAATTAATACATCATACTTCCATGAAATACGTCTTATTAACCTTATAAACCTTTTACTGCTATGTTCCATAGAATATTTTATCTTTTGTATTATTTATATTTTATCTGTATACTATATTATGTTTTAATAGGTCAAGTTCTGCCGTATTTATACAAAAACTGTTTCCAATAACTCTTGTGGTGGCTCGTTTGATTTTACTGAATTCTGCTTAGATCGTCCCGTTGGTAGAACGAGGAATTAGAGTAGTACTTTGTAGACTATTATATTGACAGTCCAACTTCACTTATACTGAGGATTCAGGAAGTATTGTTATAAGGAATTTGATTTATATCTGAAACGGCAAGGGAAATAAACGCATGAATGACATGTTGGGGACATAAAAAATAGGAAAAAAACCTAACTGAGGCGGAAATTTTCAACAATTCCTTCGTTATGAAAAAATTGGACCATTAATATTAAAACAGGAAGTGACTGTATAGCTAATTCTAATTATTATAAGTATGAAAGGTGTCAAAAATTTTAGACCGGTAAATTCTGTGGTTAAATAGGCTGAAATAGGAGGAGACAAAATGTTGTCTACGTTTTCAATGTTCGTGCACGTTTATGATTTTGGAATTCCTGTTTAGTGGTAGAAACTTGGACTATCTATCCATGACGTTTTAATAGTTTAAGTATACCACATTTCTGAAAACTTAAACATTTATTCTGAGATTGATATCTTTGCTGTTATAGTTAAACCATAGATTTAAGCTAGGCTACTTTAGGCCACCTATTGTGAATAGGCCTATGTTGTTAGGAAATTGTTATGTAATATTAGTCACACCGGGCTACCTTCAAGATAGATGAAGGGTAGACCCAGTTTTAGGGGAAGTATTCTGTTTTTACGCTTGAAAAAAGTTGAAGATTGTTACAGGACATTTACATGTGCATTGCATTGAGAAAGTATGAGTTTTTGGAAGATGGAAATTAGTCACATCTACTCTGCCATAAATAGGTACAATCATAAAGTAATTGCTCTAACAGACAGAAGGTGATATGTGCTATGAGAGTAGGGTGTGAATAGGTAGGAGTGTAGGATAAGTTACTGATTGGTAGTGTAAGATCATGTATCTGGGGATAGTGGGTTTTACTATAGCAGGGCCGATATACTCAAGGTCGGTGTTGCAAAAACTCTTATTTCAGCACCATGAATACCTAGTAATATGGATTTCAAATGGCCCAGGTTCATTTAGGGAATAGATACAGCTTTTTTGTGTGCATGAGCTTTCATAACTTTTTAGGTGAGATCTTAGTTATTGATCACCATTATATAGTTTGAACTGGTAATAGCTCCATTAAACGTTTGGTTTCTAGTTGACGCTTTTGGTTATACCTCATAGATTGTTTGGATAGTTACTGTAGTCCATGCAAAAAAAGTAACATGCCGTAAACTTGATACATATGACCTATTGCCTCTAAAAGTTTATGAGAGTAGAAGTATGAACTTAGGAGGCTTTACTTGATTCTAAATAATTTAAACCTATATATGCTAGTTTCAGAATTTGGTAATTGGGAGGGTGGCATTCGCCCAACTTGGGGTGGATGACATAAAAATAATATGCACATTGAAGGATTAAATCTTATTTTTTCAATTTAATGAAGAACTTGTTAAATGTTATTTTTTTTAAAGGATTTTATGACATTCAATATTTTGAAATATTTTGGGGTCATGCGGGGAACTTAAATAAGGGCTGAATTTAAAATTTTGGGCAACTTCAAAAATAATTTTAAAAAATCTATTAAGAATGTAATCTACTATCAGCCTGTGATGCATATTGATATAGCTATTTTTTACATCTAGAGGAATGTATTCTTTAGAATTATTAAGATACTACAAAAGTTTCGTCCAGTCGAACTTTGGGTATGATAATTATTCGTAGTACGGTATATTATTCCTTAGATTTTCATACCATTGGTAAAGATATTTCTTCCCTTTTGCTATTGAATGTACATATTTGTATGATTGTATATCTTAATGACGAATATAGCATATATGGAAAGTAAAAAGTTAGCAATAAGTTGTATCACTGCAATTTTTAATTGGGATCAACATTGAAGTTCGCACTTCACTTTAGTCCTGATAGTCATACGATTAGGGGAATGATTCGTATTTTTTTTTAAATTTTACATTGTGTTAATTTTTCTTTTGATTGGATGTTTTGTAGGTGAATCATTCCCTTGTTCAGCAGAACTCCCAATTAACCATGTATTGAAAGCGAAGAATGATTTTCAGTTTAAGTTTTGTAACACAACATGAACCTTGATACATTTTTAATGTGGGGATTAATCATGTAGTATTATAGACTTAAAAAGTTTCATTTTTCATCTTCTTTTATGTTGATACCAGCTATTTCTGCAATATAATCGTATTTTAGAAGTGACATAACATCACGAATTTAATAGCAAAGTAAAAGTGAAAAGTTGGGAAATGTTATGTTATGCTCGCAGGGCATATACTGCAAATAGGCTATATTCAAATCTTGCAATTACTTCATGACTTTCCTAAAATCAGGTTTTACTGTATATGCGGAAAATGTGGGTACAATTAAGGGTGTATTGATAAAGAGAGGAATAAATTCTCTTGACAAGGTCTAAGAATTAACTAATAGTTAGAAATACTCGAAGTTATCAGAGCCTAAGGATGGTTGCAGGAACTTCGCTTGAATAAATAATTTTGCAACATTTTGGACTTTTGATTTCTCCATATTGCGAATTCTGTGCGTTTGAACAATGACTCATAATATTACAAGTGGAATAGTTAAAAAAAGGAGATAAATTTATCTTATTCCAATGGTATTGAATTCAGGGTGGCATAAACTAGGCGTATCTGGAAAATTATCAATGACTCAAGTCAGCTTGCGAAATTTTGTGAGGGGTATAACTTTTTTGCTAAGGGGGAGGCTTAAAATGTTTAACGTATGACTTTGATCTGAATGGGAGCAAGATTATTTTAGAGTTTTTCAATCGGATGTGTAACATAAAAAAAAGGGCGACATGGGGGGTAAGTTCTCACGCATGGTATGTTTTAGTTTTTAACGCCATTGATGTAAATTCAGGAGCTTCAACCTTTTATAGGTATGTTAATGGTCAACCTGAAGAGAATTAACTTACAATTATAATATATGCTTGGTAGTTCTAATATTATATTGGCCACTGTCATTTGGAATTTAGCAAATTCATTATATTAGTGACTTACTGTTATCAATAGTGATACGATATAATTAACATATTAAACATTCTGAAGACAAGAGTGAAATAATTGATCTAGAAAATAATTATAAACAATAATTAAAAATTCATGGAAATAGAATAATAATTAGAGCATAATCCTTTGGCTTTATCTTTTGTAAAAAAAAAGACAAAAAAAAAAACTTTTAGGTTGCCTTCAAATGTCGAATATACTATATCCTTAGATTTTCAGAGTTTGCTCTCACAAGGCATTGTAGCAAGGTGTTAGGCCTCAACAAATCCAGAAGTAGAAAAGTTTGGAAATATAAGTATTGGCATAGCAATGTTTAGCTCATATGATGGTAATATTAAGTAAGAAGTGAGAAAATTAATCATACTGTTTATGAGATGTCTCATATTTACAAATATGATTTAATAAGGATTTTTAAAAATATTTATTGTCTGACATCATTTTGGATTAACTTTTGGTATAATGTCCATAATACAAAGGAAGTGTATTTTATGATAAACACATTCGTTTAATTTGCTGAGACTGAAATATTGTACATTTATTTGACTAGGAATGGGATAATCAAGCATGAAGGAATCTTATATTGAGGAGTATGTTAAGGAAATGGCTGGTGTGTTAATTTCCATTGGGATATGCAAGTGCGTAAATAAATACGATGAATAGATTTGAAAAAGATCTTCAATATTTGTATTAATACATTGAATGTTCTAGTATTTTTTTTTATTATAGATGGCATCTGATGTCTAATTCTTTCATGTATTTTTTAAAAATAGTTTCGTTATATAGTTGAGTAACAAGAAATTTTTGGGGGATCAAAAATGATGCTTGGCACAGAAAATTGGAAAAACGAGAATTGTATCAGACTTCTTGCTGAATAAGCAGTCTTTATTTAACTTTTTTTTTATTTGCATTTTCGGTAACTTATGATTTGAAAATTCCATTTCCAAGGCTTTTTAATTGAATTGTATTAGTGTAAGTTTTTGTTTTTTTCTTTGTCATTTTTAACAATGTATCTTTGTGATTAGTTTACCTTAAACTGAATGCTTTTATATGTTCACTCCAAGAGGGGGAATGTCCGATGGCTGTTTAATTGATTGATTGATTGTTAGAATTGATTGATTTTGTTGTTTGTTTTTGGTTCATGCTTTGAGCGACACTGGAGTTGATTTTGTCTAGGGGTTGAGAAAGGGGGGGTTTATTTATCTACATCACACGAATGCCGGAGGAGGAGACAGGAGAGAAGGATTAATTACTTTTTTAAATTAAGAAAAATTTCGGTGTTTTGTTTACGCATGACGAAAACCTTACTGCAATTATTACATAAAAATGCATCATAAGTAATTAAGCAAGGGCATGTGACTACCCCTTTCTTGGGTTTGTACGAAAAAGGATTTAGGTTGAATGGAATAATTTATTGCAAAAAGAATTACTGTTTAGAAATGAATGAAAAGAAAGAATAAGCAATTACTAATCATTAAAATTTGTTAAAATAATTTCAAAATTCAAATCCGAATTATTGGCAAGGAAAAAGAAGTAAAAGTTTAAAAAGAGACTGCGATAAAGTTTGAAGTAAGTTACTGATGCTGAAATGATTTTCCAGTGTTTCTTCGATTTTGGTAGGCGCATACGCCTGTTTTTGGTATCCAACGGGATATAAAATTAGTTCTGTGTGATACTAACAAGGCTGCTTGACGAAAACTTTTTTAAAATGACATTGAAGATAAGCTGTCAGTGAATCTATTAAAATAAAAATTGACAATGATTTGTAAACAATAATTTTTGACAGACTTCAAAAATGTCCGTTTTATTGATTACGCATGAATATATCCCATAAATGAAGTTAACCACATAATAAGCAATTCTTAACTTTCTCAATAAAATTCGGTTTTGCTTGAATTTATATCTCATTCTAAGAAATGTTACAAATATCGGTTGAACAAATTAAAGAAGAAATATGTGTTTCTTATTCGAATTAAATAATTTTTGGTATGGATGGTATATTTACCAAATATACCTCAATGTCAGCAATATTATTTTTAAAATCTTATAATATCTATGATAATATATGTTAGAAGACCTTTATAAAAACAGTATGATTGATTGTATCTATTTTACTTTACTTACCATTTCGATGCTGGATCAGGCATATCTATCTTTCAGAAATTTTTCTAGCTTTCATGGAGGTTTGTTGTTATGGGTAAAATAGCAATATGCTACTGGGTATGACATTTATTATGTAATAACAATATTTCTTTTATATATCTATTATTAAAGATAAGGGTGACTAAGGCAGGATAGATCAATTTATTTTACATCGATTTCAATCAGGGTCAAACTATGTTCAAGTAAAGTATAGAGTGTTGAAATGTTGAGTATCTTGATGATTAGAAAGTAAGGACGGTGTACGTACTCTATAATGATATTTTAATTATTACAGGCATGATTATTTTTTTTATCTTCTTTTTCTAGTGTTCTAATACTATACGAGTAATAGATAAGCTGTGATACCGATAACATATGTTATGTCAATATATCTACAATTTAACTTACGAGGGCCTAATAGTACTAACCTTGAAGAATACTAAATGATAATTATCAATTAAATAATCTTGAAATATATCAGAACAGTATGAGATATTATATTCGATAGCTGATAGTTAGGTAAGTCAATAGAACTTTAATTTTGATTAATAAGTACAATATTTTAATCTGTAAGTTATAATCTAGAGATATGTACTAGAAATACTTATCATGTAGAATTATTATTGGCTTTAAGAGTAGATCTCTATATATCTATTTTTATAAAACCCTTCGATCATTTTTATATATTGATCTCGACTATTATAGTTTTTCATTTATTAGTTTAATTTATAATTTTGATTATAGCAATTGTCTTTTTAGAACCATATACATTAGTATTATCATACGAGAGTTAGATTACATCGATCAATAAAGTAGTTAAACTCTAATATTATGATATAAAAGAGTTTGTTCTAGTTCTACATCAAAATGAGGGAAGGTCCCGAGTTTCATCTTCAAATTAGGTTTAGATCTGAGTGATTGATAGAGAGTATGAATAGTAGTACGCGATCATAATGCGACAAATTCAAATAATTTATCAAGTTCACATATGATTAATATATATGTAAAGTCAGGAGCTATAAATTAATTATTTTAAATAATGTACTTATGTTTAAGTTATAAATTTTACCTATATGCTGAGTTCTTCTATGCCATTATTAATCAAGTTACATAATTTACTATATATGCTAAAGTGCTATAAAAGTACTGATCTGTGATAAAGTAAATGTTGATAGTCAATATGTTAAATTCATGATGATCCAATTACATTAGATTTTATTATAGGGGAATTACTATTGAGGAATCTATATTTACTACTATTATTTTATGAAACTCAATATATTATATACTCTTACATGATCATGAGATTTATACTATTCAGACTGAATGATACATGATGACTTGAGCTATGTCTTCTTAAACTGTGAAATTTTATGCAGATCTGTGGGATAATAAATTATGTTATACATAATCCCACGTAATAATTAATAAATATAAGCTAGTGAATGATCTTGTTATATATGGCATGCATAATATCTAATTAATAGCACATATCGTAAATTATAACTTATATAAAATTCTTAATGACTAAATTTAATAACTCGAATATCTGATAGGAAGGATAGCTTCCAGGTATATAGTCACGAGTATAAAATATATCTAAATATATGTATTTTTATTAAGCAAGTAAGAGATTATATAATAACGTTAAATAATATCTGATTACTAGATAATTGTGTAACAACCTAAAAGAAATATGATCATTAGTGTGTATTATTATGAATCAGATATAGCATGCTATTTTATTTAACGTTAAATATTCTATCTGATATCTACTTCTGGTAGAAGGACTAAATTAATTATTAACTCTGAGTATGAACTATCACAAAACGAGTTTTCTAACGCTAAGTTGAACTAATTAAAAGATTTAGATCATAATTATATACAAGCATATTAATGTAGTCAGTTAAAACTGAGCAATATTGAATGCTATTAAATGATATCTTATTAATGTAAAGTATTACTTTTCACATTAAGGATTATACTATGACCGACTAGATACCATTGAAGTACTAGGAAATTTATCTATTATTTGATTGAGAATTAGTTAAATCTTACAACATCGATTATTCATACATACTTAGTAGTTTAGTGATATGGTGCAACCACACTATGACTTTTATATTTACCTAGATTACATCTTATAGTATAATGATATAATTTACGTGAGAAATTTAATTTTATCTTATAGTAGTCACTTCGAGTATTATATAGTAGGCGATGAATCTACCTTTTCTAGAATAATAAAGGCTGAATTACGTCATTTATCTAATAGTAAGAAGTATAGAGTAATCGTGAGTGGACTGATGTCACCTATGCGTAGGAAAATTGGTATGTAAATACGATTGTATCGTAATGTATGTGAATATTAACAATTATAAGTGCTAAGTAGTCTATAGGTAATTTTTTCCATTATATATCTATTATCTATTTGAAAGTTGACATTTCTAAATAGTAAATGTCTAGTAAAATAGAAAGAATATTGTATAATTACATAAAATTATCTGATATCTGGGATTAATTATTAAGAATAATATTACATCTAATGTATATTATCTATTTATTCTAGATGTATGAAGATTTATATAACATTTTCCTATTTTTGAAACATTCAGACTCTTAGCGTACTTATTCAAGTTGATCATTTCTTTGAAAATGTAGTTGCTCGCCATAATCAAGAAAATAAAGTGAAAAAACTGTGCAAAATACAAAAAGTCTATGGCCGCGTTCGCTTTGCGTAGAGTTATATAGCGCCCTCTTCCCCTTAAGTTTACAACTAGAATTGATATGTACTTATTCAAGTTGATCATTTCTTTGAAAAGGTAGTTGCTCGCCATAATCAAGAAAACAAAGTGAAAAAACTGTGCAAAATACAAAATGTCTATGGCAGCGTTTGATTTGCGTAGAGTGATAGCGCCCTCTTCCTCTTAAGTTTACAACTAGAATTGATATGCATTGTATGAAGTCATAATTTTTGTTTTAATTTACAAACTACAGCTTCTGGAATGCTAATTTTGTGTTTGCATAATCTTTATAGGATTCCTAACAATTGTACTTGGAAAAAAATTGATATCGAACTAAATTCCTTATGTATTTTATTGTTTTATGAATTTCTTATGTATTTCCTTGTTTTTTCGACCATTTGTTTTGTTTGTTTGTTTGTTCTTTTTGTTGTTGTTTTTTGTTGTTTTTTCGCAAAAATTATTGCAGAACCATTTTGGAGCATAATAATGCTAAAATAAATTAATTTCAGCCAATGAAAGTGAAAATAATCAGAATTCATGACCGCCCCCACCCAGCGGGTCACGTGTTTGACCAATTTGTTTGCCAATTAATAATCAAATTAAAACTTGTCATGGATTCATATTTAGTGAGATGCAAGGTACATTAAATCTAGCTTTGATGAAATTATTGTAATAATACCAGAGCCATGGTTAAGACGGGGCTTAACACTTTTTGTGTTTTCTGGTTACTTGTGTGTGACATTTTGACGGCAGTTAAATTTCCAGGGTTTAACAACATTATTTTTTGGGGTTGGATTAAAAGGAATAGAGGTAAATAATAATGTAATGACAGTAATCCAAGTAAGGAAGTCAGCATATCCATTCCAGTCAGGGTTAAAAAAAAATGATATTTTATTTACCGTTTTTCCATTTAATTATCATTTATGTTAATTTATGCAAATGAGCATGAACAATTGCAAAAATCACGAAAAACATCGGTTAATGAAACTTCAGACATTGCTCTATTTGAATATGCAGCTTAAAATCAAAAAGCAAAAATTTATTTGTCCACAATAGGTTCACTTTTCAAAGAATGGCCGAATAGCCTGGTGAAGGCATGACCATAGTTGGTCACACACGTGACCCGTGGGTCACGTGTGTGACCAATTTCAAAGTTAATTAATAACTAAATTAAAAGCTGTCATGGCTTCACATTTGGTGAGATGCAAGGCACATTATATCTAGCTTTGGAGAAAAAATTGTAATAATAATAGAACCATGGTTTTCGGGGGGCGTTAACTTTTCGTGTTTTTGGGTCACGTGTGTGACATTTGATGGCAATTAATTTCTTTAGTTAATTATCTTCAAACAATAAATTCAACACCATTATTTTTCATTTAAATTTAAAGGAATGAAGTTAAAAAAAAGGGTATAATGACAATAATCAAAGTAAGGAGACCAGCATATACAATCAAGTCAGGGTCAAAGAAATGATATTTTACGTACCATTTTTCTATTCAAATTTTTTGCATATTAATTTATGCAAATGAGCATGAAAAATTTGTAAAATTAAGATAAAAAATGCATTTCATGAAACTTCAGACAATGCTCTATATGAATGTGCAGCTTAAAAACAAAAAAGGACAAACTTTATTTTTTCCAAAAAGGGTTCACTTTTCAAAGAATCGCCCTGTTGTGTTTTGCTTTTTTTAAATTTCTGTGCCGTTACAAAGGAGGATGCGAATTTCCAGCAAAATATGTTTAAAATGTGAACAATTTGATTGCTGTATAAAATACTTTAAATTGGCTATCGAGTAATGGAATACCGGCCGTCTTGCAGTTTGGCAACGGGTGTCTGTCATTCCCGACGCCCCCCCCCCACCTCCCAGGTGGTCGACCATAACATACACGTATGCTCGTTCCCGATGCAGGGAAAGGGGTAGGCCGCCCCTCTCCTCATTTTCACCACAAGAGAGATAATAACACGGCCCAATCTATATACTATTCGTGTATTGTTTTGTTGTAATATTATTATTTATTGTAATTTCCTCATTTCTTTATAGGCTCGTTTTCAACTGTCCGACAGTGGATTCGTTAAGAGTTCTTTTTATATTTTCTCTTCTTTATTCTAAAAAGTATGGAAAGAGTGGCTTTGCGTCGGCACGTTTTGTGAAGTTGCGAGTCTTGCAATTTTTTCTTGCGAAATGGGTCGCACTTTGACTGTCTTTGGTTATGATTGACAGACAGCGCGCACGATAATAAGAGACGGTCTTTTATCGGAAACAGCTGAATCACGTTGTTTAGTTACGGTCATATGCACTTCAAGTCATCACAACCAGGAGGCGGAGCTCTCTGCACGCGATAGCTAATATCAGGGAATCAGAACGCCCAAACACTTC
>CALNVZ010000174.1:61545258-61605379 GCA_940671915.1 Paracentrotus lividus
GCCCTCTCCGTGCCCCATGCTGCACCATCAAAATCGCTCCACGTCTCCTACGGTCAAGTTCCTATATTTGTCTGGGAAAAAAAAGGTGACAAAACTTTGACCTTGCTGTCTTTTAACAATAGTAATAGTAGTCCAGTGCGGTGCGTCTTTGCGCTCAGTTCTCAGTTCAATCTTTCGTGGAGTGGGGGGGGCTGAAAAAAACCGCCCCCACATTATCACTTTTTTGATTTTACATTACGTAGAACCTACACGCTTCTACCAGCAAAATGGGGGGGGGGGCTGAACGCCGCCTCCCGCCCCCTTCCAGCCGCACCTCCGCTTCACGGCTCGCCTTGAAGCCATAATGCAACATAGACTTTGAAGAATATAGTAGAACTCAGCTGATAACAGCTATCCCCCACCGGTAGAGTTATTCATGAGTAGGCGTCATCGCTATATATATATATACTCAATCACTCGAGTCGGATACGCGTACGTATATTTTAAATGGCGCAAACCCCGAGATAATTTATCAGTTTGTATTTGTTTGCATTAACTAAAGTACCACACGCTTCGCGGAAGGACACCGATACACAAATCTTGAAAAAAGATCTTCTCTCAAAATTGATCAGTCGAGGATTGTTACGACGATTGACCTGACGAGCAGCGTACTGGTGATGAGGTTGGATCCAGTAAGTATTGAAATAAATGATAGTGAAAATTGTATTCTTTCATTTTTTTAAATATTTCGTACGTGACTACTGGATAAAACGAAGAATAACTAACCGTCTGTCAAATGAATTGTAAGTTTTAATAACACGGCCCCACATGTATTACTATTCGTGTATTGTTTTGTGTAAATTATTTTTATGTAATTTCCTCATTTCTTTATAGGCTCGTTTTCAACTGTCCGACAGTGGATTCGTTGAAGTTCTTTCTTATATTTCTCTTCTTCTCTTATTCTAAAAAGTATGGAAAGAGTGGCTTTGTCTGTCGTCGGACGTTTTGTGAAGTTCGTAGTCTTGCAATTTTTTCTTGCGAAATGTGGTCGCACTTTGACTGTCTTTGGTTATGATTTGACGAGACAGCTGCGCACGAGTATAGATAAGACGTGCTGCTTCTGGTTATCGGGGAACGCTGAATCACGTTGTTTAGTTACGGTCAATCAATTGCAAGTCTCACCGTACCTAAGCCGATGGAGGCGGATGTCTCTGCACGCGATAGCTAGGTCAAGGGACTCGAATGCGCCGAACACTCAAAATGTTGCCATGCGCGTCGGTGGCCTCTTCGTACCGAAGGACTTTCAACATCGGCGTCTGGCTCATACTACGAATACGGGCGAGTCGTTATGTTAAATTCGATCTCGCGCTCTGCCTCTCAACGCCTCACTTCCTCTTCTCCCTCTCACTCTCTCTCTCACCGCACTCCCTATTACTTTACTACTACTTTCCTGAATCTAGCTTTACCGAGGCATCTTTTCTCTAGTCAAAATATATATGTGAGACCACTCTCTGCGCACTCTCCCTCTCGGCACCATCAATATCATTTGTGCAGTCACTTTTGTGAACGGATCTCTCACTCTCTCACTCACGCACAGGCCGGTCACTTAACTCGACACCGTCCCGCCGCACACCGCCTCCACAACCCAAACTCCGGCGTAAGCCCCAAATCCCACACCACAGCCCCCCCCGTCCTACGGCAGCGCCACCCCACGCTCTCGGCGGCTCCCCTCTCACCCGCCGCCGCTTTCCCACCCGCCGCGCGCCCTTGAGAAGAGACAGCTCGAGCACCACTTGGCTCCTCCGCCACTGGTCGACGGGCGCCGCACGAAGCACGGTAAGAAGCGTCCACACATAGCCTTCATCCAGACACTTCCGCGCCGTGCCAACTTTGACTCTGACCTGCCAGCACCCTCGCAGCTGACACTCTAGCCACACATAAACGCCAAGAACATACACTGGAATTCAAATCCATCCACTATCTTCTAAACAATAGACGCCATCTCAGAACTGGGCAGCAATCTGAGAAAACAAGAAGCAGACTGAGCTCTGGACCGGTAAGCAGAATCTCTCTCTTTACTTGTAGGCATTTCGATGTGTAGTGTCTTGAAGTTGAGCAGCTCAAGCCAAGTCAAGGTGGCATATTAAAAAAAGGGTCTAAAAATTCTACTAAACAAAATTTAAAGTATCTAATGGAAGAATTATATTGAAATGAGACTATAGATTATCTTAATTTATTTTGAGGTAGGTTTAACCCTCTCATTACCATGGTCGCCTGTTGGCACCATAGAACACTGGTGACAAGGGAAGCTGATTTTACTGCCATTTTGCAAAAAAAAGCACCCTCTCTAATAGCTAATTGAGCTATATATGTACCTTTGGAAAGCTGGGAACGGTAGTTTTCGCATGGATGCAAACACTAGAGGTATTGCTTGGGTTATCTTTTTGAAAATTTCAAATGAAGTGAGAGAATTCATTTTTTTGGAAAAAGTGCCTGGTAACGAAAGGGTTTAAGCTGGTTTCGCTATTATTATTGAGAAGTTTCCTCAGCAACCAAGAGGGCGACAGACAGCCATTTTTCAGTACTGACTGATGTTGGTTTGCAGCTGTATGTTTACTTAACTAGGTACTCCCACATAAAAATAAAAAATGACCAAACAGTCTCAAATCATGCCTGAAAATAATCTTGAACATCTTACTTAAAACATAAGATAATTTTAAACTTGTGTGGAAAAACGAAACTTATGAAAAATGGGCAAAACTGGTATACATTATACATTCAAATTTGTGTAGAACTTTTGATCTCCAAGTTTTTCTTTCCTTTTTTCAGAGTGTAATAATGTGAGATAATTCAACATTTTTACTTTTTATGGTAGCTGAGTTTATTATTTCCCAATGTATTAGTGCAAAAGTTTTCCTCTTTTGAAGAGAAAAGCTTGAAAATGGTAATATTTACAGAAAATATATCGTTCTGTATTGCATTGAGCTCAATGCAAAGGGTCACAATTTATGCATTGACAATTGAGAGGCTGAATGACACGTATGCGCACGCCGCCCGTTATACACGCACTTTGCAACATTGCTAGTGCGCTGACATTTTGTCCCCAAAATATCATGTTTCAGCGTGGATACGTTCTTTTGCTTCGACTCTTCTCATGCATATTCATGTTCCACTGGGCAACTGTCGAATCAAAAATAGCTATTTCCGATTGTACCTCTAGGTTCAGTTGGTCAAGCTCGTTCCAATAATATATAATTTGTCAACATTTTTTATTACCAAAATATTCGTAAATTGCTTCAAAAATGGCCTTGTTTCGTACATTTTCCATTGTAAAAATTAAACTTTTGGATTTGTTGCTATGGTGATAAAAAAGGAATTTTTTTGGGATTCTAATACCTCTATATATGTTTATTATGATTTGATCTTCAAATTGTTCATTTGGTTTTGCAAGTCTCATTGGGCAGATTTTTTGCTATCGTCCTTCAAAGTTTCAGTACTTTGCAAGGATTTCTTCATCTTACAGACACTCGTCCAAACATTTGGATAAAATCATATGAACCCGAATGATAGCTCAAGTATGTGTGATTATTTTTCTAGATTTTTATATTGTTAACAATTAGGAAACATTATTTCGTTGATTAAACCTTGTTTTTGATGACTTTTTAAGAGTTTGCAATCACCATAAAAGTAGCAGTCTTCAATTTTCAACGAGAGTCGACTGCGCTGTTGGCCGTTTCCACCGGACCAGCACAACTGCCCCATCTCGTTACGCGCGAAGTGTTTTATGCTGGATTCTGCCCGGAAGTCAGTAAAATACCGTCAACATCGGATAGAAATCAATATTAAAATTCCATTTGAATTACTGGTGACTTCATTCTTATTTATTCCGTTTCTTTGATATGTAATGATATGATCTGAAAAATATTCTGATCTTGTACTGCCCGAATTTTGAGAAAAATAAGATTTTTGTAAGAAGTATTATGAAAAAAAATGTCTATTGTTCGCTGTGTATTAAAGTGGGGCTCATGGCATGACGTTGGCCAAGGACAGATTTTGCTCTAAAATTACTTATTTCTCACAAATTAAGGAATTAAAAATCATAAATTTTAATTATAAAATAAGGATAAGTTTAGAAGACATAATCTGTGAAAATGAAGTCACCATCAATTCAAATGGAACTTTAATATTGATTTCTATCCGACATTGACGGTATTTTTCTGACTTCCGGGCAGAATCCAGCATAAAACACTTCGCGCATAACGAGATGGGGCAGTTGTGCTGGTCCGGTGGAAACG
Organism: Paracentrotus lividus; assembly: GCA_940671915.1. NCBI lineage: Eukaryota > Metazoa > Echinodermata > Echinoidea > Camarodonta > Echinidae > Paracentrotus > Paracentrotus lividus. Next base: position 61,549,533 of record CALNVZ010000174.1, read on the forward strand.
GCCAACAGCGAGTGACTCTCCTTTGAAATTGAAGACTGCTGCTTTTATGGTGATTGCAAACTCTTAAAAAGTCACAAAAAAACAAGGTTTAATCAACAAAATAATGTTTAATCGTTAGCAATATATAATCTACGAAAATTAATCACACATACTTGAGCTATCATTCGGGTTCATATGATTTTATCCAAATGTTCGGACGAGTGTCTGTAAGATGAAGAAATCCTTGCAAAGTACTGAAACTTTGAAGGACGATAGCAAAAAATCTGCCCAATGAGACTTGCAAAACCAAATGAACAATTTGAAGATCAAATCATAATAAACATATATAGAGGTATTAGAATCCAAAAAAAATTCCTTTTTATCACTATAGCAACACCCAAAAGCTTAATTTTTACAATGGAAAATGTACGAAACAAGGCCATTTTTGAAGCAATTTACGAATATTTTGGTAACAAAAGATGTTGACAAATTATATATTATTGGAACGAGCTTGACCAACTGAACCTAGAGGTACAATCGGAAATAGCTATTTTGATTCGACAGTTGCCCAGGGGACAATGAATATGCATGAGATGAGAAAGAGAGAAAGAACGTTTTCACGCTCGGAAATGTGAAATTTAAGTGCGAAAAGTGGGGTAAAATGGCCGCGCGCATCCATATCCAGCTGTGCGGATACGTGATGGGGTACCTAACTTAACTAACTATAGACAGCGCTGGCTTCGGACGGGACTGGTTGGTCAATATATGACTAAGATTGACATCTTACTTAATACAGGTCTCAAGACCTTATATAATCAATGGTATCTTTTCTTAATCAAGCATTAGATTCATGGTTTGTTGTTGTGACATGTAATGTGCAGGTATTTATTTTTCCCCTTCACTTGGTTATCAGAGATAGGTTTTCAATAAACTTTATTTTAAATATCATGAAAAAAAAAATACCCCTGATATTTTCCCTATTGCCAAAAATTCCTTGGGAACTTGTCATAAAATGGACTTGAAATATAGTCATATTTCGCCATGGAAGAGAGAAATGAAATTAAAATAAATCTCGCCATAGTCCCACAAGGTTTTTCTGTCTGTATGTATGTATTTTTTCATCTTCAGTGTTTACCAAGATCTAACTTTATCACACATAGACAAGAAAGATTACCATCATTTCAAGATTTACTTGCGAAGACTTCAACAGGAGAACTTAATTTTTTAATGTTAAGAAGGCACGTTATCCAATAAATATATCTCATTTTTCAGGTTGCTTGGACTTCGGGTACTTAACGTCTATGATGTCAACAATAAAACTTACTTGATTCGACTTGGAGGGTAAGTGAAAAAAAAAATCAATAATTTTTAAATATGTAAACCTCTAGATAGACATAAATCGTTACCATAATCATCATCATCATCATCAACATCATAACCATCATAATAACGATCATAATAATTATCATCATCATCGTGACATTAGTAGGGAAATTGGAGGTAGGATGGGGGATTTGGTGTACAAACACCTCAAAAATATTACCGAATTTTTTGTCTCAGGATTAAGCCAAAAATGTAATATGAATTAAGAATGAATTGGGAAACAAATACCCCAGGGCCGTTAATTCTAAATCATATGCAGATTGAGCATTCAATCTAACTGTAAAAAATAGGAGTTACAGTAAAAATCTTTTCTTGAAAAATTCTCCAATGAAGCCTATTAGTATTCATAGCCTTTGTTCTACCTGCATGGATCCCTGAATATTAATGATTCTACTTTGGTGAGTTCAACTTGACTTTACAAAATAATAAATGTCTTTTATATATCCAAGTAGTACTTGATCAAACCACTTTTCTATGTATTAAATGTATTATCATAATTTTATTGTTTACTTGTGTCATTTCAAATTTTTGAACATGGTGATGCTCTTAGTGATATTTTTATCCTGTTCTATTGCTTTTCCAGGACTGATCAGAAAGTGGTGCTGCTCTTTGAATCCGGAACTCGTATGCACACAACTTCATTTGACTGGCCCAAGAGTCAAATGCCATCAAACTTCTCCATGAAGTTGAGAAAACATTTGAAATCCAGACGTTTAGTGGAGATCAAGCAGCTTGGTGTTGACAGGGTTGTGGACTTGCAGTTTGGTTCTGATGAGGCAGCTTATCATGTCATTGTTGAGCTCTATGATAGGGTTTGTATGCGTCTACAATATCATGATTAAGTTAAAATGTATATATGATATGTCGGGCAAGACCTTTCATGGAGATCAAGCAGCTGGGTGTTAACAGGATTGTAGATTTGCAGTTTGGCCCTCATGGGGCAGTTTAATCTTGCCATTGTTGAGCTCTGTGACAGGGTTTGTATGATTCCACCATACCAAGATTAAGTTAAAAAGTAAATTTGATATGTCAGGCAAGACCTTTAGTGGAGATCAAGCAGCTGGGTGTTAACAGGGTTGTGGTCTTGCAAATTCCATTTCCAAATTTGTCCTGGATAAAGATATAAGGTTTTGCATATGGAATGATATGTAATCATTAAGGAATTATTTAATTAATAACTTCTTCTAATCATAGTTGAAGGAGAAAGTATGAAAAATATTGGGCATAGTTTTCTAAAGATATAAGAAACAAGGTTAGGTATGATAGTAGATTTTTTTTTATCCATAGGTTTAAAAAAATAACTAGTATTTTCATAGAACATACTATAATTCTTAAAATAAAAGATTTTGTAAGGTGCAAAATATGAATTCATTTTTTAAAGTTATTTGTATTTTACAGGGAAATGTTGCTTTGACTGACCATGAGTACACAATCCTGACTCTACTGAGGACTCGCAAAGATAGCGATGATGTTCGGTTTGCTGTCAGGGAAAGATATCCAGTTGATGGAGCCAGGCATCCAGATCCTATTCCTCCTTTAGAGAGGTAAAGGGGTCTTCCATGCCAATTCACCATGGGTTACACCCTATCGTGTTCAGGAATTTTGCTCAAATTGGTACACATAAAGTTTAACATACTTCCATGAAACAAAAAATTAGCGTATACGGTCCCGTACGGTTTCCCGAGCTAATGCCCCGCCTTTTTTATCGTTTTGGCAAAAATGGGTGTGACCTTCCATTTTCAACGGCACAATGGCACCGTGGGGAGATGGGTTGACCAAGTTTTGTGAATACTGGTAAGCCAATTCAAGAAGAGAATTCAAAAGAGAATTCAAAAATGGTAAATCAAAATATTATTGGAGGCAATTTAAGTGCTATGACCTTTGACCTTTCCTTTACTTTGATTTGTGACCCCCAGACGAATAATATTTTTACTTGATTTTTTATGTATGTTAATTGTCAGTGTAATATTATAATGTGTTAGAATTATCTAAGGTGATATTTTATTTCTTCACCTTTAAAAACTATTTTTTAACTGTATGGGTGCGCGCGATGCGTTGATCTTGTGTGTTACCCCTACATACCTGTTTCTGTGTTGGTACATGTCGTGTACAAGTCTCCATTCATAGCTTACTTAATACTTCCAACCTGAAGTTAAATTACATTCAATTAAAACAGGTAAACTAAACATTTCAGGTAACAACGGAAACATTAACACATGATAATGTATACAATGTACGTAGACTCCATTGCTTATGAAGAGAGACTTGTTTAGCCCTTTTGATTGGGGTGCAATAGGTATACATACAATCATCACGAAATCTGCGTTTTGACAAGAAACAAAATGCTTCCTAGATGTTAGTCGCTCTACTGTCCCACTGATACACGCTGCCTTGAGATCATTGAAGCAATCAGCAACAGATATGGAATACATTATGGAATTTGATTGTCAATAGTTAACTTTCGTTGAAAGTATTCATTTATAATAGGAGACTTGGTCACACATTAACCAACACAAATTCAGTATGTTGGGGTAACAGTTACTTTGTAAATTTTACATTAAAAAGAAGTTTTTTAAAGGTGAAGAATAAAATATATCCTTGATAATTTACATGTTCTGTTATATTATACTGACATTTACATTATAAAAAATCAAGTAAAATATTATTCGTCTGGGGGTCAAAATCAAGGTTAAAGGAAAGGGTTAAGGTCATAGTTTAATTGCTCCAAATAATATTTTTTGATACATTTTTGAATTCCTGCTTTGAATTTTCTTTTTGAATGGTCACCTAGTTTCACAAAAAATTGGTTCAACCAGTTCGGCGCATTGCTGCCCGTTGATGGAAGGTCACACCCTTTTTGCCAAAACGAATAACAAAGGGCGGGGCATAGCTCGGAACCGACGGACCGTTTACGCTAATTTTTTTTGTTTCATTTGGGAAGGTAATGTTCAACTTTATGTGTCACCAAATTTGAGGCAATTCTGAGACGGAAGGGTGCAAAATTGCACTTTCATTGGGTGAATTGGCATGGAATGACCCTAAGATATAAATGGGCTTGTCTACAGTAATGGACATTTTTGGGGCAAAATGGATTCATTTTAGATCATGACCACCTTGTACCACCAAAAGTAGAAAGTTGATTCAATTTCCTTCGAAAGAGATAAATTCAGCAAGAATTTTGTTTAGAAAATTTCATATCATATGTTCCCAAATTAAGTCTGTATAAATTCCATGTATAACGTTTGGTAACAGGGACAGACCACTTTTTTTTACAAACATGTCTGTCCTGTTACCTACGTGCTATGGGAGAATTGTACAGGGCATATTTTCCAGGGCTTACAGAACCTTGTAGAATGCAATTTTATAAATTGATTTAATATATTGGCTGATATAGTATTGAAAAGATAATACAAATAAATTATAATCTTAAGAGATTCATGTGAATATAGTAAATGTAACAAAAATATAGACACGCCCAAATAGCAAAATATTCTGTACAGAGAACCAAGACTGAATTTGCAACTATGTAATCTTATACCAAAAAAAAAAAAATATTATATCAAAGAAGACATGAGTTCTTGTCACCAAAAGTTTTATCCTTGATTATTTTTAAAACTTTGGTTTGATTTGAAATTAATTCCATTCAAAACATTCACTGTATTTGGCTCACATCAGTGTTTAGTAAGAGAATTTATATGATATCAGGAATTTGGTGTACATAGCTATTTTTATAGTTTATATATTTATATTGAATGTAAATGTTAGCCCACCAAATGCATTTCTAGACTGTTATGTTTAAATGTGGTACTAACATATGGCTGTGCAGTGTGGAGATTAGATTATATTGCAACCCTAATCTATTTTTCTGTTTGATGTCTTATTTCAGAATACAAGAAATTTTAGCCGCAGGAAAACCAGGAGACAACATTCGCAAACTACTCAATCCTCATTTCAGTAAGTATGGCTGGTAATTGTTTTGTTACTTGGGCCATGAGTTTAAACATTGATGATGAAGATTAGAAAATTCATATTTGAAAATAGTTTTAAATGTGACATATTTACCTTCCTTTGTAGGAGAGATGTAATACTAAATAAGACTTTTAGTGAAACATCTGCCATTGGCAGCATTTCATTATAGAATGGTGCTATGTTACATCTTTAATAATCCTCATAAAATTGATAATGATAATAAAATTGATAATGATGATATGAATTTTTAGTGTGCCATTGTAATGATATTCAGAATCCCTCAAGAAGAATGCAATACAAAGTCAGTAATTACCCTGGCAGCTTGCAGTGGAATCATTTTCCAACAAATACATCACCTGGTTCTAATGTGGTAAACCATTATGTGGCCATGTGTTTTATAGTGGGCCCCCATATAGGTGGTGTTGTTACATGTGCGCGACAAGTACAGAAATAAATAATGATATAAAATGCTAAATACATGTGCTATATGGGTATGCGTGGTATTAAATTGAAGGGAATTAATCTGGCAATTACTTAAAAGTAAAAGAAATGCAAATGGTTAATTAGTTTATGAGTAATTAGCGTTTAATTAACTCTGAGTAGCCATTTTTGCACGGTGGAGGAGGAGCGTAAATTTCTAATCTTTAACAAATTAAGCTTTTACCTTCACATTACCTAAACATTGAACACTTTAATTGGAATATCATCCATTTATGAGTCAAAATGGATCAAAGTTGAACTTAAGGATACCTAATTAAGCTAATTAAGCTAATTAATTAATTTACCTAAATGAGTAAGATGGTAGTTTAAATTGAAAATTGGTGTCAAACTTTAAATATGGATGCTATATGGGTAAATTGGGTATTAGTTTGAAGAATTAATAGTGGGTCAAATTTACACTCATCAATAGTTACTTAATTAAGCTAATTAATGGTATAACCTCATATGTGTAACTCTCAGAGATACACATGTATACCTGTTCACATGTCTTTGAACCAAGAAAAGTCAAATCCCTCGCTATAAGCCAGATCGCATCATTTGTATCAACAATAAGAATAGTAAATATATTTTATTGAAGTTTTAAGTGTTTACAAGTACTTAGTGTAACTTCAAAAGGTTGTAAGGAAAAAACTTAGTTATATTCTAGGGTAAATAAACATCATAACACATATTTCCCCAAATTTTCCGATCTGAAATTTTCGCTGGAAAGATGATCGCGCAAAATTATTTTATAACAACTAACCCCTAACAAGTTATATATTGTTGGAAAGGTCTGACTTAGAAGAGTTCAAATATGCATGTTATTTTCTTGTAGGGTCCTTACTTTTTTCTCTGCCAAGATTTTCTGGAAGTACTTTTTTCTCACCTTTTTTCACATATTTTGATCTGTAACTTCTTATGACTTAACCTTTTCCCTTTTCAGAATTATTTTTTGAATTCTTCAGACAATTCTCTTTCAGAATATGTATACTTTTATGGGTATAGAGTGCCAAATATAAGAATAATACTCTAATAAATAAAAACGGTACGATTTCTTTGAAAACATATAATGTAACAGAAAAGGGCCCACCTCAAAACGCATGGCCATGTTGATAAAGGAAACTAATCAATTTATTGTAATTTGTGTTCATTTATTTGTTATGTATATATTTCTTATGATCATTAGCGCTTTGAAACAATATAGGACCATACAAATGTTAATTAGTATTATTGTTATTATTATTGTGCATATATTTGCCTATTGGATAAGTGGATATGCCAATAGTTTTATTTTCTACTCTTGATATTTTTTACAGTCTATGGACCTGCTTTGATCGAGCACTGTCTTCTGCTCCAAGAGTTCCCTTCAAATGCCAGAGGGAACAATGGATTTGATATTCAACAAGGTAAATATATGAAGTTCCTTTCTCCTTTCAAATATCCCTTTTAGGCTGATGACATTTCAAATATTGAATGGTAGATGAATGCCCCCCCCCCAAAAAAAAAAGCTTTCCTCTTGATAATTTGAATTAGCAGTGATCATTTATGACACACCGAAACCAAGTGTGGTGTTTTTTTTTTTTTTTTTTTTTAACCCTTGATTAAGTGACACATCTCAGAAGTATTTCTGCTTTACTGTATTCGTGAAAATATTTGCGATACATTTATTTTTCACGGATTTCGTGTGGGGATCGGCAGGCGTGAATTAAAAAACACGCGAATTCATGAGCAGGCTTTCTAATGCATATTTTGAATGGGTTCTACTGCATGCTCGCATTCATGCAGCATTAAGTTAAGAATCGGCAAATGTGTTTTAAGACTGCTCAGCATGAAAAGTTAATCACGCAAAAATAATAACAAATACAGTATATCAAATAATATTTATTGTTGATAATAGACATGCCATGAGTGATGGCATCATTATCCGAGGGAGAGCAGTATATGAATTATTTCTGCTTTATAACCTAATAATATTTGTTGTTGATATATAGACATGCCACGTGTGATGGCATCATTATCTGCGAGAGAGCAGTATATGAATTATTTCTGCTTTATAACCAGATAATATTTGTTGTTGATATATAGACATGCCACGAGTGATGGCATCATTATCCGAGGGAGAGCAGTATATGAATTATTTCTGCTTCATAACCAAATAATATTTGTTGTTGATATATAGACATGCCACGAGTGATGGCATCATTATCTGAGGGAGAGCAGTATGTTGAGAAATCAGGATCAGAATGCAAGGTAAGATTATTATTTCAATTTTATTTTCTCTCTGTTCTTTGAGTAGTAATAGTGTCTAGAGAGAGTTGTTAATAAAAGTTATCTAACCTTGTCTTCTAGGTTGTATGTATATACCAAAAATAATATGTCAAGACATATTTTTGTAAAATTCCTTAGTGTTGCTAGTTTAATATTATAACAATGGATATACCTTTAATTGATGTTAATATTGAGTTGGATACTTTCAAGTAGCTTTAAGACAATTATTTCGGAAATTGTAATAGATTTCATGAACTAGTCAATGCTATTAAAGGTTCATGCACGGATCCAGAATTCCTTATTTCAATAGATTGAGCAGGCCCCATTGTCTGGGGGACAATAGCAGCTCTGTTATGTTTAGGGATGGGCCAATACTTTTAATTGTGTGATGTAAGCCTTGGTCCGCTACTGTATAGGTTTGTGATACTAAAGATGGGTTTCAATGGATGTGCAAATGTTTTGCAAATGGTAGACAACAGTAAATTTTTATGCAACAAGAGCTTTTGTCACATTAAAAAAAAAAAAGATTTTGCTGCAAACAGACAATTCTTGAACATCTGCATACTCTCCTCCGCAAAACATTTGTGTATCCTGTAAAAACCCCCTTTAAGGGTCTGTCTAACTGGAGGCGATCCGTGTTGCAACAACTGGCGATCTTGCTCTTGTGAGTGTGGTAGCAAGTTGTTGTTGTATCCTAGCGTAGATAGAGTCATATTTAGGTTTATAATCGCCTTTTTTAAGTCGAACTCCTTATAATTATGGCATACTCAGGTTGTCGCCACAACAATTGCCACCTGTGGGACAGGCCCTTTAGCGAGTACTAACTGTTAACTCATTCCTCAGGTCGTTCTGGTTTGCGTTCTTCAAATAATGTAAGGCTAAAAGAAATACGTACTAAACGAAGTTGGGGGGACAGAGCATTTTCATCTGCTGCGCCTTTTTTGTGGAACAAGTTACCGCTCTCTATTCAGACAGCTAATACTCTTTCTACATTTAAGGCAGCACTTAAAACTCACCTGATGCTTAATGCATACTGCTAAATCATACCAGCAGTTTACAGTCTAGTTCTTTATTTTTATGTTTAGTTTGTTAATTTTTTGCTATCTTTATGCGCCTTGAGCATCTCTTGAGATGGATATGTTGCGCTTTATAAATATTGTCATTATTATTATTATTATTACTATCTGTCTCTCTGACGTTAGAACGAAACCTTTAAATGTCAGGAAGTAACTTTCTCACTATGTTCTTGTTTCCAGGGTTACATTATTCAGAAGATTGAGAAGAAGCCTGCAGCTTCTCAAGATAGTGAAGCTACAGAGCTGTTAACGTAAGTCTTCCATTAATATTAGTAAACATTATGTTCTCTTATGAAAGTAATTCAAACAAAAAGTGTAAATTAATGATACTGAGATATTATCTCATTTGTGAAAATTATGTATGTATATGTACAAGAACTATCAAAAATTGTATTTATCTTAAAAGTTTGCTTCACCATCTCTGGAGATTTATTCTTTAATGAATGTTTCATTAAATGGTCTCTGTAGGTTTCTATGGTAAGTTATTATTCATCACTGAAAGCTTTTGGTAACCACATAGTGACACTAAAAATTTTCAGTTGTACATATTTTTTTTGTTGTACATTTGATTGTCATTAGTCAGCCATAAAGCGTTTTAATCTAGTATGAAGTGACTAGTCATTTTGAGTTGAACGATTGAAGCTGAAATAGCCATACTTTCTTTTCTTTTTGTAGGTACACAGAGTTTCATCCATTCCTCTTCAAACAACATGAATCACAGCCTCATTTGGAATTTGATACATTTGATCAGGTAAGTGCTTTCTCAAAGCTCAAATTCTTAAAGAAAAATTTACTACATAATAGAAATCCTATCCTCTTTAGTATTTATATTGAATAATTCAATTAAAACAATATTCATTTATTTTGAAAGCACTGTAGAAATTTACCTTATAGTTATGCTATATAAAAATAGAAATATTACACAATTGATTGCACTGGATTAATTTGCTTTCCATTATAATAATTATGATAATATTTCCCTTTTATATCGCTCATTTAATAATCACCAAAGATAATATCAATGTGCATTACATAAAGTTGTGCAGTCATGTTACATGACAAATATATGTTGTGGTCAACAGAAGCTATAAATGTATGAATAACCCTTAAATAAAGCAAACAATAAGTCTTAGACTAATCTATATTACATTATTACACGTTGGATGAATTTTTATTTGAATCCCAGAATTCTCAATAGTACATATGTTTGGAGGGAAACGAGGTCATTGATTGTCATTATAGATATAACTGTATTTAGAGCTGGCTTGCATTGTTCCTGTTTTAGGAAATATGATAGGAAATCGGTCGATTGGCAAGTTTCCAATGATTTTCTGTGTTATTTATTTTGATTTTCTTGCCATGTATGTATTGTTGTATTTGAGCATTTGAGTTTGTACATTTGTAAAATGGTTTGTGTTGTTATCTTTATATTGAGATACAATGTATTGTTTGCTTAAATTTTTTATATGCAGGGGATTTTCATTTTATTTTTCATGCATAAATGATGATATTATACTCCTTTACATCAATTAGGGAATGAGAGGAAGATTAATATTACTAACAGGAATTGTTTTTGAAACGTTTTATAAAAAAATTTAATATAGTTTTATGTTTCAGTCATAATCTCCTTCATTTTAACTGAACAAACAGCTCAAATAATACTATGGATAAGGATTTATGTAGACTGAAATATCATTTGGTCAGGACAGTCATTTCCTCCCAAGTTTGGTCAGTAATTATTGCACCATCAAATAGAAACAAAGTCGCAAGCAGTGAATAACTGCATTCAAATACCACTAATTTACTCCTTTTGTTTCAATTCACATGTTCTATTCCTCTGTTAATGTTGTTTGTTGAGCTATTGATTGACCTTAAAGGGGAATCCAACCCAAGGAGAGAATCAACCTTACAGGAAAGAGGAAAATGAGAGGAGCAATCTAAAAAAAGTTTCATCAAAATCGGTTATAAAATAAGAGAGTTATGGAAGTTTGAAAAGTCTAGTTGTTCCTTCTATGGGGATCCTCAAATTGGCATCATCGGCTTCAAAATGGCCGATCTTATGGACAACTCTCCATTCGTTTTGTACACAAATTTTCAGATTTTCCCCATTTTCTTTCGAAATATATCTTACCTCCTTCTGTGCTCAACATATGTTGTGTGAAATATATTTTCCCATGACATATTTTGAGCTCAGAAGTAAAGAAAACATATTTCGAAAGAAAATGGGGAAAATCTGAAAATTTGTGTACAAAACAAATGGAGAGTTGTCCATAAGATCGGCCATTTTGAAGCCGATGATGCCAATTTGAGGATCCCCATTGAAGGAACAACTAGAGTTTTCAAACTTCCATAACTCTCTTATTTTATAACCGATTTTGATGAAACTTTTTTTAGATTGCTCCTCTCATTTTCCTCTTTCCTGTAAGGTTGATTCTCTCCTTGGGTTGGATTCCCCTTTAATTTAACTGTAAGAGCGAACAATCAAGAGGGTACAGTTTGGGTTGGCATGGTATTAAATAACTATAGATGATATTCTTTGTTTCAGGCTGTCGATGAATTCTTCTCGAAAATGGAGAGTCAGAAACTGGACATGAAGGTTCTACAACAGGTAAATATTACTTTTAATTTTCATACAATTTATTGAATGTGCTTACTTTGGTTTGCCATTTATTGTGCCATTTTGGTGTTGTGTTTATGTTCTTTTAAAGAGAATCGAGTGTAGTGGGAAAGGTGAACCATGGGTCAAGAAAATAATTGTGAGCTTTCAAATTATTTTCAAGGTATTTAGAAAGAGTTCTATTGTAGGAAGTTCCACTGAAAAGGATTGCTCTTGAAATGCCCTCATAATGATAATATGACCAAAAAAGCTGATATGTTTGGGTCCCGAACATGTGAGCACATGTACATGTAGTCCCATTCATGCATTTTTGAGTGCTGTGTATGTTACTCTTAGAAGAATGTAGTGAATTTCCTATCATTTTCTTGATTCCAACACCTCACATTAATAAACAATTCTTATGTGCATTGGTATCAACCTTTCCAATCACTTTGAGACAGTTTCTTTTATGATTTAATCTCATGACTACAACACTATATTAGCTTTAAAGAAAATCATTTAAAATTAGAAGATAAAGAAGTTTTCCTCAAACTCCAGTATCTTTGATTCAGTGCATGATCTGCATATTAATTTAGAAGTATAGACCCGCTTACTAACCACATGCAAATTTAATAGATGTATATACAGTATGATGATAATGATGATCCACAACATTTCTATTGCCCCATATTTCTGTTGAAAACATTCAAAGGTGCAGTATGCAGATGATTATTGATGTCTATTAACTGTTTTTTCTCTCTTTCTGTCTATGAAGGAAAGAGATGCACTGAAGAAGCTGGACAATGTGAAGAAGGATCATGAAAAGAGAATCAGCTCGCTTCAAAAGAACCAGGTCAGTTTTGTTTATTTTTAATTCTATTTTTAAATATTTAAGTTTGAAGAACTGAAATCATAAACATTTAAATTCTTTCCCACTCAACTTATATGTACAGTCAACCTTGCCTAAGTAAAACTCACGTCAGTCAATTAATCTTTTAAGTCAAAAATCTTTTCAAAGTCAAGTTCTCTTCATATTCTTATTCATAACCCTTCATAAGTCATTTCCCCCCAGGTTGCGGCTATTTCTTCTGTCCCAACAGATGCTACTTATAAAGCAAGGTTGACTGTATATTAACTCTGAAACAAGAAAACACTTTGATGAAAGATGAGCAATGTTATACGTTTCATGCATGTAAAAGCAGAGAAGTCATTTTTATTTTATGGAAAATAAAGCATTTATTTTGAAAATTGATAACTAAATTTTGGATTTTCCTGAAAATAATCCTGCTTATAACTATTTTTCGTTACTGCAGGAACTGAACGAACATAAAGGCGCTCTGATTGAAATTAATCTGCCACTGGTAAGTATGGGCCATTATGATTGATAAATAAGACTCATTTGCAGGACAGGGTTCCCACAGTCATGGAAAATCCTGGAAAAAATTTGTGGTCATGGAAAGTCAGGGAATTTGGAAAATTTGTTAAAAGTCATGGAATTCTGTGTTCAAATTTCTGTGGGAACCCTGGGATGGCTGTGAGGGGAGGTGGAGGCCATCATAACGTGTCTGATTTTGGAAACCGTGCCAGAAAGGAAGTCATGGAAAGCAGCAATTTAGTCATGGAAAAATCATGGAATTCTGTTTTCAAATTTCTGTGGGAACCCTGCAGGAAAATTTTAGAAATTTCAATAGGAAGGGTTAATGGTATGAGAAATTCAGAGAGAGATTTTGAAATAACAGGCTCTGTTGATTGTGTGTATTACCTACCCAGATAGATAAGGAATGATCTTTGTTTGTGTATGTACAGGTTGAACTTCAAATCATGCCTCAAAACTCATTTATTTCAGCAGATGTGTAGTAATTAACCTAATTGGATGAGCCTGCGCCTTTGAATGATTTCAACAGAAATATGGCGCAATATAAACGCTGTGGAACATCATCATCAACAGGCTTTGCGGGTAGTGGGTAGTGCAGTAGCCAGTCAGATCGTTTGGAAAGTGATCTTTGTTTGTGTATGTACAGGTAGAACAGGCCCTGCGGGTGGTGCATAGTGCCGTAGCCAATCAGATTGATAGGAAAGTGATCTTTGTTTGTGTACGTACAGGTAGAACAGGTTGTGTGTGTGGTGATTAGTGCCGTAGCCTGTCAGATTAATAGGAAAGTGTTCTTTATTTGAATATATACAGATAGAACAAGCCCTGCGGGTGGTGCGTAGTGCCGTAGCCAATCATATTAATAGGAAAGTGATCTTTGTTTGTATATGTACAGGTAGAACAGGCTTTGCGTGTGGTGCATATTGCAGTAGCCAATCAGATTTATAGGAAAGTGATTTTTCTTTGTGTATGTACAGGTAGAACAGGCCTTGCGTGTGGTGCGTAGTGCCGTAGCCAATCAAATTGATTGGAAGGAGATTGATAGTATCATCAAGGAAGCTCAGACGCAAGGTGATCCCGTAGCTCTCTGTATCAAGACTCTCAGACTAGACACAAATCATTTCCAGATGCTCCTCAAGTAAGCTGCAGTTTTCTACAATTTTCCTTGTATTTTCTTATCATCTAACCCGAAATAACAAAATGGGGGGGGGGGGGGGTAATATGAATATTGTAGATGTGTTGATGTCTCATGGAACAGTTGTGAACTGTTGATCACAAGGTACTTTATTTGAATTCACTTTACAATTGTCTCTTGGCAAGACATGAATTTACACTTGCCACACTCGACCCAGGTGAGGTTAATGGGTACAAGTAGGAAGAAATTTATCGAATGGGTGATAATAATATGATGCATCTTGAGCACTTCACAGACTGGATTTAGTGCAATACAAATCACATAATTATTTTTACTGTTGCAATCACACAAATGAGAAGTATCATCAACAAAAGATTAGAGAAATTTGTAATAGGCATTACATGAATATTGAATTATTATTATTAAAAAATTCATCCAATTGAGAAAGATACAGATTCTATTTGTTTTTAAATTGTTTCTTGATTTTAAGATAGTATCATGTTGGGAATTGTTTATTATTTTCTTATTTTTTGCACCCAATCATTTTGTAAGAAATATATCTGAAGAAAATGTTGTATGCTTTGTATGAACAGGGATCCATACAGACAGTATGATGATGATGAGGGTGAGGATGATGATGAACGACCACAATCTATGATAGTTGATATTGATATTGCACTGTCAGCATATGCAAATGCAAGGAAGTAAGTTCATATTTGGTTCTCAATTCATTCCTAAGATCCTGACAATTTTCTTTATAAATGCTCCCCATTTATATAATGTCTTGCAAATAAGGAGTAAAGTATTAAATGTGTTTTACAATTGCGGAATAAGTCAACTTACTTGAAAAGTAGCATTTATATTTCTTTCCATATGTGCCTAGATCTTTAGAGCGGTCCCTACATCGTATTATGAATGTATTTATGGAATGTTTTATTACAGAAATTATGTGAGAAATGAAATTAAATTTACTGTCATCTCTATAATATTATTCCTTGTTAACCAAGTAAAATTAGAAGTAAATATTTTAGTTAAGAATATGGCACGAACATATTCATGTTACCTTAATTTGTTTTTAATTATGTAAGGTTAATAAAAAAATATGTTCTTCTTTTGATTATCTAACTATTATCCATTTCTTTCCTTTCTAGGTACTTTGTTCAGAAGAAGACATCTCAAAAGAAAGAACAGAGGACAATGGAATCATCTACCAAGGTACCAATATTTCACTTCTCACATATCGCTTCATAAAGAACTAACAACATTTTTTATTTGAATGTTAAATTGTTTACTCCATTGGGATGATATAAAGAAGGGAAATAATTCTTTACTTGTCTCCAAAAGTATAGAAACCCACCCAACATTAGTGTGCAATAGGAGTCTGGTTACTTTTCTTATTATTTCTGTTGATAATGTGGAAATCTAGTAGGAAGTTTTCAAATAGAAAATGTCAGATCAAACTGCAGAAAAATATGCTTGAGAACTTTGGTTCTTTGTATAGCTATTTAAATGATGTATATTCATATGCTCATGAAATAAAATACTAGTAGATGTTTCATTTTTATTTTTGCATCTATATATGTGATGCATCACATCGAAGTCACACACAAGTCGCCGAGCAAATTCAGCACAGTGTCGAGGAAATCGGCAAAATAATAAAAATTGTCTTATTTGGGGGGAAATATTTTTTTGATTGTCTGAATTTTCAATGTTTCTTGTATGCTCTGTAAAAAAAAAATGAGGCTTTAAAATGGATTGTTTTGTTGGAATCTTTGACCTTTTCTGGCAACTTGTGTCTGATTTTGATATGATGAGTCACATATTTCCTTGTACAATACTTTGGGGAATATCTTATCATAAATTGCATGGGGATTTTAGGAGAAAAACTAGTAGTATTTCTCAAGGAATGCTTATTAAACATCTTTCGTTGATAGGCCATCAAGTCTGCCGAGAAAAAGACCAAGCAAGCATTGAAAGATGTTGCTACGGTAGCGAGTATCAACAAATCTAGGAAGACATACTGGTAAGATTCAAGTGTTAATTTCTCAGGACATAGTTTTGGTGGACATAGATTAAAGGCTGTGTTATGTACCTTATGTATAAAAAGAACACAAGTGTTCAATTTGGAAGTTTAAACAGAAATCATAAAATTTCTACATGTATATCAAGATTTGTAGTATCCATTTTTCATCTATTTCAATACAAATGTCTGTACTTGTGTTTTGATGTTTTGAATCAATTTGTCCTTAATTGATTTTTGTAGAATTAAGAAAAAGAACCCCAAAGGCTCTGAACCAGTGCAGCTGCATATAGTAATTGCACTATACAAATATATTATTATTATTATTATTATTATTATTATTATTATTATTATTGTTATGATATATGCTATTATTTTATTACCATCATTTTGTTTTCTACTGAACAGGTTTGAGAAATACTACTGGTGTATCAGCTCAGAGAATTACATCATTATTGCTGGACGAGATCAGCAACAAAATGAAATCATTGTCAAGAAATATCTGTCTCAAGGTAACTTTAAACTGCAAGTATGAATAATCAAGTTATATTTAATCTTATATTTGCCTTGTTAATTTGTATATTTAATTTTGCTGTAATTTATTATCTATACAATTGATTGATGCATTGCATGTTTAGTTTGCAGGAAAATGTTTGGAATTCAGATTTTTAAAATGCCACAAAAAGAGTAATATTATCTGTTTTCATCAGTTGTCAGAGCTGAAATGGCTACCCAGGGAAAATAAAACTATAGTAATAGTATTGTTATTATCTCTTCTCTTTTCTTTCCATTTGTATAGGTGATATCTATGTTCATGCTGACATTCATGGAGCCAGTAGCGTGATCATTAAGAACCCCAAAGGCAAGATATTTATTTATTGAATGGATTATTAAAGAAATAATGAAAATGGCAGCCTGAAGGCTGAATTAAATCAGTTTACAAACATGAGCACAATCATGGCACAACAATATAGTATTCCAAGAGAAAAATATTGAATCATTGATTTTAATTTCATGGGGCCAGCCCCATCATTAAAAACTTTACTACATTATGCACTGTGTTGATATGAAGGATAATGCTACAAATTGTCCTTACTCATATTGGTTGATTTGAAAAGTTTCACAAGACAATCTGTATTTTACCTGTTAATAATTTATAGAACAGCCATAGCAACAAGTAACCAGATTTTTATTCAACTCATCCAGTCTAATTTCACATAAAATCATATCATTATTCAACACTAATTTGCTCAATGTCCAGATTCTGGAATAATATCAAATCATTTTATGAAATATTTGCCCTTCGAATGTTCTTTAATTTAGGTAATTTAAGGAATAATTTGACCATCTAATGCTCTGTAATTTAAGGAATTTTAGGAATAATTGTTTCATTTAGTGTTAACTTTCTCACATTTTCTGGAACAATTTTCTTTAATTGATCATCTACAGGAGGTCCTATCCCTCCTAAGACCCTACAAGAAGCAGGTACAATGGCTGTGTGTTTCAGTGTCGCCTGGGACGCTAAGGTCATTACAAGTGCGTGGTGGGTACGACATGACCAGGTCTCAAAGACGGCACCCACCGGGGAGTACCTTACTACCGGTAGCTTCATGATTAGAGGTAAGATGATTATCTGTCTTACATTTATTTGGTACCCATGACCAGGTCTCTAAGACCGCACCCACTGGGGATTACCTTACTACCGGTAGCTTCATGATTAGAGGTAAGATGATTATCTGTCTTATATTTATTTGGTACCCATGACAAGGTATCGAAGACCGCGCCCACCGGGGAGTACCTTACTACCGCTAGCTTCATTGGCAAAAGGAAGCAAGAAACAAAAATAACATTTCCTGTAAAAGAGCAAAACATATTCACCATTTACATTGATGTCAATGTAATCTCATCATGTCTTGCCTTAAATAAATTGTCTTTAACCTGGGTAATTGTTTATGTCTGAAATTTGGCCAGGAAGAAAGATGGCACAAAATAAAATATAAAAACATCAAAAACTTGATCGATATGTCACTTTTTTTTTTGTCAAAGTAGGGCAGTATGGTTCTTTGGAGAAATCGTTTTGTCAAGCCATACAGACAAGAGATTATTATCCCAATTGATAGGACATGTTAAGAAAACATCAATACGTAACATTTTTTTTTTCACTTTAAGATTTGTAGTTAATTATCATATGTTTAAATGAATCACAGAATATTTTTATAACATAACATAATTTTGTTGTGTCTCTAATCAGGGAAAAAGAACTACCTTCCACCTACACAACTTGTAATGGGTTTTGGCTTCTTGATGAAGGTAAGTGAATTGATTCAAATGACTGCCTTTCATTTTATATAGTAACAAAATAATAAAAATTGCAACAAGCTTCATTGCTCCAAATTTTCCTGAAAAACCGTCAATATTTCATCAATAGCATGCCAGAGTAAATAGTAAGAGATGCAGGTCTTTCCGGCATAGAAAATCCTTGATAGTTGTTTCTCTAATGCAATATTTAACTTCGGTATAATTTAGTAAACTATTAGAATTTCTGGGAAGATCCATCATTCAACAAATTCAGTATTTTGTCATGCATTGTCTATGCCTATATTCATCTATAACTTACTAGCTGGGACTACCATATTTCCTTGTTTGTTCTCTTTTAGATTGATGAAAGTTGTGCTTGGAGGCATAAAGACGAGAGAAGAGTACGCGGTATCGATGAAGATGAACTTTCATCTGTGGCTGATACAGTAGAGGTAACAGACAATTCTATTGCATATTTCATTATGTTAATTATTTAGAAGATTCTGTGCATTGCTAATTAATTGTCCCCGCCGAACGAGTTCGAGCAGGGGACTATGAAACGGGCTCCGTACATGTGTATGTGTGTGTGTGTGTGTGTGTGTCCGTCCGTCCATCCGTCCGTCCGTGCGTCCGTATGTGATCGAAATCTTCAATTTGCTACTCCTTCGCCATTTTTCATCAGATTTCAATTCCGTTTGCTTTATATGATAGCACTAGGTGATAGCTACAAAACTTCTTCACAGAATTTTGACCTTTGACCCTGATTTTTGACCTATAATGTTAATTGGCTACAAAATGCTACTCCTTCGCCATTTTTCATCCGATTTCGATTCTGTTTGCTTTATGTGATAGCACTAGGTGAGGACTACAAAACTTCTTCACGGAATTTTGACTTTTGACCCCTTTGACCTTTGACCTTGATTTTTGACCTATATTGTTAATTGGCTAAAAAATGCTACTCCTTCGCCATTTTTCATCCGATATCGATTCCGTTTGCATTATTTGATAGCACTAGGTGAGGACTACAAAACTTCTTCGCGGAATTTTGACTTTTGACCCCTTTGACCTTTGACCTTGACTTTTACTTATAATGCACATTGGCTACAAAATGCTACTCCTTCACCATTTTTCATCCTATTTCGATTCCATTTGCAATATGTGATAGCACTAGGTGAGGACTACAAAACTTCTTCGCGGAATTTTGACTTTTGACCCCTTTGACCTTTGACTGCTTGACTTTTACTTATATTGTACATCGGCTACAAAATGCTACTCCTTCACCATTTTTCATCCGATTTCGATTCCGCTTGCTTTATGTGATAGCACTAGGTGAGGACTACAAAACTTCTTCACATAATTTTGACTTTTGACCCCTTTGACCTTTGACCTTGATTTTTGACCTATATTGTTTATTGGCTAAAAAATGCTACTCCTTCGCCATTTTTCATTCGATTTCGATTCCGTTTGCATTATTTGATAGCACTAGTGAGGACTACAAAACTTCTTCGCGGAATTTTGACTTTTGACCCCTTTGACCTTTGACCTTGATTTTTACTTATATTGTACATTGGCTACAAAATGCTACTCCTTCGCCATTTTTCTTCCAATTTTGATTCCGCTTGCTTTATGTGATAGCACTAGGTGATGGCTAAAAACTTATTCACAGAATTTTGACCTTTGACCTTTGACCTTGATTTTTGACCTATATTGTTAATTGGCTACAAAATGCTACTCCTTCGCCATTTTTCATCCGATTTCGATTCCGTTTGCTTTATGTGATAGCACTAGGTGAGGACTACAAAACTTCTTCACAGATTTTGACTTTTGACCCCTTTGACCTTTGACCTTGACTTTGACCTATATTGTACATTGGCTACAAAATGCTACTTCTTCGCCATTTTTTACCCGATTTCGATTCCGTTTGCCTTATGTGATAGCACTGATCGTGATATAATGGGAATTTTACATTATCGGCGGGGACATATATTGCGCATCGCGTAATTTACTAATCCACTTGTTTTTAATTATTTTTGGTTGTAAAAAACCTCAAAAAGTCAAATTACAACAAATATAAATGCTGCATTCCATGTATTATATACAATCTTTTTTCTAAGACCAGGGTGAATATGATAAACATTGTATTTGTTTCCATAGTGGCTTATATAAAATATACTAGTAATATACCAGTAATGTTCTTTCAATCTTTCAATATAATGTCAGATATTCCATACAGGCTCAAAGATAAATTTACCTAGACCTAGCACAAATCATCCAATTATTCTTGTCTAGTTATTGATTGTCTGACAAAGCAGTCTATGCTGTCTGTACGCAAAAAGCCTCAAAAGGTCATGACAGACAGTGATTGTGTAATGAAGAAATCTATTTACATTAAATTCTACCAGTCAGATAAATAAACTTCTTTACAGATTTCTAGCATAAAATTTCTCGGTTCATCGAATAGTGTTCTTAAACTTGTTTTCCAGACGGACATCATTGTTGAAGACATTGAAGAGGAAGATGATGAGGATGACAGTGATGATGATGATGATGATACCGGGATGGACGATCAAAAGGAATCCCATGGGACAGATGTTGACAAACAGGAGGAAGAGGACAGCAAAGGTAATGTACAGTTCACTCCCATTATAATGAGCACAGTTGCAACAATTTTTTTTTTAAATAACAAAGCGGCTCTCCCTGTCTCAATTTTGAATGTGTGCAGATGTGTCTTTATGCCTATGAGTTTGGTATAATGAGATTTTGTTACAATGAGGTATTGGGCTTGGTCATTGTCTGGTCTTTTTTAGCAAAGAATTGATATTTTTTGGCAAAAATTTTGTAATTAATGAAAACAAACATTTTGATGTGTGTTCTTGTTATGTAAAACATATTGATTGTGATACAGTGGTGAATTGTTTAAAGTCAGATCTTAGTAAGTTGCAATAATATAGTTTAGTAATAGTTGATATGTTACAGAAATATGTCTAAGTGTTCTTTCATTATAAGTTTGTCATGCTAACCCATAATTTCATTGTTGACTTTTCCTTTTTCTTCAACTTTTGTGCGAACTGTAGATGAAACTGAAGTCAAAGTGGAAGATAAAGATGAAGATGACGATGAAGATGAGGATGAGAAGGAGAAGGTTACTGAAAAGGTGAAAAAAGAAGCAGATGAGGATAAGGAAAACTACTACCCTGATACCACTATACAGCTACCTCATATGCAGGCTGAAAGGTAAGTAAAAAGGAGTCCAAAATAAAACTGGTTTTAAAGAGAACAAAGAGATTTATAAATATTTACTCCATCTAGGGAACTTGTTCTTTCTGTTTGGTATTCTTTTTGCTATGTCAGGAATCTGATATATATTTTAATCCCATGCATTACCATGTTAAAGGGTTTACTTTGTTTGTCTCACATCAATTATTTATAATCCTTATCAATATCCATTTATGCTCTCTCTTTATTCAAAGTTAATGTTTTGCGTAATGTGCTCGAAATTGACTTTGGGCTTGAATGATAAATAACATAAAGAATGGTGTCATTTTTTTCAGATATGAGAGCCAGCGTAACCGTGGTGCTAGCATGATGAGTACAGGTAGCTACCAGTCTGCTGATGGTGATATTGATGAAGATGGCAAGGCTGTTATCTATCTTGGAGATGATAAACCTATCATACTTGGAGGACCAAAGGTTCAGCCTCAGGTATAGTCTGATCCTCTTTGGATCTAGTTCTGTGCCCTGTATTTGTAACATAAAGACTTGCAATCTATAAAAAGTTATGACCGATTTTATCTCAGTAGTCTCATTTGGAACGCAGATACAGTGTCATGGATTAGAATTAGGATATGATTAAGATTAGGGTTAGGGCTAGGGTTAGGATTAAAATCATCATCTTTGAAGCACCCTGTCCATGATGATGCTACCGAGAATAAATCAATTGTAACTTTTTATTGATGGTACATGTATTTCTTAATGATACAGGGCACTGGTTTCAGAACCTATTGAAAAAAAAAAAAAATTTGAATTTGAAATTGAAAATTGAAATTGACATTAAAATTGAACATTGAAATTTAAATTTAAAGTGAAATTGAATTAACATTAGCAAATAAGATTGTGAAATGGAGAGTAGTAACAACAAATGTACATCTTTTATTCAGAATATACAGTACATGTATATCCCTTTGTCTTACATGATAAAGACTGGTTGAAGGGAATGGAATAGGCTCTTCAAAGCTCTTTTTTTACTTTAGAGCATTCCAGTGTAAATTCACTGTTGAAATAGATGAAATAATGTAGTAAAATGGGATATGCTCTATTGTGATGCTCTGTTTCTTGCAAAGAGACATGGGAATCAGAACTGTAGACAAACATTTTTATATTTATTATGTAATACCATAGTTTTTGATGATCACATTTTGTTTATTGAATGAATACATATTTTTACGCTTTCTTTTTGCAGTATAAATCAAATCCCAAGTTGACCGCCAAGCAAAAGAGGTATGTATTTTATTTGTTTTGTTATTTTATTTTGATGTGTTTTTATCAATCTTAGCCATCTTCAACATCCCATTATTCTTTGCTTTTTATAGGGGGGGGGGGGGGCGTGTGGTTGTTTGGCTACATTTTATTGTGATTGGTGTATTCATGTTGTGTCACATCTACATATCAATTCCTTGTCCTTAGCTGTATTTCACCAAGTCGTTCATAAGTTACAAATGACTTGACATATGACTGGTGATCAGTTCTTGCACTAAATTATAAAGCATGTGATTAGTAATACCACCCAAGAACATGCTCTAGTTGTTTGTAAAGTCGTTCATAACGACTTGGTGAAACACCACCCCTGACCTTTAATTTTTGATTTTGCTCTGTGTTGATGAAAAATATCCAAACTTTATTTAAATCATTTTACATCAAAATTTATCATCATCATTACTTCTAGAGCAGATTACGAAGTATGAGAATAGTATGATTTTCTCTTCGTTTGACTGTCACTTTCATCATGATTTTGTTTCTTTTCTCTTGTAATGTTTGTAGAGACCTCAAGAAACAGAAGAAAAGACAAGAAGGGTTTGGCCAAGACATGAAAGATGAGAACACAGAAGCCAGCACCAGAGATGAAGGAGATGATAGCCAAGAAGAAGAAGAAGATGAAGGAGAAGCAAAGAATGAGAGAGTAGAAGAGGTGAAGGAGGAAGAGGGAAGGACAGAAGAACAGAATTCAGGCGCAGCTTCCGTCTCAAGAAGTGTTTCACAATCTAGTACTGTAAGTATTGATCATGAATTAAATTGATAAAATTGGTTGTGTGAACTTATTGAACCCCTCCTGAGGAGCCAAAATGTTTAAGAAATTTCCACATGTATATTTCCACCTTCACGTTATCACATTATGATATAATATTTATATGCCTCTTAATTATTATTTTTTTTTTTGAGAATGGCTTCAGCTATGAAACCATTAATTTATTGTTTCATGCAATAATTCTACCAGGTTCCCTCTTATTATCTTTGTATCTTATATGTTTATTACATCAATTTAACTTTATGATTCTAACTATCATGTTAGGTTGAGAGCATAAACAAATAAATGTGTTGTAGACAGGCTCATACTTGTTTGATCTTTGATTTACATGTACAGGTTGAATCTGTAAACCTACAATTGTCGTATCCATGTATTATTATTATTTTTTCCTAATTCCATGTTACAGAATACAAACCAACCCCCAGCCAAACGAGGACAGAAGGTAATTAATTTACTTTACTATCAAGTTTAATCTATTTGAATTATATTAGAATATCTATTGTGATTAGATAATCTATTATAACCTAGTATTTGTTATGTTGTTTTTAACAAGTAAGCTGAAAGTACAATGCCAGCTGAAAAGCTCACTTGTTGAATAGCAAATGTATTTGCACATGGTCAAGAATAATAGCTAAATTTAATTTTCTACCCCTTACTTAGCTTGATACATCATACACTTTCTATCGAAACCATTTGGGAGATATCATTTCTTTATAGTCTTGATAATTCAGTATGACATTTGTATGATTCTGTGATGATTTATTAAATAACTCTAATTGTTTCCATTTCATTTCAGCACAAGCAGAAGAAGATAAAACAGAAGTACAAAGACCAGGATGAGGAAGAGAGGAGACTTAAGATGGAAATCTTAGCAGTAAGTTCATTGTGTGCCTTATTATATGAAAATTTATGATAAATTACATATGGATAGTAACCAATGAGGATCCTTATTGCATAGACTATTTGCATAAAGTCTTACTTTGAACCAATCAGATGGGTCGTTTCATATTTGCAATTGATTTTGTTATTCTTATATTGTAGGTCTATGTTTGCACTGGTTTTCTCATAACCTTTTCCCAGTCAATGTTCTTTTGTAATATGTTCGCTCTTTATTTTGAAATAAATTGAATTAATTGAACTTTTATAACTTCCCCTCTCTTTCCATTCTCTATTCCTAATCTATGTTTCTTTTACTGGGCTTATTCTTACTCTTTTCACCTGACTCTGTCGCTTTCTTTCTTTCGTCATATCTTCTCTCATTTCCCCTCTTGTTTTCCTGTTCCCTCTTTCCCTCTCTTCAATCCCAATCTTTTTCAATCTGTTTGTGATTGTCTCTACCATATTCATGTTATAATAATCATTAAAAGACTATGTTTTATTTGGCCTTTTTTCTAGTTAAGTGATCATAGTGCTTAACATTTTACTTCACTCCCTCTCTCTCTCTCTCTCTCTCTCTCTCTCTCTCTCTCTCTCTCTCTCTCTCTCTCTCTCTCTCTCTCTCTCTCTCTCTCTCTCTCTCTCTCTCTCTCTCTCTCTCTCTCTCTCTCTCTCTCTCTCTCAGTCCGCAGGTAGTGCTAAGGAGGTCAAGGGTAAGAAAGGAAGGAAAGCCAAGCGACAAGAGGAGCAACTCCAAAGAGCGCATCAACAACATCTCCAAAGACAAAATAAGAACTCAAAACAACAACATGGTAAGCAACCTGGCAACAGCGAGAAGAATCCACAAAGAAACATCAGCAAGCATCAAGGAATGGCTGTTTTATCACAAGGAGGAACAGAAGGGAATCAAGAGCAGGGTCAAAGGTCAGAGGTCACAGAGGAAGTTCAAGGAGTTGGTGATGATGTAGCAGCGGAAGAGGTCATTGGAGGAGAGGGACTTGAGGAGGATGTTGCTCAGTTGGGTAAGAGATGACTTCTTTGTGTACCACTGGAAGAATGAAACGGGGGGGGGGGGGGGGGGGGGGGGTGGAATCTTACATTGTTTGTAAAGTAACAAATGACTTTTCGAATGACTGGAACATGTTCATTGATGCTACACCAATTACATTCTCAAGCATTTAGCAATAGAACTGAACACCGGTTGTTTGTAAAATCATACGTAACTTTACGAACGACTTGGTGACAAACCCCCTGTTAAGACAAGGACTATGAGTGCGCTTTAGTGTGTATTGTAGTCTTGTGAATACCTATTATTTATGCTTCAAAGTTTCAATGTAATTTTTTGTGGGATAAGGCTGGGTTGTAGAATTCAAATATTTATTTTACAACGTGATATACCCTTTAAAAAAGCAAACTTTTTTATGTTACATACCAAATAATTAGTTTAAAAGTGAGTAAGAGATTGTGAAAAAATAGTTGTGTCAGCATTCTTTGCTAATTTGAAGAAAAAAATAGAAAAAAAAGATGATGTATGTCTGTGCCTAAATCATAATATTGACATAGAATAAATGTGTTTTCATTAAAAAATATAAACAGAAGAATCGTCTATCAAGCCTGTAATAAAGACGCATACATGGCAAGCTAAGAAAAGGAAAGGAACAACAGAGGAAGAAAACCAGGTAATTATTATTAATTATCAAGCTCAATAAAGTAGCCGCAGGAACAAGGACAAAACAATTTGTAGAAATAGCATCTAGGACAATAACATTTTGTATAATATCATTCTAGAGAATTTGTCGCAAATGTTGATTTTGCAAGTATGTTGAATGATTTAATGTCTGTAAAAGAATGCAAAAAAAAAAAACTGTTGAAACTCCTTATCTATTAAAACAGAGCTAGTGGAATAAAATTTAGTCAAAATAAGCCTGAGTTTTTGATCCTAGAAGAACTTCGTCAGAGACAAAATGACAAACATGAACAGTAAACTAACACTAATAAAGTCAAGGACAGCGACATTTAGGGATTGTCAAGTGAGGGAGAACAAAGGGAACAGAAGGGGTGATTTAAGAAGTTTAGAGGAGGGCACCCACCCCTTTTGTTCCATTTGTTTTCTCTCACTTTGCCATCCTTAGCTTTGCTATCCTCGTCTTTAAGAGAAAATAGAAATAAAAAATGATACTTACAAAAATATGTAAAGTGTGCACTTATAGTAAATAAATAACTGATTCTATGAAAAAGTAATCATAATTGATTTGTTTATTCCCAGGAGGAGTCTGATGATGAAGTTGATGCTGTTGAAGCCAATTCAAGATTAATGGAGGTATGTTACAATTCTTTATTCGGTCCTGTTTTTATATTAAAGATACTGTGTTGGTCGAGGTCATGGATTTTATAGTAGAAATGTGTTTTCCTTGGTACCTTTACATGATCAAACAGCCTTGGTGACGCACCTTACAGGTCGTCTTCTTCAGTTGCTTTTCAATATTTTCTGTTTGTTCGGTGCATGTTGCCGTGTATTTATGCTGTGTTTGTTTGCAATGTTCATTTATCATATCTTGTCTATTATTCAATTATTAGTTAATTATTATATTTTATTGTTAAGCGCTGTGATACATGTTTATTCAGAGTCAGAGCTATATAGATGTCAATATTGTAGTTTAAGAGGACAACTACAAAACTATAAAATGAAGAAAATTTACAGTTTAACCTTTTCCATTTTTTCCAACACTGTTCACTACTTTTAACATTGATTTAAAATTCTTGTAATGTAATTCTAGTCAGAAAACCTTTTGAAGTGGCTCGATCAATGCATGAAATAAAATTTACATATCATTTCAAGTTATCAGATTCAAGAGATACAAATAAAAGATTTAGTTCAGAATCAAGAGTGTGAAACCATGTTTGACTGCTGATGGCCAAACTACATTTGTTTGTAAAACTGGGTGGGTGGTTGATAGGGTGTCAAAAAATTAATGTGTATCAATCGAATATGATTATTTAGGTGTTGGACAGTCCTTTAACATCACATGACTAAAATTCAAACCTGGGTATTGTTTGATCAGAGTCAGTTTGTAAGCTGATACAGAAAGCTGACAATAAGCTGATAATAGAGGGAGCAAGTTGGCTCAGTCGGTAAAGCGTCTGCCTGTCGAACCAAAGATCGTGGGTTCGAGTTCCACCCTGGGCGGATGACTGAAGCCTGCGTTGTGTGTTCACGTGCCCCTCTCCTGTTTCATAGACGCAGGCTATGTTACAGTGGAAAACACTCCGTCCCTCGGATAGGACGTTAAATGGAGGTCGGGTGTAAAGGAGAGTCACAACCTTTGCACATTAAATAACCATCTGCACTCTTTGTATTAGAGAAGGGGGAAACCTCGATGTAGTGGTCCACCTGCACACCCCCAATCAGTTATATTGGGAGGAGAGACCTATGGGTTACAGTGATTTAGTTCGCTTTTCGCCTTCCAGGCACAGGTGATGCCAAAACAAATAATGATAATAATAAAAAGCATTACTGCTTGGCAAACACTTGATAGCTACGAGAAGTAAACCCAGGAATTAAAGTATATTATTACTTGGAATCAAGGTTTAGTATTGATGTTGGTTGCTGTTATTTATTTCTTTTTAGGAGAGTGGATCTGTTTTGGATACTTTGACTGGATGCCCTGATCCTGAAGATCTACTACTCTTTGCCATTCCAGTGTGTGCACCTTACAATGTCATGAACAACTACAAGTAAGAACAAATATTTATTTTAATCCTAGAAGTGAAATAAGGGGTTTTTTCATCCTAGTATAAGAAGTAGCCTACATAATCTGTATTTATAGATTTTTCAGAATGTACTTGTGAGATATTATAAGACCTGGACATCAGAAAAAGTACATTGTAAAAATCAATGCTAGTCGACAGAAATAAAGTGAAAAGCTGCACACATGGTTACTTGGAGAATTTGTACTGAGTTTCTGCAGTTTAGTCAACTTAGTCATAAGTTAAGGAACTTGTAAGAAAACTTCTAATTCCCTATTCACACTGAGTAGACTGAGCCTTGAGTGGATAGGATTTTGTCAAGTATTTGTCTGATTGGAGTTGATGTGGTTACAGTTGCTTCTCATTCTAACAAGGCCATTGAGACCCAGCGAATTACCTCACCGATACAAAATCATGATATACTGAACAATATACTCACATGTTTGCACCAATTGGAATCACTTACAATAAACTCAGAAGGTCTTTCTACTATGTGTCCAATATAAACAGAACTTTTCTTATATTAAAAAATATTCAGATTACATTTCTTGTTCTAGAAATTTTTTTTGCTGTAAGTGTTGAAACTTAAATATGAATATATACTTTTGACTCTTTGTATGTGCGTATTCTGAATTATGGTGTTTTCTTATCTTCCTCTTGCAGGTTCAAAGTCAAACTGACTCCTGGAACAGGGAAAAAAGGAAAAGGTAAAGACAGAATATTATCAAATCGATTGCCAATAATAATTTCAGGGGGACCCCCCCCCCCCCCCCCCCCCCCCCCATTTCTCAGGAAAGAAATAAAAGTTAGCTTATTGTACATGTATATATGATGGAAACCTGCACAGATTAAGAAAAAACATTATTAATGATCTTTTAAGCATTTCTTGCCAAAGTAATGGAAGATCAAGGGGTGCAATTCAAAAGAAAGTTTATGTCAACTCAAATTCCCTAGAAGGCTATGTAAGGAGCGATGATATATCAATGTCCTTGGACAGTATGATTCTTAGTTTACTTACATGTTAAAACTTCTCTTTTCAAACTTATATTATTCAATACTTATCAGACATAAATTTTTTTTTGTTTTTGTATACAGCTGCAAAGACCGCCCTCAACATGTTTCAACATGCCAAGGAAACAACCCCAAGGGAGAAAGATTTATTCAAAGGAGTCAAGGTATGTATTCCTCAATGTCCAACCTTCATCTCACACTTGAAATGACTAGAAGTATTAGCCATTTAGGAAATTATTTGGTTTCTTGTAGGATAAAAGATTCATCTCTAACATAGATATCACTGAGAGTATCTAAATTCTATTGTTTATTATTATTCTTACAAAAATGAACCTAAGATTAGTTAGGGAACTGGTGTCATCAGTTAGACATTGTTTATTGTTCACAGGAGGGATTCATATTGATTTTTTTTAAATACAGTTTGTATCCATTGGGTATTTTTATATTTTGGATGTTATTGTGTTAAATAAATTGAATTTGATTTGGATTATGAATTAAATTTGTGTAAAGTTGGTTTTAAAGGTGATTGAAAGGAGATGGTAGTCCTGATATGATATACAACATGTTAACACTGAATGTGATTTCTTTCTAATAACAATGGATTATTTTGAACTGGTATTCTAATTTGATATGAGCAATTATTATTTTTACCTGTATTTTTGTCAGTTATTCATTTTGTCATCATCTTTTCATATGTTGTCTTTTTTTTTGTTTTGTTTATGCAGGATGTTGATCTGTCAAGAAACATACCCGGAAAGGTCAAGCTATCAGCACCCAATCTCAATCAAAAGAAGAGGAAAAAATGATGATGGAATAAACATATATATACTTTATATAGTCTTCCTTGTACAGTCTACTCCTGTTATATGGAGGACAGTTTAAAGCAAGGCACTTCTCCTGGTCTAATATCACATATGTGCTCATGTACTGTATAAGTGGTTATTTTCGCGGAGACTTTATTTTTGAGAATTTCGCGAGTCAGTCATGAAAATTTCCACTTCAATACAAGGCTATTTATAGTAATGAATCATCACCAAAATCATGAAATTTTGCTCACGCCGATTTCCCTAACTAGCCAAAAACTGTGAAAATATCTGAACGCGAAAATATTGGCTTATGCAGTATATGTACAGCTTTGGGAATAATTATTAAGACCAAATTATATGGGAGTTTGATATGATTTTGTCTTATCATTTCCCAAGCTGTATAATATTATATCTATGTGACAGATTTGTACTTATATTGTAATAAGGGAAATGGGGAGTTTGGATCTGTTCAGATTTGAAAGAAAACAATACAATCTGAGAGATACAAATTGACTGCTCGTTACGAAGTTGTTCTGAATCAGCCGCATTACATTGATGTCTGAGTTGTTCTGTAGCATAAACTTACAGTTCACTCCCTTTCTTCAAGTACAGATAATAACAGGATTTAATCATGTTGATAAAGCCATTATTCTGATTCCAATATCAAATGGTCATGTTGAAACCTACTGTATGTGTTCAGTACCCTCTGTACAAGTATTTCATTATATTGAGATAATTGGGTTATTATGGGATTGGGTATTTCAAAAAATTTTATATCTCATCAGAAACACAAATTGTGCATTTTCAGGCCAGAGAGGCGGTACTTACCCTGATATATGAAAGAGAATGCTGTCCATAACAATAATAATAATAATAATTCAAAAATTGTAAAAGCTTTTCTTTGTGTATGAAGTATGACATTACCAAGGACCTTTGTAATTGCGATGGCAATCATCACACCTTTGGGATCTAAAAAAGGAGGAGTGAGGGGCTTGAACTGTAGGCCTACCACTTGTGGTATGATTAACCCTAATCTGCCCGGGCTCTTTTTGAAAACATATACGCGAATTTGGTCTCAAAAAATGCGCAAGACTTCAAAGAAAAAACTCATGAAGCGCCGCGGATTTAGCTTCTAGCATCAAAAATTTATGGCAAAAAAATGTCTAGGGGGGCTAAATTAGCCCCCCCCCCCCCCCCCCCCCCCCCCCCCCCCCCGGGCAGATTAGGGTTAGACCTTGTTACAGAATAAAATAATGTGAACCTTAGAAACTTAATTGTTATAATGTAACTTTGAATAGCCTGGTATATTTCAGGATAAATAGAAAAACCTTGAAAGATATCATTGACTTTAGTGGGTGATCAGTGATGGATCCAGGCGGGGTGAGGGTACATGCCCTATCCCCCTATAATTTGAGAATCACTCATTGACTTTATGTGTTGAATTCAGAACATTTTGCCCCCCCCCCCTTTTTTTTTGCCACATTCTGGATCCACCATGGTGAATTTTTCTGTGAATTTGTGGCATTGGTAAATGTTTCAGGGAGTCTTGGATTTTATTTTATTTCAAGTATATGTTTAATATTTGACACTCTTCAACTGTAAGCTTCAAATCCTAAAATTATTAGTATTTTGAACCTGTGAAGTGGTTATAACTATTCCATTTGAAATAATTATTATGAATTTGGGTTATTAAGTTTCATCTCTAATTTCAGTTGTATTCAACATAAGTAATACATCTATGAAAGCTAAGCAGTTATTAGTGCAATGTAAAAATTGTCAAATAAATCATGTCTTATTAAAAAAAAAAAATTTCATTCCTCTTTGTTTGATGCCTTCCTTAGTAATGAGTTATATATTTCTTCTCTTGATCAGACTACAGTAGAAACTCTTCATGACAATGTCTTTGAGACCAAACAATTTTACTTGTTATATCAGTAGTCAATAAACAATTCAAAACAAAACATGTATAATTCATTATGACGTGAGAAAGAGTTAGTTATACCATGCAGGTAATTTGTTATTTCAGAACTTTCTATATTGATAAAATAGAGAGAGGGATAAAGATTTTGAATTGTAATTCAGTTATTGTGGTACAAAAATCATTGTGAGGAGTGAGACACAAAGGCTTGCATGAACAAAGAAAAGAGAGAGAGAGAGAGAGATAGAGAGACCCTAGTGTGATACAATGTAGATACATTGACATGTAATGTAGTGATAATGGGTATATTGACGGAACAAGAATGAAAAGACAATGAAAAGGGAGAGAGAGAGGGTAGGGGATGGGGGAGAAAGAGAGAGATAGAAATGTAAAGAGGAGAACCTGAGGGTTGGGATATTGGGGTGAAGGAGGAAAAGATACTAGTAGTTGAGAGGCAAGGGCCGAAGAGAGGGAATAAAAGTAGAGAGAAGGGAAGATATGCTGTCCAAAGAGAAGGGACTGACAGAGAGAGAGAGAGAGAGAGAGAGAGAGAGAGATCACTGGAACAGAATGTCCAAGAGAGTCGTAATATATTCCATCTCTCTCTTCTCCGAGTAGCCTTTGATCATGTTTCTTTCATGAAAAGAAAAGGACAGCAAATCACAAAATTCATTCCATGTCTTGCATGAAGGATTATTTATATCATGCATTTAATTCTTTAGTAGTAGAAGCATGCAGACTAATAGGTTCAATTCATAAACCATATTTATATGAACAATGAGAGTAATACTTTTTATAATCTGGCGCCTTGGTGTAACACTAATTATAATCAAAATGGCAGCTTCCACGGCTGATGCGATCCAATCTTCATCCGTGGATCAAAACGAAGAAGTGTCGTCGAGTAGTGATAACTTGGAGGCAAATCAGAGGTCAGATGCAAGTGGAGTTTCGTCAAGTAATATTGGAGGACTTTCCAGTATGGCAGATGACAAATCAAGTGAAGTTTGTGCATCAAGTAGTGAAGAAAGATCCGTCGCAGGAGGGAGCGGAACTTCACAAGACGTCGTGCCCGCAGGAGCGGCTAGCGTGTCCAGCACGTTTACCCCTATTGCAGCTGAAAAACGTAACCGCAATGACGAATCGACTACCATCAAAGAAGAGGGTGATAAAGGCAATCTAATTGATTCGAAAGATGAACAAAGAGCAGATTCATCCAGTATTCCTGTACAGACAATAAACAAAATGGAACCAAGTTTTAAAATGCCAGAATTGTCTTCGAACATGATTTCAAAAGGTCCCAAACACGGACAAGAAAAGAAAGTAAACCTCCATGAAACAGCATCGTCATCATCATCATCAAGCTCAAGTTTTGCAGTTCCATTACCAGCTGGAGGACCTAAAAAGGGGACATTTGCATTTGCATTGCCTAAGACTCTTCCTAAATCAAAGCATGATTCTTTCCAAGGAGGTGAAACTGTTCCTTCAAAGCAGAAAGAGAAAGATAAAAGTGGACAAGATCAGGCGGATACCTCAAAGAAAATTGAAGTTGACAAAAGGCGAGAAGGAAAAGAGAAAGCAGCTACTCCTGCTCCTCCTCTTTCATACAAAGAACCATCATGGAGTGGTGTCCCAGAACAAGAATATCACCTTGAAGTACTCAAAAACGGAACCATCCTCTCTAAAATTGCATTGAACGACAAACCATACCATGTGTTTGGAAGGTTAGCGTCATGTGATGTACAGATGGACCATCCCTCCCTGTCACGTTACCATATGATTCTGCAGTACAGACCTACAGGAGATGGCGAGCATGATCCAGGATTTTATGCCTATGATCTTGGGAGTACTCATGGGTCGTTCCTCAACAAGCAACAGTTAAAAGCCAAAGCATATTACAGGATGAATGTTGGCCATATGTTCAAGCTAGGAGGAAGTACAAGACTCTTTATCTTGCAGGTAGATGAAAGGATGATCGATGATTCGAAGCGAAGGGATGGGAAGAGAGAGATAATCTTTTACACATATGATTAGGCTATAAAGTCTCAAATTATAACTTCATTTATGATTATTTTTAAGGCACATTTGCCAGGTTTTAAAGTCCCAGACCGGACCGAGAAATGAAAACCAAAATTACATATAAAACGAAAGCTAATATTTCTTCCTAATACAACAATTCCCAATTTAAGCATTTTTATCTTCCATTTAGAAAGTATTTCATTAAAAAGGTGATCGAACCTCAACCAGGCCATCCCTCCCAAGTATTCGTAAAAGTATCCCTATTATATAATGCGGCTGATGACGTCAAAGAAGTTTAAGGGAATGCTGCTGCCAGGCATGATAGGGTTTCGGCTTTAGAAAACATGTTTGTATTGCTATGTCAGAACAATAGGCCCCATGTGTGCTAGAATTCTATTGTTCTGACATAGCAATACAAACGTGTTTTCTAAAGGCGAAACCCAATCATGCCTGGCAGTAGCATTCCCTTAAACTTCTTTGACGTCATCAGCCGCATTATATAATAGGAGTACTTTTACGAGTACTTGGGAGGGATGGCCTGGTTGAGGTTCAATCATCTTTTTATGAATACTGTTATGAATATTTAATTTATTTTGGGGGTATTTATATACCCCTACTTAGCTTTCAATCGATGTAAGGTTGTATTTACTCCGTCAACGGTCTTTAAGACTTAATAAGAATAATAATAATAATAAGAATAATAATACTTAATATTTATACCACGCTTTTCCCAGTAAGCCCAAAACGCTTACAATACATAATCTTGAAGTTATGTCAAGTCTTAATAGCTTGATAATTTTTATAGTGTGAGTTTTTTTTTTTTTTTTTTTTTTTTTTTAATGATGGGTAAGGAAGGTGATGCAGGAAGGAAAGAAGAAAGGTTTACAAGTGAAACAAAATGCCTTTCAGGACATTGAAGCAGGTTAATGCATTTTTCTAGACCTTGTTTGTTCAATATTCTAAATTAAAAGTCAAGATATATTTAGGAACAGAAAATAGGAATGTTAGGTGACTGGAAACCTACTTAAATTCTCAAAATGGTCTAGCCCCATTGTAAGCAGTCATGATTTTGAATGTTAATCCAGGGACCACTTTATAATATGTAATCTAGGGGCAACCTAGTGACCAAGAGGAAGGATCTGAAATGACTATCACAGAGCTGAAAGAACTCCGACAAAAACAGATGATGCAGATGGAGGAAAAAAAGAAGAGAAAAGAGGAGAAAGAAATGGCAGCTAAGAATGCACAGGAACAGAAACCAGAAGGCATTGATTGGGGTAAGCCTACTCATACTGATATGGTGGGACACAGGCACGTACACGCTAGAAGTGTTCACCCAAATTTGAGCTGTGGGTTCCCAAATTTAAGAAGTTTTTAATGAACCCTATACATAGCTATCTTAAAAAAAGTATGCTTCAGGCTCTGTAACACAAAGTTTTGCAATCAATTGTTAATTTTAAATAACAATTCTGATTGGTTGCTGCTAACTCTTTTGAACGTGAAACCCATGCAACATGGATTTGATTGGCAGCTGTGATTTATCAGTTGATTGCAAATCTATGTGGTTTGAGGCCCTGGACTCCCCCATGAAAATAGTTGATTTGGTGCCCCTTTGTTGGGAGGCAAAAGGCATTACCTCATAAAGTATTCATATAGTTAAAAACATCCTCTTGGTACTAAAAAGACAGTATAACTGAAATATGTGGAAAAAAATGCTTCAATGATGCATACATGTACAGTGCACTTCTGTTATTTTGAGATGCTTGTGACCAAATCACTTGCTCACCTCATAATCATAGGCTTGCAGACATGTGGTCATGTTTGAAATTGGGACTTTGGGAAATATCACCTTAATTTAACAAAATCATGTTTTAACCATTCTAATTGTAAAAGGAATAGACTGTATTGGATTGATTAGTCATTTGCAGACCCAGTAATGCTGAGAATCATATACAGTACCCTGCTTGCTTAGACTTCATAACAGTTGACTATGATGGTACGAGGCCATGAAATCATAAGTTTAAATACTTGTAGAGTAATTATACTCATTAAATATAATTGATTGCTAATTACTAAATAAAATCAAACTGGTATCTATTTTTTTAGGTATGGGAGGTGATGAAGAAGAGGAAGATTCTGATGAAGAGAATCCCTTTGCTACCATGGAAACACAAGAAGAGAGAGAAGCTGCTTACATCAAAGATCCAAAGAAAACACTACGAGGATTCTTTGAGAGAGAAGGTATTTATTTTCCATTGGATGTGAAAAGATCTCAATCAAAATCCAAACTGCTCCATGAGTTGGCAATTCTAGCTGATGTGATTTCTTTATACTGTATAAGGGGTTATTTTCATGAATTTTGTGAGTCCATCTTTGCGAAAATTTCCACTTCAACATTTAAGGCTAGTAATGGTAATGAAAACATCACCAAAAAATGGGAAATTATCCACTCATGAATTTCTCAAACTAGTCCAAAATTGTTAAAATATCTGTACATTAAACCTGGTGTGTAGTTTTGGTCACAAAAAAGGAATTTGCATAAAATCGATTAAATAT
This sequence comes from Paracentrotus lividus, assembly GCA_940671915.1. Lineage (NCBI taxonomy): Eukaryota > Metazoa > Echinodermata > Echinoidea > Camarodonta > Echinidae > Paracentrotus > Paracentrotus lividus. The sequence continues at coordinate 61,586,341 of CALNVZ010000174.1, forward strand.
AGTCTAATGTTGTTCACATTGCACTAAAAGATATGTGTGAGAGATTTTGTGATATTCCTTTTACGATTTCCAGTGAATTTCAGTGGAATGTTTGAACCCAAACATAATCCTAACCGTTTTTGAGACCTTTGCTTGGGTGTCCAGTCCCCCGAACTCCTCGCATGAATGGAGCGTAGCGATCTGTGTGTATCACCCACACAAGTCAATCCCCATTGGTTTTCCATGTGAACGCCTAGTGCACACTGAGATGAGTCGGATCCCCGACTTATCTTTTTTTATAATTATATCGTGAAATAAAGACACTAAAACGAGATTTCATGTAATATAGCTTTCTCTACTATAGTTATAAGATTCAGTCTTTCATATTATCTAACTGTGAATCCAAATTAAATGTTTCCTTCTCCCAACACTATACACCAGCTTTAATATATTGGCTTATACAGTATATCTTATCAATGTGACTGTGGTATCATGCCAAAGAGAATATTCTTGACACATGAAAAAGAAGATAAGTATATGGCATGAATTTCTGTTCCAGGTTTTTTTTTCTCTTAAAATTTCCAAGCAATGGTTATCCTTCAGTTAAAAGCTACATGAAAAATTGGAGTAAAAATATTGGAATACAACTTTAGTTCTTATATGTTGTCCAGTTTTATTAATGATATTCGTTTACTTCTAATGAACAATTGCTCTTTGTTTTTCTGTCTGTAGATGTTGAGCTAGAATATGAAGTGGATGAGAAAGGGAGCGGATTTAGCCACCAATATGTCTGCAGAATACAGTAAGTCACTGTTTTTTAGCATTCAATCTCTGTGGGGTATTTCTTCTGCCCAATAGCTTCAGTAAAAGCTTAGATTTCAAGAAGAAAATGTACAATGTATGTTGCACTTCTATTTCTAATAATAATGATAATAATGATAGTGATAAAAATAGAATATAATTTGGTTTATTAACATCAACATTAACTGAATACTGATGTACCTTGTAAAAGAATCTGATAAAGCTGTCTTTTTGCGTCCTTGCAGATTACCTCTGGATGATTCTGTTGGGAATCCCATCTATGCTGAGGCTGCTGTGTCAGGCAAGAAGAAAGAAGCTGTATTAGCTTGTGCCTTGGAAGCTTGTCGAATTCTAGATGCCCATGGAGTTTTGAGACAGGCTACACATGGTATGATAGTACATGATTTTATTTGTAATCAATCCTAGATGTTTGCCCTGTCTGCATATCTCATGTCATGACATCTACACGCAGCCCAGTTGTAAATCTTATCCTTCGGTGTCCTGCACAAGGGCAGGCCCACACACGTGGGGAGCATTTCATGAAACAAATATTCACTTATTCTCACCGACAACTGTTATAAGCTACTGAAATGCTTGCATCTGATTGGCTGAGAGCAGATTTGTCGGATAAAACGTCCAACAAGTCCTTTCATGACAACCCCCCCCCCCCTCCCCCAGAACCCTCTCTCTCTCTCTCTCTCTCTTGGACCTTCTTCATTACTTCATATGTTTCTTCAACTTTCAGTCCACATTTTGTTATGCCTAAAAATGTATCCTATTCAGTTTTCTCCTGTCTCTCCTGATTGTTTCTTGCAGGATTCTTCCATCATTCACTCTATTTAGTACTTTATCATTTGTTTATCAATTTTTACCGCTAATTCCTTCCATTATTCTTCACAATCACATTTCTAGACTATCAATCCTTGTTTCTTGTGCTATCCTAATCATCCATGTCCCAGATCCATACAAAGTGTTGTAAAAAAAGGAAATGTTGTTCCTTTAATGCTCTCATATCCTTTGCACAATTTAATACCCTACACACCTTGATTATGAGATTTATCGATTCAAGTGATTAATCGAGTTCATGTTTGGCCTAACCCTCTCTTTCTCCATCATAAACCTTATAATGTCAGGAAGCAAGAGGGCATATACATTTCTGTCTTTTATATAGTGTTAGGAACATCCAACACTCATTTCACTGTTATCTATATGAAGTATATAAATGGGTCATTTGCACATTATAATTTAGAAGAACAAAAAAAAAAAAAAAAAAAAAAAAAAAAAAAAAAAAAAAAAAAAAAAAAAAAAAAAAAAAAAAAAATTACCATTGAAAACATTGCACCTGAGTTTTAGATTTGTTTTCCAAAAATGTTGATATCTTGAAACATGTACATCATTTGCAATTAATAAATTTTAATTTAACAAATATATAATTATCAATCCACAGAAAGTAAGAAAAGGAAAGCCAAGGACTGGGCTCAGGATGATTACTATGACAGTGATGATGATACATTCCTGGACAGAACTGGAGCCATTGAGAAGAAGAGGAAACAACGGATGAAGAAAGCTGGGGTTATTCAAGAGAAGGCTGAGACATATGATTCTCTGGTAGGTGGCTTGGAATTCAAATACACTTGTTGTCATCATCATCATCATTGTCATCATCATCATCATCATCATCACCACCACCACGATCATCATCATTGTCGTCATTGTTATCATCATCATCTTATCATCATTATCATCCTCATCCTTATCATCTTCATCGTTTGATGCTTTTTATGAAAAGACTCTAAATAAATTTAATGAATCGAATTGAATATAAGGTGGCAATTGAAACTGACTGATCATTTTAAAAGATTAAAAAAACTGACTGATCATGTTGTTTGTATAAGTTTGTGATAAAATATGTCCCTTTATTTAAGTGTATTAATCATTGATACTTCAAGATGATAAATACTCTTAGAGCTCTGATTTCAGATGAGGCATTTCATTTGTATGCATTTTGATCATTGATGCTTAGGGTGCAAACAATTTTATGAAGCGTTGTTATTGCTCCTATAAAGAAACTATAAAGACTTGTGTATATTCTATCATATAGCTGGCAAAACTTGCTGAAGTTGATGCTGAGCTGGTGACGACAGAAAAGCAACTTGAAGAAGCCAAAAAAGGTAATGAAATCATTTAAATGATTGTTATGAATTGTCTAGCATTATCTTCATACTGTAAGTCATTACCACTCAGTCTGAGCAAAACAGTATTGTAAACATACTCAAAACAGTTCAGCATTTTGTGTTTGTACTTAAACCATTTCATCCCCTGTTATAAGCTATTTTATTTGAAAAATCAAATTGTGCGTTGCAACAAGCCTCAGACAGGGTTTAGGGTTGCCATTGCTTATTATTGTATCAGAGGCGTAAATGAACTGTAGACTTTTGATTTATCTGAAACAATCGCAATGTTTCCAAATATGAATCTCTTTACAGTTTAAAACGATTCTTGTCAAAAGCATTTTAAATTCTGTTTTTCTTTCTGCAGCTCAACCAGTCGCAGAAGGTTCTGACACCCTGGATGATTCCATTGCAAGCCTGAAGGCTGGTGGTAGCTTTGAAACAATCATTTTGATTGGTTCACAGTGAGACTGTTATGCAAGAAGTCCATGTAACAAGAATCCTGATTGGTTACTACTGATTTGCATTTGATTTGAACTTTTTCTATGTTACAGGGCCATGGTCAATAAATAGCAGCCAGCAATGTTTTGATTTCTGTTTTTCTGTCTACAGCTCAACCAGTCGCAGAAGGTTCTGACACCCTGGATGATTTCATTGCAAGCCTGAAGGCTGGTGGAAGCTCACATGATAGAGCACAGAGGGCTAAACTCAAGTTCAAGGTCGTAGATCTCAGGAAGGAACAGTTCCGACTTCAGAAGCTGGTCCAGATTGCTAGGCCTACACACATCCCAGAGCCTCCAAAGTATGTTTACAGTTCAGAGCTGATGTTTTGGGAGTGGGGGCATTGCTTTTTAATTGCTATTTTTTACATTTACACTTTACAGTTGGTCCTGGTTTATTTTTGAGTATCAGGGCCCCATGGCATGAAACCCTGCCATCAATGGTAACTTCCTTGAATTTGATTGGCTATTGAGCAGTATTACCATGGTAGGTGTTGATGGTAGAGTTTACCATTAAAGCCCAAGTATAGTTGTTGTAGAGAAAATTGCATTTTTCAAAAACTTACTCAACTTGTCCTAATATTGTCCCAATAACATATCAATACATGGGCAAGTAATATAACCATGTGCCATGCATGTCTTTTCATGATATGTTATAGTTAGCATAAACATGGGGAGATATTCATCAAAATGAGGCCATACTTCCTTCACTCTCACCCCAGAACTCTGGGCATGCCACACCTCTGCTGACTGGTATGGGGTGTGGGCATTCTGTGTGTATCAGTCTGTGTATCAATAGCATATAATTTGCACACAAACCACTACACATTGCACTCTCCCCAGTGTGATCCTGTTTAGGCACGGCCCAGAAACAAATCGATTTACACAGTTTTGTTGCTAAATTCAGGTCTTAGAGTGGATTTTATAACAAATAATTTTGAACACAGAGGTTATTTGAGGTATTAATTCATATTATTCTGCTATGGAAGTAAAACAAAAAATATGTTCTCCCAAAACTATACATGAGCTTTAAGGGTAAGTTTTTACCAACAGTGCCCAGATGATTCAGATACTAAAAAAAAAATAAAGTGCATTATGCTTTTTATATAAAAAAAAAAAAAGCTTGACTCAGTTTTGATATCTTGAAATATTAGAAGTCAGAAATCAAGTAAAATAAAAACATAGTATCACAAATGCAGAAACCATGTATAACTATGTCCACAAAATCAGTTGTGGATGTAAGACTGAAAATGACAGCATTTGAGTTTTATAATTTCATGGTGAAATGCTGTAATCTCATAGACCTTCATAATATAAATTGAAGTGATTTTAACCTATTCCCTGCACAAAGATATTGTTTTCTTTAGGATCTATTGATTTATTTTAATTATCGATTTAAAATATTTTCCCTTCTGTTGCTTTCAGACTGAAGCCCCTTGCTAAGGGCAAAGCTCTGCCTTTGACTGGTTCAATGAAATCCAAATCATCTTTCAAAGACAGATTCCAACCAAAGGTAGGCACCATACTCATCAGTAGACATAACCTCTAATACTAGACCCCCATTCCTGTATGTCCCCTAGGTCCCTTGATTGCTTATATTAAGTGATATAAATTGATTGAAGAAGTTTAGTGGTGCAGCATCTCAGGGTCATTTATTTGGAAGGCTTAAAGTAATTTTTTCATGTTGATAGTAAACATAATTCCCTCTTGTCAGAATCCTTGTCTCGAAGAATTGGCTTTTTTTTTGTCAGGAGGTAGATTATGCTCAATATTAGTATGTATGTTTGAGAACTTGTGATTGGGTAGTTCCTTCTTTCCTTTTGTTAATAAATTGTGTATATTATCTTGCCATTCTATCTTACAAATACTGCACACATTGTTATCAGCTCTACAGACTCTAAAGCACATAAAGAATATGCTTCTTTACTTTTAATGCTTTTTTATCTCTCTTTCTCTCTCTCTCTGTCGTAAAGATCCAAATAAATGCTTTCAAGCTAAAGAAAGAAACGGAAGAAGAGGTGGAAGAAGAAGAGGAAGATGAAAATGAAGGTAAATAGCATTCAACAGATCTTATGAAATGAGCCAGATACAATCCAATTTCATTATAAAATGAGATAATCTGCTTGGACCTAAGTGTCTTGTAAATTGATGATTTTAAGAATATTTCCCATCAGCAACAAATGACTATAGCACATCCCAGCAACTATTATATTTGGAGGTAATTATCTGTATCACTACTGGGCTGTGAGAGTAGTTCATAAGTTATTAATGATTTACAAACGCATGGTGATCAGTTCTTCTGCTAAATGATTAAGCATGTGATTAGTATAGCACCTAAGAACATGTTCCAGTTCTTTGTAAAATAATTTGTAATTTTTCGAATGACTTGGTAAAAATACCCCCAGGCCTGCACCTAAAATAAATGTGTATATCTTGTTTATAAACAAGTACCATTAGTATGTATCAGAGTAGCACTGGTCATGACTTGTTATGCATTGTATTAAAGGATATCAGATGAAAACCAATTCCCTATGCTTGTAAACTATTCCGTTTGATTTGTTCCCATTCCCAGATGCCGGTGATATTGAAGTTGAGAGTCATCAAAGTACACAAGAAAAACAGGTGGGTTTCTTCGTAGATCATTTGCCAAAAGTTGTAACCACAATTTTTTTAAATTCGTGCAATTTGAAATAAATCAAATTAAAAAAAAGCAATTGGATCTCGTGACGACCTTTTACAGTGGTGAGGAGAGGAAGCTTTTAAAGTGGTACAGCCATGTTTCCCAATCAGCCGGTCTTGCAAAGACAATCTTACAAGGGACAAGACAGAGGAAGCCGTATATGGGGAAGAGGTGGGAAGGAAATATGCGGGTATATACAGGGATGAAAATGGCAGAGTCCCAAAGAGCAGTGGAAGACATAATAGGTTGGTGGGGGATGTTGGTCACACCTTCGCTGGTGCCCGTACGACAGCCACAACTGTCAAATGACAGGCAACAGGTAATTTTAATCTTGACTTTCTTTGTATAATTGTTTATCTTCTATTTTCGTAATACTTCAGGGTCTCGATCGTCCTTCACAGGAGACGGGGAGTGATAAGATTGAGGCAGGGGAGAGGATGGAGGACGAACCAGCCCAGCCTCCGAGAGTGTATGGGGTTACCATGCCTCCCCCTCCGTCACCATCATCATCATCATCAGCCCAAAAGATAGATGCCATAAGTGATGAGATGGATACCACACCTGTTGCTATGGCGACGAAAAAGAAAGATGCCAGCCTCTCCTCATCATCATCCCAAGCTAAGCGTGTATATGGTGTCACCATGCCCCCTACCATGCCCCCTGCTATGTCTGAGGAGCAAAGATTGGATGTTGCAGAGGAACGGGAGGAAGATGAGGATATGGTTCCAGTGAAATCCCAGAAGATGTATGGTGTAGCTTTGCCTCCCTCAATCAAGCAAGATACCACCGGTAACTTGTGTAGTGTTAGACTTTATTGAATTTCTTGTTTAGGACATGGCTGATTTGAATGTGATCAATAGATATAACATCACAACTTCTGTTAATTTTCTTGAAGATTAGTTAGAGTTCAGAAATTTCTGTTTTCAATCTTATAAAAATATGGCTAGTTAAAAGGTCACAATCAATCCATACAGATTGTGCTATTTTCACCTTTAATCACCAATTAAGGCTGCCCCTAATTCTTCTTATTCCCTATTGTCTCTAATGAAATTTAGATGTTAATGATACACTAATGACCCATTAAATACCATGAAAGCTGTAAAAAACCTCTAACCAATGTACCCTATGTGTCTTCAATTGCTATTTTTAGAAAAGAGACTGGTAAAAGGTCCTTCTCGAGGACCAAACAAGGCAGAGTTCATGGAGCGGTATGGGGGAGATGGGTCAAGCCACCAGTCTGTAGGAGGTATGCTTGCATCATTGCGTGATAGTGAAGCAGATAAGATGGAGGAAGAGGGTGAAGATTATACCGACTGGCAGCCTCCTACTGGTAAGAATATGATTTGAACATCCCACCATAATATGATAGTAACAATAATGATATTAGACAATTAATTTATTCATTTGTCTCCAACGGTAGAAACCAGGCAAATTGGTAGAAACACACGCAACTGCTGTGTGATAAATATTGGAACCAGACAGCTATGAAAAAAAAAATCATAGCCTGCCCGGGCGGGATTCGAACCCACGACCTGTGGATTGCTAGACCACCGTCATAACTGCTAGACCACTGGAGTGCCCGTAGCGATCAAGGTTCATACTATCCCGCCCGGGCAGCCTATGATTTTTTTTTTCATAGCTGTCTGGTTCCAATATTTATCACACAGCAGTTGCATGTGTTTCTACCAATTTGCATGGTTTCTACCGTTGGAGACAAATGAATAAATTAATTGTCTATTTAACATCCCAACGGCGTTAAAATTCTTTTACATTTAATAATGATCTTAGTGATAAGTCTATGATTTATACAGTGCTTTTCCCATATCAGCCCAATGCATATATAGTCAACCTTGCCTAAATTGAATAATTGTCTTAGTCGATGGACTTTTCAAATCATCTTCTTTTTATATTCTATTGTTTTTAACACTTAATATTAAAGTTAAATCTAAGCTTTTTCTTCAGTTCCAACATATTTGACTTGGGCAAGATTGAATGAAGTTGAATAAATCGTACAAACATGAGGAAAACAAACAAGTATAATGTTACATTTACATAGAATTGTAGAATTCAGGATGACAATCAGAAAGGTTTTGAGATCCTTATTGAGTAAAAGATTATCCAACAGGCTCAAATCCTCTGGAAGATTACGACAATCAAAACATCCCACCATAAAGATTATTCAGCAGACTCAAATCCTCTAAGAGAAGCAATTGTTTCCAAGATAGATACCTCTGTATCCTGCAGGAGAGACTTTTAAATATTTTGGCTAATTTGCTGCTAAAACCTCGAAGTCAGTAGTCAGTCAGTCCATTGTCTTGCAATAAGCTGCTACATGCATACAGTGTATGTTTCATTTTTTGTTGAAACATGGCAATTGACTCAGTCTCAAACGCCTCATTATAACAGGAGTGAACTGTACTTAATTGATAGCTATTTCAGTATTCAAACCAATTTGCGATTCTGGTTTCTTTTCATACTCCCCCACCCCTTCAGATCAAAAAGGAGATGGACGAACATCACTGAATGAAAAGCTTGGCTATTGAGGATACACAGTATAGATGAAACACAATATTTGAATCATGCCGAGTTGAAGTGTCAAGGGCTAGTGCGTCCCCTGAGCATGATCTGATCCAAATAGGTGATGCAATATATACTGAGGGAACTGATAAAGACTGTACAAAACATAAGGCTGGTGTATGTTGGACATGTCATAAGCCATAGCTTAAATCTATGGTTTAACTCTGAGTAGCAAACCCAGACACAATCTGTCCACTTTTTTATGTTCCTTATGATCTTGAATCATGCTTTAATAGTTAAGAAAACTTTATTACATATCATTCCCAAGCACATTTCAATAGTTTCAGTACCAAAATTTCTGCTAAATGAGACATCTACTTTTCCAGATGGTGTCACAATTTACTACCCATAGTTAAACCACAGAATTTAGGTGTGGCTTAACTGGCCAATCAGATTTCTGAAGGTATTACTTGAAGGAATGGTCGATGGTAAACATGGGAAAAAGGTAGACAGCATATCACTTGGTTTGACGATGTTAAGGAATGGACAGGACTGAGCTATTAAGGGATCAGAATAAGAGCTAATGACCCACAGAATTAAACTTTCGATCCAAATGCAAACTGCAAAAAGGCAAAATATATTCACCTCTAAATTTTCGACTGAACACTTCAGTCTTCTTCAGGGAAGAAGACTAAAAAGATTAATTTTGTGGATTTATCACCAATGCAGTTTAACTTTCATTCGATTTTGAAGAGCTAATGACCTTTAGTTGTGGAGATACATAACCACCGACCCCTTTTGAAGTAACGGCACTGGACGATGATGCATATACTGCACACAACTAAAAATTTTAAGTGCTACTTTAAGTCATGCTATACACATAGTGAAACACCCCTGGATGTACTGTATAAAGACATTTTTTATGCTGTGAGCAGGAAAATCAGGTGCCTAGCTTTAGCCAGGATGATATGAAAGCTCAACTTGAGTTGAAGCCAAAATAATTTATAATGAATCTGTTAGATTATGCCCTTATATTCCATTTACATATAAATATACCTACACAAAATATATTGATGTTCCATTACCTATTTCAGATAAATTTTAAGGAAAATATCAAAGCAATCTTTCAAATTGAAACCGCTACAACGTATCTGGCCAGCAGTCTAAGGTCAGGATATAACACAGATTCTGTGCAAACCATGTGGGCACTTAATTAGCATACTTACCACATGGCTGTGGAAAGTACGTATGAGCTGGACAGCCTGACAAATGATCAGAATCAATGTTTATTTTGCTATTTTCTTAGCAATTACGCATATTCCTGTGAATTCCTTTGGTATGTAATATTTATCCGTTATGCTTGAGATGTCAGTATGAACAGAAATGTTTTGATTTTTTGTTGTCATGACTACTACTTAAGCATCATGTGAGATAATCATGTCACTGTTATTATTATGTTAATTTTTAATAAAGCTTGAGCAATGTAGTTCATATCAAGAACAACTATGGATCTTCCTAAATTAGGATTTTACTGTATGTGTGTTGTATACATGTATGTAACATCAGTAAACATCCCCTAGACATACATAAATTTAGGAATGCAATTTTTAATCCCTTTACCACTCACGGTTTCTCGTATTATCACAGCCTTTCCTCAAATATCATTTGTATTCTTTTATTCATTCACATTTTCTATATTATTATATATATTACATGAATTTTTCTTCTTTGATTTTATTTGTCAGTAAGAATCAATCCCATGGATGAAATTTTACAGTCAACTCTGTTATAATGAGTTGCTCAAGACCAAGTCAAATCCCACCTTGTATTGCCAAAAATCTTGTTATCCTGAAGACATTGACACATACGCATGTTTGAAGAGAATTGCTTTGACGTTATGTTGCTATAACAAAATCTTGTTATCTGTTTCTTGTAACATGAGTGGACAATATTCTAATCTACTACCAGCTTACTCACTATGGCAATGATATAGTATGAAACAGGCATATTTTAGTGTTGTGAAGAGTATAGGAAAGTATTTGTTGTGAGACTAAAAGCTTTGAAAAATATTGTGGATAATTGTACATAAATTTTATGTAAAAAGCGAATTCTTTTCTTTTGTAATAAATATTCATTTATTATAAGTGCAGGACTGGTTAATGTATTTCATTATAATGTTTAGGGAAGAGTGGAAGAATGAGAAAATAAGGGAAATAATTCTGCTCAATAGCAAATATGATGGAGAAGTGGAGTCATTTTATTCACATGGTGATTTGATTAATGTTGAAAAGTGATACGAGATTCAAGGGTGTTATTACAAGGATATGTTGGTGGAATATATTTGAACCTGGGTAGATTTTTATATCTCTACTAGCATAAACAAAATAATTATGTGAGAAAGCAGCGAGTAAGATGTTCATGATTTAATTCAGGTAAAACTCTTTCTCTCTGTATTAACCTTATTCTTCTTCTCTCTCTACTGTGCTCCCCACTTTTCCCTGTTCTCATATTCTTCTGATGAACAGCAGTGAAAGGATTGAATAGTGAAAAGGTACGAGAGAAATGCCTGGATAGAGGAAGGGGAAGGAGAAGTCGCGACAAATTGAAAGAGACATAATGAAAAAGAAAGTGATGTAGAAAGAAGCTGACAAGGGGACTTTAAGTACTGAACAGAATTTGGCTAATCACCAAGTTTCCAGAAGAAACGCTCTATCTTTAGCCATATAATATAACTATTCACCCAAAACATAATCATCATTGTCAACAACACTACCATCATCATAATAATCATAATAACAATGTTTGTCGCAACTGTTCCCTAATTTTCCATCATCATCATGGTCATCGGATATTTCTAATTTTGTAATCATCATCACCATCCTCATAATCTCCATCACGGTCATCAAACTATTTCTAAAGCATTACAAAAAACCAAAAAGAACTCAGAACATATACATGAACATTTTCCGTTTTTACTCATTCCCATATGTCATCATCATATGGATAAACAAAAAAATAATATTGATACTCCCATAAGAAATACAGGAAGAGACATCTGCGCAATACATTAATTCATTTCAATTATGCAGAGGTCTTGCACAAAACGTTTTCTTACACTCCCTTTTTTGTTAAAAGAAATAACTGTCTCAAAGCTTGGGAAAATTGCAATCATTAATCTCTATGATATTCTCTCGGTAGAATATACAGACAAAATGTACACTATATTTACAGATATAACAAGTTGTACAACTTGAACCAAGAAAAAAACAAAATATTCATACTGATACAATTGCTAGAGAGTTAGTCACTATAGTTTCAAAAGAGGAATTTGCTTCTGTCTATTACATATCTACTAACGGTTGTAGTTTTAACATACCTGTACACAAGTGCAAAAATCTTTGAGTGAATACTTTGTTTTCTTAATATTCTTTATACAAGACATATTCCCATGTCACACACACACACACACATATATAAACAGAAATAAACTGGGATCGTAGTTACTGACATGCCCATATTAATTAGTTGTCTGTATTACACACCTCTCGAACTAGATTATATGTGCTATACACCAGGGCTAGAGACTAAGGGCGAGGATTCTTTAAGTTAACTTGATATAAAATGAAAGGGATAATCACTGTGTGAAAACATAGTGACTACAGTTTCAATATTTTTCTATCCAAAAAATCGAAAGAATATTTAAAAATAAATAGTTACCCTCATATCAAATTAGAAATGCAGCTGTAGCAGGGGGAAAAAAAATGATATAAAAAGATATCTATACATACTAGAAAAATCTACAGCTGGTGCATAATTATCTCTGGTTTTTCTACCAGATAACAGATCTTATAAATGATAAGAACATTTTTAAACACCATTTTCTCATAGAGATAGTACTTACAAGCGGTCAAGAACTTTCAGACACAAAACAAAAACTAGCTCAGAAGTATAGATTTAAGGAAATTCCTGTGTGTTTTTTTTTTTTAAATGATTGTCTATGAGAGCATTAAAACTTGAAGGTACATTCTACTCCTGTTATAATATAGCAAGGTACTCGGTTCGAGGGAAATTGCCTCGTTATAAAGAGTTTTTAATTTTCCATAACCCATGTAAGCTGATATTTGAATGTGCTCTACTGTAATAGATTCTATAGGGGAAAAAGACAAAGAGCGAGAAAAAATAGAAAGATATAAAAGGCATTCACCAATATTACAAGACCAATATTCATGCAGAAGTAATATATCCTATGCTTTTCAAAATTTATTAGGTCTGTGTTTGGTATGCTCTTTGATTTTACACTATTAATAAATACAACTAAACATGGCAAATTAGAAAAAGATCGTAATAATACTTAATTGCATCTCACTGAATATATATGTACATATTCAGCTTATATATACATACACATTAACTGGTTAATTTAAAAATGCAACTAATAAAAACACAATATCAAATGTGAATACATGTTAATTTTCCCTGTCAGTTCAAATCCTGAACTTAATTATTCCCAAATCTACAAACAGATTTTGGTTTTCCACAGCTACATTGCAATGGGGGGCAGTGATATTACACCACGCACATTTCGACAAGTTTCCCACACTTTCATAAATCTAAATTGGGTTAATCATCAATAAATATCTTTATAAAAAAAAAAAAAACAAACAAACAAAAGGGATACACAATATTCTGTATTCGGTAATTGAGTTCTTAGTCCAACTGTGGCAGTCCGTTTCAGTAAACCACAATAGTCTCTTACATCAGCTTCTTCTCTCATAGCAGCAGAAATTCAACCCAAATCGATTTGTAAATTTCATTTTGTTTTGATGAATTATTGTTCTTACTGTCCATATCACCTTTGTTTTTTAATTATTCTGTCAATGGAGATGAATGCAATATAGAATTGGTACAAGAATGATTCAGAGGGATCTTCCCACGAGGCAGAGGTCCACTAGTCCAATTATTTTCCCACAAGGCCGAGTATTTTTGCCACTAGGCCGAGCAGTATATTGCAAATACAATATGAGACAAATCGGCATCGTGGGAAATACTCAAGACTTGTGGGCCCTCGGCCTCGTGGACCTTCCCGATTCAGAGTATCATGAGGGGATGAAACAAAGGATTGTGTATTACTTTGATGTGCTTCATTTGAAAAAAACCACCAAGGCCCGACACAAAACCAGTCACTTAGTTATAATGTAATACTTATCTCTGTAAAAAGAAATATTTTGTTGACCAAAAAGGAGTTGAAACGCAACTGCAACCCGATTCATGAATAAACTTCAACATGGTTGGTAATAGAGTAAATGTGTCTCCAATCACTACAGTCTGTGTCAAAAAAAATGGTACAGTCGGGAAAAAATCATTTAGGTGTGAAATCTTTTCATATAATGTGTGTTTGTGTACCAAATTAAAGCCAAAAGATTTTTCTTGCTGATGCGCTTTGTCCTGTATAGTTTGCTTTTGTAAAACAAAAGTTATGCTAAGTTTTGTGCGACGAGGAACAAATCGAAATTACGCACTTCTATTGTTCTGGAGCGCTGAATTCACGGTCATTATGCGAAATCGTACACAAAGGCATGGAGCGGCATGCGAAAAATGGATTTTCCTTGATTGTAGAAAATTAGTCATATCTCAAAAAATACTGCACCCAAATGTGATGAAAAAATTGCAGAAAAAGAGTGATATTCCTGCTTTATGACAATAATAAACATACCACATTGATATAACCTTCACAACTATAAAAAATGTTTTCCAACTGTACCATTTTATTTGACACAGACTGTATTAGTTTATAACTGGTATATCAGGACAACTATCCCTGGACAATTCCCCCCCCCCAGAAATAGGTTTAGGGTTAGTGTAGAATTAGGGGGTAGAGTTGAGGGTAGGATTTAGCAGGGGTAGTTGTCCAGGGGAAATTGTCCAGGGTAGTTTTCCTAAAACCTGTAATTGGTTATAAATTTCAAAGTCAGCATGCATTTAAATTATAGATTAATTTCTTTCGACACGTTACCCATAAATACTCTACCAATTGTGCTTTAATTTCACTTGCAACTTGGACAGAAAAAAAACCAGTAAGATTTAATACCTGCATCTTTTAGCTACTGTAGCTTTGTCCAAATTGGTTTGCAGTTGGATTGATGATCAGTAAGCTCTAGATTCATGGCAACTTAAAAACTAACTAATACCCTGTACATACAATTAAATGAATAATTCGAGAAAGTAAACATTGATTGTATATTCAACATAAATGAGATAACATAGTTTTGTTAAAATGGATTGTTGTTCATCTTCCAAAATATTCAAACAGTCTGTGCAAGGCATATGCTCAATATGGACCAAACTAGACAAAACAACAAAAAAATATCTCAAACGAAAATACTATATGTTCACTTTAACTCAGGACCTATTCATATCATTTCATTTAAAGAAGAGTTTTTTCCACAATCAATGTGAAACCATTTCAATGCTAATGATTAATGTTCTTTTCTTAGTGCCAGTGATATATTTGAAAGAAGGAGAGTTCAGACATCGGCCATTTATCATTTCAGAACTAGAATACTTATTGAAACAGGAAATTCTACTTGGTCGTGTTGTATGGTTTCTGAAAATAACAAACCAGAAAATCTAAATTAAAAAACTTTTTTTTTTTTAAATCCCCCACGCCCCCCCCCAAAAAAAAGGAAGATATTCTATACTTGACAATGGCATTTAGCACCACCATTTACATTACCTCCTTAACAAAGATTTAAGACAAATCAATGCACAATGACAAGTACAGTGTATCAAGTCTTGGGTATTCTACTGTTTCCTGTCGTACGCATATAATCCTCCTATAGAATTACACTTGTATCATCTCATAAATAGGAATTACAAAGAAGGAACAGAAATTTATTTCAGAAAATATCAAGCAATTATTCCTGGAACTTTTGATTCAAAATCCTGGGCCACATTCAACACAACCATTGACATGATATGACAAAAAGAAGAATATTATAATTATGAAATATATTTAGTCTATCTGTACAAAACATAAAAGATACTGTAGCTGATTAATTCAATCACAAAATAAAAGTACCCCTTAAAAAATGTGAAATGGCACACAAAACAAGTGTATCCAATACCCACTAAAATGTGATTAATGCTGTGATCACAACTATCATGCCAATTTTTACTGCAAAAAAAAAAATATACGCCAACGCACAGAGCAGGGAAGGCATATACGAGGTTTCGTAGGCAAGGTGGATACACCTTTCCCATAGCTATATCAAGATAGGAATAGCAGAAATTAGCCTGTGGGCAACACAACTACGGGTGTGCACGTTTCCTTTAGCTTGCTATCATTGTGATCACGCATTAGTTGCATCTTAAAGTATGGAGTTTGTGCTTATTTGGTTTCGGTAAAGACAAATTGAACTTAAACTACAGACCTAAGTGCAACCTTCTTAAATTATAATTATAACTCAGGAGATGTGCAAAGTGCAAAAGCTAGAAACCTGTTGGTGAATGAATATAAAAGAAACTCTCCAATAGGAAGTAAATATGTACAGGTAAAACAGGAAACTTTTCATTCATTAAGTACATTCTCATTTAAAAATGCATGTTTCATCACTCTTTAAAGTAGAACACGTTGTTTCTCCCTAAAAATAAAAATCCTTTGGAGCTATTGCTGCTCACAAGTACGACAAACACATAAAAAGAGACATGTAACTAGATAGGGTAGGTCAGTAGTCTATGTGTTGTAGAGACAGGGAATTCATGCTAACAAACTGAGATCTATAGCTGATATTCTCAATGTAGACTGTAATCCAACCTCTTTCAACTCCATCATGATTGCTTCCACCTCTGTTCCACATGTCCTTGTTTTCTCTTCTACGGAGCCTTCTGAGGCTCGCCGTGAGTTCATCGACACTCAAGTGGAGAGGAAATAAATATAAAGATAATAACAACATTCATGCACTTCCATTGAAACATCAGCAAACTATCAGTTTTGGCCCAAACTTGTGGTTTGCCGGATGCAGCAAAGGGCGGATCCCTCCATCAGTCTTGTCTTCCTTCTTAGAGCGAGTGAGAGAGAGAGAGAAGGCGAGGAGGGGACCGATTCCCTTTGGGATTTCAGCGAAAGTCCTCACATCAAATCTCCACTGCCGACCGAGTCTACGTTCTACAAGTCATTAATGTCTAACTGCTGTTGGTTTGGTTATTTAGATGGTTCATTTCCAGTTTCTCAAGTTTTTCCACAATTCATCGCGCCTCTTCTCCTTTCTTTCTTCTCTCTGTGAAAGATAAAAACAATATAATAACAAATATGAATATATCTTACTGCAGCATATAATATCACATTTGTATTTCATTGAGGGAAAATATTATAAAAGCACACAATATAACTTTGACTTTCCACAATGAATGTATAAAGGAGAACTTTTGCTACCGTCACCAGATGATTTTGGGAAAAGTGATTGGGAAGTATTGATTACAATTCACCTAAGAATTATTGTATGCTGTAGGTCTTGGAATCACCAAAAAGATAAGAAATCAACTGAATTATAGTGAAAGTCGCATGAACTGCAAAAAGAAATGCAACTATAGGAGTACATACAACTGTTTGGGGCCTAACATTTCAGATTATATTATTTTTTTTGTTTTGGGGGGGGGGGGGGGGTGGGGGAGGGGTGCTATCATCCTTGGCGAACATTGTGAGCACAGTACAAAGAGAGAGTCTAGTCAACTCCATGAACATAGGTATCAACATGGCACACGTTCTTGTACTGCTTTGTTAGGCATGCAGCTTTACACAAAGAAAATGTGTCATATTATCCACACCCTACTGTAACATTGGGCTACATAGAATCACTCTACAGTCTGTGTCAAAAAAATGGTACAGTCGGGAAAAAATCATTTAGGTGTGAAATCTTTTCATATAATGTGTGTTTGTGGTACCAAATTAAAGCCAAAAGATTTTTTCTTGCTGATGCGCTTTGTCCTGTTAATTTACTTTCGTAAAACAAAAGTTATGCTAAGTTTTGTGCGACGAGGAACAAATCGAAATTAACCACTTCTATTGTTCTGGACGCTGAATTCACGGACATTATGCGAAATCGTACACAAAGGCATAGGACGGCGTCGAAAAATGGATTTTTCCTTGATTGTAGAAAATTAGTCATATCTCAAAAAATACTGCACCAAATGTGATGAAAAATTGCAGAAGAAAAGTGTGATATTCCTGCTTTATGAAAATAGCAAACAATACCACGTTGATATTAACCTTCACACTATAAAAAAATGTTTTCCAACTGTACCATTTTATTTGACACAGACTGTATACATGTTAATGGCACTGTGCTCATTCTGAAAGTTCACAAGCATTCGTCTTTCAGTAAAACATTCTGTTGGTGTTTTGGTCATATATTTTTTTCCAAATAACCATGAATGATAAAAGATACCCCCTTAAATATCTTACTTTTGTCTTTCTGCCTTATAGCTTGTAGTGAGTTCATCAAATTTTGCTGTTCATCTCATCAGTGTCCTGAGTACATTGTAGACCAAGGCAACAATAGTTCTGTGCAGTGAAAGAAACAACAATAAAGGTTCACTAACAGATGCCACAAACCAGACATTAGGATTTCGAATCAGGATTCCTCTTTAATGGAGCTTGAATTTTGGGTCAAGTTCAAATATATTCAATTTTCCAATATTTTGAATGGGCGTTTTTACAGAAATGGTAGTGATTATTACATGTATAGAAATGATTATTTCAGTTACTATAATATCCTTTGACCTACATGTATAAGCCACATCTAATCTTTCCATGCACAACTTAAAAGACATATATTTGAGAAAAATTTAATTTCAACAAATGCTGTCAAAAGCCTCTTTGAATTGTACTGATGTATGAAGTATATTTACCATTTCTTGAAAATCACATATGAAGATAAAAATGGAGTATAATTAATGCCATTATAACTATACATTACAAATACATGTTTGATGGTATTACATTAAATTGCATGGTTTATGGGTGGGGTGTGTTGAAGTAACTCCAACAAAGATTGCTTGTAAGTTTCAAGAATATGTGTAAGTTCTAGCATGAAAAATGTTGTCTATTCCACTGCATTTGATCTATCTTACAGATCTCATATAATCATACATATACAGAAACATGAAGTGGCCTTGAATGTATTTCTGTAATTAATTAAGGATTGTTGTATTCAGCTATTCTGGCTTGGTGACCATACATTGGATCACATAATGTTAATCCGTGTGATTCATTGAGATTACCAAGTATCCTGTGACAGTAAGGGTGTCTTTTCCTTGTGTCTTACCCCTTCAATGTTGTGTAACATAATCACATCGAATAGCACTCTATCTAACTGAAGAATGTTACACTTTGT
>CALNVZ010000174.1:61606072-61685041 GCA_940671915.1 Paracentrotus lividus
ATCTTTATAAAAAAAACAAACAAACAAACAAACAATAAAGGATACACAATATTCTGTATTCGGTAATTGAGTTCTTAGTCCAACTGTGGCAGTCCGTTTCAGTAAACCACAATAGTCTCTTACATCAGCTTCTTCTCTCATAGCAGCAGAAATTCAACCCAAATCGATTTGTAAATTTCATTTTTGTTTTGATGAATTATTGTTCTTACTGTCCATATCACCTTTGTTTTTAAATTATTCTGTCAATGGAGATGAATGCAATATAGAATTGGTACAAGAATGATTCAGAGGGATCTTCCCACGAGGCAGAGGGTCCACTAGTCCAATTATTTTCCCACAAGGCCGAGTATTTTTGCCACTAGGCCGAGCAGTATATTGCAAAATACAATATGAGACAAATCGGCATCGTGGGAAAATACTCAGACTTGTGGGCCCTCGGCCTCGTGGACCCTTCCCGATTCAGAGTATCATAAGGGGATGAAACAAAGGATGTGTATTACTTTGATGTGCTTCATTTGAAAAAAACCACCAAGGGCCCGACACTAAAACCAGTCACTTAGTTATAATGTAATACTTATCTCTGTAAAAAGAAATATTTTGTTGACCAAAAAGGAGTTGAAACGCAACTGCAACCCGATTCATGAATAAACTTCAACATGGTTTGTAATAGAGTAAATGTGTCTCCAATCACTACAGTCTGTGTAAAAAAAAATGGTACAGTCGGGGAAAAAATCATTTAGGTGTGAAATCTTTTCATATAATGTGTGTTTGTGGTACCAAATTAAAGCCAAAAGATTTTTCTTGCTGATGCGCTTTGTCCTGTATAGTTTGCTTTTGTAAAACAAAAGTTATGCTAAGTTTTGTGCGACGAGGAACAAATCGAAATTACGCACTTCTATTGTTCTGGAGCGCTGAATTCACGGTCATTATGCGAAATCGTACACAAAGGCATGGGACGGCATGCGAAAAATGGATTTTCCTTGATTGTAGAAAATTAGTCATATCTCAAAAAATACTGCACCAAATGTGATGAAAAAAATTGCAGAAGAAAGAGTGATATTCCTGCTTTATGACAATAATAAACAATACCACATTGATATTAACCTTCACACTATAAAAAATGTTTTCCAACTGTACCATTTTATTTGACACAGACTGTATTTAGTTTATAACTGGTATATCAGGACAACTATCCCCTGGACAATTCCCCCCCCCCCCCAGAAATAGGTTTAGGGTTAGGTGTAGAATTAGGGGGTAGAGTTAGAGGGTAGGATTTAGCAGGGGTAGTTGTCCAGGGGAAATTGTCCAGGGGTAGTTTTCCTAAAACCTGTAATTGGTTATAAATTTCAAGTCAGCATGCATTTAAATTATAGATTAATTTCTTTCGACACGTTACCCATAAATACTCTACCCAATTGTGCTTTAATTTCACTTGCAACTTGGACAGAAAAAAAAACCCAGTAAGATTTTACACTGCATCTTTTAGCTACTGTAGCTTTGTCCCAAATTGGTTTGCAGTTGGATTGATGATCAGTAAGCTCTAGATTCATGGCAACTTAAAAACTAACTTAATACCCTGTACATACAATTAAATGAATAATTCGAGAAAGTAAACATTGATTGTATATTCAACATAAATGAGATAACATAGTTTTGTTAAAATGGATTGTTGTTCATCTTCCAAAATATTCAAAACAGTCTGTGCAAGGCATATGCTCAATATGGACCAAACTAGACAAAACAACAAAAAAATATCTCAAACGAAAATACTATATGTTCACTTTAACTCAGGACCTATTCATATCATTTCATTTAAAGAAGAGTTTTTTCCACAATCAATGTGAAACCATTTCAATGCTAATGATTAATGTTCTTTTCTTAGTGCCAGTGATATATTTGAAAGAAGGAGAGTTCAGACATCGGCCATTTATCATTTCAGAACTAGAATACTTATTGAAACAGGAAATTCTACTTGGTCGTGTTGTATGGTTTCTGAAAATAACAAACCAGAAAATCTAAATTTAAAAAACTTTTTTTTTTTTAAATCCCCCACGGCCCCCCCCCCCAAAAAAAAAGGAAGATATTCTATACTTGACAATGGCATTTAGCACCACCATTTACATTACCTCCTTAACAAAGATTTAAGACAAATCAATGCACAATGACAAGTACAGTGTATCAAGTCTTGGGTATTTCTACTGTTTCCTGTCGTACGCATATAATCCTCCTATAGACATTACACTTGTATCATCTCATAAATAGGAATTACAAAGAAGGAACAGAAATTTATTTCAGAAAAATATCAAGCATATTATTCCTGGAACTTTTGATTCAAAATCCTGGCCACATTCAACACAACCATTGACATGATATGACAAAAAGAAGAATATTATAATTATGAACATATAATTTAGTCTATCTGTACAAAACATAAAGATACTGTAGCTGATTAATTCAATCACAAAATAAAAGTACCCCTTAAAAAATGTGAAATGGCACACAAAACAAGTGTATCCAATACCCACTAAAATGTGATTAATGCTGTGATCACAACTATCATGCACATTTTTACTGCAAAAAAAAAAATATACGCCAACGCACAGAGCAGGGAAGGCATATACGAGGGTTTCGTAGGCAAGGTGATACACCTTTCCCATAGCTATATCAAGATAGGAATAGCAGAAATTAGCCTGTGGGCAACACAAGCTACGGGTGTGCACGTTTCCTTTAGCTTGCTATCAATTGTGATCACAGCATTAGTTGCATCTTAAAGTATGGAGTTTGTGCTTATTTGGTTTCGGTAAAGACAAATTGAACTTAAACTACAGACCTAAGTGCAACCTTCTTAAATTATAATTTATAACTCAGGAGGAGTGTGCAAAGTGCAAAAGCTAGAAACCTGTTTGGTGAATGAATATAAAAGAAACTCTCCAATAGGAGTAAATATGTAACAGGTAAAACAGGAAACTTTTCATTCATTAAGTACATTCTCAATTTAAAAATGCATGTTTCATCACTCTTTAAAGTAGAACACGTTGTTTTCTCCCTAAAAATAAAAATCCTTTGGAGCTATTGCTGCTCACAAGTACGACAAAACACATAAAAAGAGACATGTAACTAGATAGGGTAGGTCAGTAGTCTATGTGTTGTAGAGACAGGGATATTCATGCTAACAAACTGAGATCTATAGCTGATATTCTCAATGTAGACTGTAATCCAACCTCTTTCAACTCCATCATGATATGCTTCCACCTCTGTTCCACATGTCCTTGTTTTCTCTTCTACGGAGCCTTCTGAGGCTCGCCGTGAGTTCATCGACACTCAAGTGGAGAGGAAATAAATATAAAGATAATAAACAACATTCATGCACTTCCATTGAAACATCAGCAAACTATCAGTTTTGGCCCAAACTTGTGGTTTTGCCGGATGCAGCAAAGGGCGGATCCCTCCATCAGTCTTGTCTTCCTTTCTTAGAGCGAGTGAGAGAGAGAGAGAAGGCGAGGAGGGGACCGATTCGCCTCTTGGGATTTCAGCGGCAAGTCCTCATCTAAATTCCACTGCCGACCGAGTCTACGTTCTAAAGTCATTAATGTCTAACTGCTTGTTGGTTTGGTTATTTTAGATGGTTCATTTCCAGTTTAATCAGTTTTTGCCACAATTCTATGATCTCCTTTTCTTCTTCTTCTCTCTGTGAAAGATAAAACAATATAATAACAATATGAATTATATCTTACTTATGCAGCATATAATATCAGCATTTGGTATTTCATTGAGGAAATATTTAAAAGCACCACAATATAACTTTGACTTTCCAAAATGAAATGTATAAAAGGAGAACTTTTGCTACCGTCACCAGATTGATTTGTGGAAAAGTGATTTGGGAGTATTGATTACAATTTCACCTAAGAATTATTGTAATGCGTAGGTCTTGGAATCACCAAAGAAAGATAGAATCACTGAATTAATAGTGAAAGTACGCATGAATGCAAAAAGAAATGCAAACTATAGGAGTACATACAGACTGTTTGGGGCCTAAACATTTCAGATTATCATTATTTTTTTTGTTTTGGGGGGGGGGGGGGGGTGGGGGAGGGGGCTATCATCTTGTCGAACATTTGAGCACAGTACAAAGAGAGAGTCTAGTCAAGCTCCATACAGTAGGTTATCAACATGGACACGTTTTTGTAGCTGGCTTTGTTAGGCATGCAGCTTTCACAAAGAAATGTGTCATATTATCAACACTACTGTAACATTGGCTACATAAGATCACTCTAAACAGTTGTGTCAAAAAAATGGTACAGATCGGGGAAAAAATCATTAGGTGTGAAATCTTTCATATAATGTTGTTTGTGGTACCAAATTAAAGCCAAAAGATTTTTCTTGCTGATGCGCTTGTCCTGTATAATTTCTTTGTAAAACAAAAGTTATGCTAAGTTTTGTGCGACGAGGAACAAATCGAAATTACGCACTTCTATTGTTCTGCGAGCGCTGAATTCACGGCATTATGCGAAATCGTACACAAAGGCATAGGGACGGCAGTCCGAAAAAATGGATTTTCCTTGATGTAGAAAATTAGTCATATCTCAAAAAATACTGCACCAAATGTGATGAAAAAATTGCAGAAGAACAGATGATATCCTGCTTAATGAAAATAGCAAACAATACCACGTTGATATTAACCTTCACACTATAAAAAAATGTTTTCCAACTGTACCATTTTATTTGACACAGACTGTATACATGTTAATGGCACTGTGCTCATTCTGAAAGTTCACAAGCATTCGTCTTTCAGTAAAAACATTCTGTTGGTGTCTTTGGCATATATATTTTTTTCCAAATAAACCATGAATGAATGAAAAGATACCCCCTTAAATATCTTACTTTTGTCTTTCTGCCTTATAGCTTGTAGTGAGTTCATCAAATAGTTTGCTGTTCATCTCCATCAGTGTCCTGAGTACATTGTAGACCAAGGCAACAATAGTTCTGTGCAGTGAAAGAAACAAACAATAATGGTTCACTAACAGATGCCACAAACCAGACATTAGGATTTCGAATCAGGATTCCTCTTTAATGGGAGCTTGAATTTTGGGTCAAGTTCAAATATATTCAAATTTTCAATATTTTGAATGGGCGTTTTTACAGAAATGGTAGTGATTATTACATGTATATGAAATGATTATTTCAGTTACTATAATATTCCTTTGACCTACATGTATAAGCCCACATCTAATCTTTCCATGCACAACTTAAAAGACAATATATTTGAGAAAAATTTAATTTCAACAAATGCTGTCAAAAAGCCTCTTTGAATTGTACTGATGTATGAAGTATATTTTACCATTTCTTGAAAATCACATATGAAGATAAAAATGGAGTATAATTAATGCCATTATAACTATACATTACAATACATGTTTGATGGTATTACATTAAATTGCATGGTTTATGGGTGGGGGTGTGTTGAGTAACTCCAACAAAGATTGCTTGTAAGTTTCAAGAATATGTGTAAGTTCTAGCATGAAAAATGTTGGCTCTATTCCACTGCATTTGATCTACTTACAGATCTCATATAATCATACATATACAGAAACATGAAGTGGCCTTGAATGTATTTCTGTAATTAATTAAGGATTGTTGTAATTCAGCTATTCTGGCTTGGTGACCATACATTGGATCACATAATGTTAATCCGTGTTGATTCATTGAGATTACCAAGTATCCTGTGACAGTAAGGGTGTCTTTTCCTGTGTCTTATCCCCTTCAATGTTGTGTAACATAATCACATCGAATAGCACTCTATCTAACTGAAGATGTTACACTTTGTACTATCAAATGTGTTGATTATGCTTTCATACACAGCTCAGGAAAAAAATTTATTAGACCAAGCTTTTTTCGGAACGGTTTCAGTGTTTTAAATCTTTGAGTGAAAGTAAAGACAGGATGCATGAACACAAGAAAGTTGATCTTTTTGAATTCTTGATGCAAGAATGGGCTGCAATGACAAGAGAGAAGAAACCCTTAAAATAAAACAAGAGCTTGGTCTATAATAATTTTTGCCTGAGCTGTACATGTACAATGCTCTTTTAAAGATCGTGGACGGAGTAAATACAACCTTACATCGATTGAAAGCTAAGTAGGCGTATAACATAAATACACAAAAATAAAATTCAATTTTCATAACAGTATTCATAAAAAGATGATCGAACCTCAACCAGGCCACCCCTCCCAAATACTAGAAAAGTTAACCCTATTTTAATGGCGCGGGTGATGACGTCAAAAGGATGTTAAGGGAATGCTACGCCGCAACGCTCAACCAAAGCATGTGCCCCGTTGCCCGGGGCAACCAGATTTGACCCTCGGGCAACCAAATTTGGAAAAAATGATAAAAGTAGTTGCCCGAACAGGGCAACCACATTTTTTCCCCCTCGAGACTAATGTTTTTTGCCCTGTTAAACTAGATGTAGGTTACATTATGAGTTCATTGTAAATCACATTTTATGCTTTTTGCTATTTTTAAGTTTTTGACATACCGGTACATTTAATTTTCAATGTTTTTGTTTATTTGGCAGGGCAACCAAATTTTTCATTCGGGAAACCATTTTGGAGGAAAATCAAATATTTGGTTGCCCTGCAGGGCAACTACTAAAAAAATTTAGTGTTGAGCATTGGCTACGGCCAGGCATGATTGGGTTTCGCCTTTACAAAACACGTTTGTATTGCTATGTCAGAACAATAGTGTTCTAGAATTCTATTGTTATGAAATGAACGGGCAAATTCGATCATGCCTGGCTGCCAGGTGGCTGTAGCATTTCGTTAACATCCTTTGAAGTCATCAGCCACACCATTAAAATAGGTGTAATTTTTTTAGTATTTGGGAGGGGAGGCCTGGTTGAGGTTCGATGATCTTTTTGATAAAATACTTTCTAGATGGACAATAAAAACGCTTAAATTGGGGATTATTGTTTTATGTAACATATCAGCTTTCGTTTTATATGTAATTTCGGTTTTCATTTTTCGGTCCGGTTGGGAACTTAAATCTTCATGATTCCTTGCACACAGCTTAGGTTTTTTGTGAGTTATGATTGTTATTTATATTACTAATATAGTTAGTTTTCGATTTTTAGGTATTCAGTAACTACAGCATACAGAAATTCACATCAAACAACAGTTAGACTCTCTTCTCCTGTCTAACATAATGATATAATGTATGGACAGTGATATGATCAAGTAATACTTCAACCCTAACTTGGGGTATCATCTGAAAGGTCAGACATACTTTATGCACAACTAAGAATCCTTCAATGTCTATCAGCCTTAAGGTACATTTCAGTTCACAAAAGAAAAAGATATCCACTACATTAATACCAATCGGTCCAGCAGTGTACACATCCTGATACTGTAAAAGCTGATTTTCTTTTTTGATTTTTTTTTTCGTGAGTCAGTCCTTGCGAAAATTTCCACTTTAACAGAAGGCTATCTATGGCAATGACAACATCACAACAATTGTGATGTTAAGCCCTTGAGAATTTTCCCACTGAGTCAAAAATTGCAAAAATACCAATGTGAAAATACTGGGTTATACAGTACTCAGAAGTCAGCTACAAATTTGATAAGAATCACAGGTCTACATTTTCCAAAATATAACTCATATCTTAATATCCCATAACAGAAGAGAATTTTCCACAGGTTTACACAAAAACTAAGTTTTATGCTTAAATTGTCACCAATTTATATTTCTCTTAACTATTGCATCCTCTTAAAAAATATGTGTTATATGAACATGTTTCAATAAAAAATCAAAATATAAAGGGATAAGATTTGCCAATATAAACAAATGTTAACTAATTTAGAGATTTTTAATGTAATATTTTCAATAATTTTAGAGGGGGGGGGGGTATCTTTTTATATCTTTTTTTTTCATGACCGTGTACTTAACTGAAATATTTGGTCATTGTTTTTTACCCTTGTTGCTCATGTACACTTTATAGCATTCTAGATCAAAAAACAATACAACGATATTATTATTATTACCACATTCAAGATATCAACTTGAGAAGTAGATTGCTTGATTTAGACGAACAATAATATACTGGAAAGAGTGATGTGTTAGGTTAGGTGTTTTTTTTGTGTGTTTTGTTTTGTATTGCCTTGAGCTGGAATAGGTTCGTGGACGTGGTTTCCTTATACGGTCATGTGTTATGAACTCGCCACCCAAATAGGGTGGTGCTGTTACGCTTTTTGCTATTTTTCAGCATTAATTTGTCAATATTTTCCAAAGTAAGAAAGTTTATGTAACAAATTTGATCTCATTTTGAAGTTTCATTTTTCTAGGTAACACTCTGGTAGAGTTACAATGGTTTAAGTTTGGGACAGTAGGGGTGGTGCTGGAAGCGGCACTGCCTGTACAAAGTCATTGGGAAATTTTACATTTTGTGGTTGATTTGGGGAAAACTTGAATTTCTCTGCCAAATTTTGGCTTATGACTGTGAATGTGGTACGAAACAAAACTGGGCTTATAACTGCTTTATAACCATGAAAATCACTGAACAATAGGTTTGATAGACAATTAATTTATTCATTTGTCTCCAACGGTAAGAAACCATGCAAATTGGTGAAAACACACGCAACTGCTGTGTGATAAATATTAGAACCAGACAGCTATGAAAAAAATCATAGGCTGCCTGGGTGGGATTCGAACCCACGACCTGTGGATTGCTAGACCACCGTCATAACCGCTAGACCACCGGAGTGCCCGGTTTGATGTTACAATAGTACCCAGGAAGACTCAACAATCGTTATTTGACCTAAAAAGGCAATGCCTCCGGTACAAAGTCATAGGAATCAGAGATATTGTAGTTACCGTTGGAAAAACTGCAATATCTCTGCCAAATTTTAGCCTATGATTGTGAATTTAGCACCAAATTGAAGCTTTTAAACTGTTTCATACTATCATATCAGTTTAACAATATGTTTGACCCAACCCCCTCATGAATTTGAAAAAAGCTATATTTTCAGGGCTAAATTTCAGATCGTTATATTTTTCATTCTAAAGTTGTAAACCACAATGAATTATAATATTATTAATATTTAGGTGATTATAGATGACTTGACGATTAAAAAAAATGAAAAAATAAAAAATTCTAAATTTCCTGAATTTTTTCCTAATAACTTTTTTATCTTGCACCTGGTTTAATTTTTTTCAATGCAGAATTTAGATTCCTTGAGGAATTTCCTTTCAGAAAATGTATAGATTTGATATATTAGGGTGTATACTTTTCGAGATACAGGTCTTTGAAGTGAAAAATGCCGTTTGTAGTGAAATTGGCATGTAACGCAAAAGGCGGCGAACTTATAACACACGGCCATACCTGTTCCTTGGGCTTAATTTTGTTCTTGCACAATCTGTATATATTTCTTCAGCTTTTCTTCGACAAAAAAAAAGAATATTATCGTATTAACTACGTCTTTACGAAACCATCCAACCCCCTATTCTTCAGCTTTTCTTCGACAAAAAAAAAGAAATGATTACAATCCAATTAATGATGAACTGATAGAAGGGTACTTACTGATTCCAGTGGTCCTTGGATATCCTGTAGAGACTGGTGAACATTATTGGCATGATGACCGGGATGTTTTCCTCTATCAAACTCACTACATACTCATTATTCCAGAAGTACAGGGCACGTTCTGCAACCTGATATGGAGACAAGTTTGTATACAGTTTTAAAAAATACATTATAGAAAATTGTGAATTTGAATGGACTCTGAGATTTTCTTCCCCATCAAACTCACTGCATACTCATTATCCCAGAAGTACATGGCACATTCTGCAACCTGATATGGAGAGAAGTTCAGATACGGAACGGTTTGAAAAAAAAATACATGATAGAAAAGAATGAATATGAATGAAATGTGTATAGAAACATTGATGAGGGGATAGGAGACAATTATGATACCTGTGAATGAATGATGAAATCTTATCATTCTTAAAAGCCTTAATTTAAAACTAGTTCTCTCTATAGGAATACCGGGTACATTTTTTTTTTTCATTCAAAATTTAAAAATGACATGTGAGTTTAGTGAATTAGAAATTCCATATTGCTTGGTAGCAATAAAAGAAAAAGATTATGCATTCTAACTAACCCTATTTTAATGTAATTTCAAAAAGAAAGATGGCTCTGTGTTGCAGACCTGCCCTTGGGTAGAACACCTAAGAAGAAGAAGAATCAGCTGATTGATTTAAACAATACTGGAAAAGATTTCATAATTTACCTGAAAGTGTGAACTTGCAACACACTTTGTTAGCTGCCTGAAGAGAATTTCCTGAATCTTGACGAATTGTGCAGGTTCTATCACATCTAAGATTTCCTCAATTTCACCCAGGAACATCACCTAAAGAAATAATTGCATTTAAAAAAAGTAAAAGCAAATAATATTGGGACAAGCTCCCTCATTTTACTGAATTGACTTTCAAATTTATGTAAGAATATGCAAAATGTGCAGTACTTCTAATTTCTTCCACTCACAAACCAACAAATTTCAAGTCCTTTTTCATTTGCCATTTCCAGCGATCTCATTTTTCAATGTGATCTGAGACCCAATTCAATTACATTCCATCCAAACTCAGGCCATCCGTCTCAAAATAAACCGTCTCAATCTGGTCACAAAGAATTTTAAGAATAAATTAGAACGTCTGTAACCTGAAATAGTTTGCTTGACTCTTGCTCTATATTTAGACAAGAAAAGTCCATACATGTATTTTCAGGTAAGAAAAAAGAAAAGGAGGCTAAATATAATCAATGGCTGGCTCACATATCAAGATGTGGATAGGTGAAGTTTTTTGATTGGGAATTTTAGTAAAAGTAAACACAATATTTTTTTTTTTCAATTACTTATTCAATCAACCCTTGAGTATCTAGATAATTATATCTTAATAAATACATATGGATTAACACTCCCTATGAAGCATTCAGTATCAGAACATCTTTAATTTATAAGAATCCCTTGTATAGAAGAGGACATTTTGAAAATGAAGGTATGTAATAAATTGGAAGGAGGCTTTTGCTCTGAAACATGTTCCATTCACTTAAATCCAATGTTTTCTACGCTATCCTTACTTTGAAGTTATTATCGTGTCATCCTTTTGGAAATTCGATTCATATAAATCACAAATATTACGAATTTAATAGACCACAAATCAGCATCCAATTGGCATACACTAATTATTGTAATTTAATGCAGCCACAGCTTCCTCTGTTTAGATTTACAGGATTTGGGTTTGATATTCATCCAAGTTGAGGTTTAGAGAATCAAAACCCATAATCAAGTTATTACTTTACCCTGCGATGTTGAATAAAGGAAATGGGACTGAAACTACATGTACATGTAATTATGCAGAAATTATCATCCGTTTCAAATAAAGAAATCATAAGAAATGTAATACCATATCTTTCAATTTGGCATGTACCTTGTATTTCTTGTCTACAATCATATTTCAAACAGGAATTTATTCAAATTAATTTTGCTATTCAATAACATTAACATATTACAATCATAATATTTCCCAGAGGTTCACCTTTCACAGCAACAACAAATTACTGGAATATAGAAGTTCAACTAGGCTTATACATAAAAAACATTGAATTGTCTGTTTTCTAATGTTGTTGATACATGAAGGGTTTCAACTGCTGAATAATTAATTATTTGATCAGTAAATAGTATGCTCATTTCATTGCATTCAGAACAATTTTTGTATTTCCATCTGTTGCATAATCATGCTAGAACCCAATGAACATACTCACTTCTTTTGCACTACATGTCTTTGGCCAGTATTTTAGTAATCCACATACAACCTGTATAAAGATCAAATAACGGAAAGAGATGGGATAGAAAACAAAGGTATAGAGGGTGACAAAAAGAGGAGGAGCAGAAGGAGGGGGAGAGAAAATATTGAATAATTAATTGAGAATTCCTGCATGAATATGTTACAAAAGTATATAATTTACAGCTTGGGAAATAATTATTAGACTTATGCCCTGTAACACAAAGACTTGCGATTGATAAAAATTTACGATTGATTTTTTCTTGGTAGCCACATTTGGAAACCACGTACAGTCATGGATTAGGATTTGGATATGATTAAGGGTGCTATCTCACTTCGCGGGAAAACAAAATTGAGACAGTTTTGCCAACATGGCATTGTCTCCTCTTTTTCCGCGATGAAATCTTTTGTCCCACTAACAAAAGGTTACGTGGTACAAAGGACGGATTAGCCAGCATGCCATTGTACTAAATCTGTCTCCTGTAGCACACACAAATCTGTCGCGGAGACGGCTATAGTGAGACGGCTATAGTGCAATACCATGCGGGCAAATCTGTCTCAATTTTGTTTCCACGAAGTGAGATAGCACCCTAAGAGTAGGGTTTAATTAGGGCTATTGCTAGGATTAAGATAGTCAACTTTGAAGCATCTTGTCCATGATGAGGCTTCCGAGAAAAAAATCGATCGTAACTTTTTATCAATCGTAAGTCTTCGTGTTACACCCCACAAGTCATATTAAGCTGCCATATGATTTGGTCTGATAATCATTTCTCATGCTGTAATGTACATCTACATGTATGTAGGGGAAGTAAAAAAAAAAGTCATTAATGATTGTCTGATAGTCCCCACGTAATCATGTCAAAATGTCTCAAATGCAGAACATACATCATGTACATATTTAATATTATCTGTTTAAATATCATAATGCTTATTTGTACTCCATTATTATGACACACTGCATTTTTTGGAATGGAGCTTGGTCGACCTAGACTGAGCTGAATCAATACATAGGACGATTGGTAAACACAAGATCCTTGATATGTACCATCCACAATTGTAGTTCTTAGTTCAATATTTTATTGCAATTCAAAGAGAGACGAGACATATTGTAAAGAGATTTTTCAAAATTATCTGTCATAATGCATACCCTATACACAATATTCAAATAAATGAATGAGCACAGAACTAGCCTTGAATCATACATGTTTAAGCTGAAAATCTTGTTGGTCTGCATTACATTAGAAAACCAATGCACCTGAAAAGGTCGACTGACATAATGAAAAATCCCACTCCTTCCCTTCTTTCTATTCTCTTCATCATCCTTGTTTTGTTTTTTTTTTCTTTTGGTTTTTTAGAATTTCTCTTCTTTACTGTTGGTACATGTAGCTGAATATGGCGATGCCGAGGCGAGCTGGACCCGAGACAGAGAAAATAAAAAGGAAAAGCTAGCGACTGATTCTGGAGTGTTGAGTGTTGGGTTTCACTGCACACAGAACTGAAGAAACCCACTTAAAGCCATGTGACACATCTTTATTATCAAGACAGTGGGTCCAAGCCTGCATTTTGAAAGATGATCAAGGCAGGCCGGGAAGAGATTTTTACAAAGATTTTTTTCTTATCTTTCATAGATGGAATGTGAAGATAAGCGCAGTTGAATATTGTATACACCATATATTTTTGCGATTTTGCTTAAAGACGGGGAATTCACAAGAGTATATTTTTGCAAATTTATTGTAATGGCATTCACTTTGTACAGACATATCAGGAAGTGAACATTTTTGCGGTCAATAAGTCGCGAAATTCGCAAAAATAAAACCGCCGCAAAATATTCCGCGTATACAATAAAAAATTCACAGAAAATCTACTGAAACCAAAGTGATATGTTCTGTTAGCCATCCATTTTCTTACAAAATTCTGCTGATATGTTATATATGCTATCTTTAAAAAACACTCAACCATTCAAAAGAATTGACAAGTTATTTGGCCATCACAATAAAATCAAGGTTTATCCAAAAATAGAGTGTGCACATCGCATACACCAATGAACTCCAATAAAAGGAAATAGCACCAAGCTAAAAGAGTGAACTTTGAGCTACTAGTATATCGTGAAAAAATATTCTCACAAGAGATGGTCTGGGCCTGTAGTCCAT
This sequence comes from Paracentrotus lividus, assembly GCA_940671915.1. Taxonomy (NCBI): domain Eukaryota; kingdom Metazoa; phylum Echinodermata; class Echinoidea; order Camarodonta; family Echinidae; genus Paracentrotus; species Paracentrotus lividus. The sequence continues at coordinate 61,620,044 of CALNVZ010000174.1, forward strand.
AAACATGCTTATAAACTCGGAAGTGAAAAACTGAAGACAAGATTTCAAAAAATTGGTTTAAATTTCTTTCTTCCAATGTCATGTACATGTAACTCCTCACAAACATTGTCTCAAAAATTTTCAGAGAAAAACAACCTCATAACTCTTAAAGGTACACGTACAGTACAATATAAATGTATGTACATGTATCTGTTGATATTTCAGGCATATCTCAGCACTGCTATGTGAATGAATGTGTACGTGATGCTATGACATAAATGTTATTGTACACATTAGAGCCAAGGTCAGACAAATAACACAAACAAATTTAAACTTTGCTTGAATACAATTCTTTCTCTTGCAAGCATTTCATGCAATTTACAGGTCCCCAATATTGATAATTTGACTTATATTATGCAAAATAAAATACAGGAGCTACTTCTTCTTCAGTATAAAATATGATTTTGTAACCTATCTTATATGCACCAAAGACAACTTAGCATTATAGGCTACTTTCTATTTTAAAAATTGTATATTGGTATGGTAATGAACATAAACATTTGTTATTTTGAAATGAAGATCAATGGTTTGTCTACACCATAGGAGCTGTCATCGCAGGTGATTCTTTTGTTCTACTCTTAATACGTTGATACAGCGTTGACACCAGTATCCTGTTTCTATTTATATTTGTAACCTTGAAAAGAGGATTGATGAATATTGATCAACGTAACCACTACTTGAATATGTGAAGTGCACTCAGAACTACAGCTGTAAACATGTGTCAAACAGCTTAAATAGGTACACCTATCTTACCTAAAGAGGGATATCACAGTTTATATACTATTGAAGTTTAATTCCGGTAACAAAATTTCAAATAATCTGCTTTGTACGTTTGGGATACCTGAACTACCTTTCAAAATATAAATTTCAAACATCGATCTGGAAGGAAAATACTGAAGAAAGGTTTGTTTTGTTTTGTTGCAATTTTTTCTGAGTAAGTCCTCTGGGAAATGATATCAATATAAAAGGCTATTCATACAGTTCTTTTTTGTTTTGTTTTTGTTTTTTGTTTAGTCTTGAAATTATCACAAATATTACTAAAACTAAACACAAATTTTCCACAGGAGTCTAAAATCACAAGAATATCTGTTTGCAAAAATATTGGCTTATACAGTATCAATAATATATTATAGTAAATAGTGGTAGTATTTTACGAGTTGTGATTGGTTGAAATGATGTCACGTGTCATTCACGTTTTTGTTATATTGAACGGTTTTTTTGTTATATTGAACGGTTTTATCCCGTGTTAAAATGAATGTCGAAATCGATTGCTTTGTTGCGCTAGCGCGTAATAACAGTAAAATGGTGCGCACAACAATAGATACGCGGAGCAACAATATACGTCACAATATAGCTTAATTAGCACAAAAAGTTTGGCAAACATTGGCAAAGATAAAACCAGATTAGGCAAGGTCAAATATCTAGGGGTCTATTTACTATATTATAGTGCATGCTCTATTAATGCAACATTACTAACTATGTGAACTCCAAATACTAAATTATCCCTCGTGCACATCTGTTTCAACTCGGCCTACGGCCTCGGTGAAATAAATGTGCCCTCGGGATAATTTAGTATTTGTCGTGCACATAATCTAGTATGTTGCATGGTAGTGCATGCACTATTTATATAATATCTTACACTGTAGGATATATGCAATATTTATCATTTAATACAAGTCTGTTACATTGGATTTTTATACAATTCATTAATATTTACATACTATAATCAAACTGCATTGCTTCTATGATAAAAAACAATTTTAAACAAATTTTTAAAAATCACATCAAATGAGCTGACAGTCTTACACTTAGACCAAGCTACTTCATATTTTTCCTCTCATTACTTGGAGCTTTGAGTGCATTTTTCATCATTTCGACAGACATCACCATGAAGGAGACTCGCTTGGGGTTTCTATTGTGTACTAAGTCTCTAGCTGCTTTGTGTCAGAGCCTTACGCCATAGAAAGATGCACGCAAAAGCTTGGAGAAGAAGTAACATCTCAAGATTGCTTGAGATATGGGCAGTCTCACCTGGTCATATCGCCTTCAGGCATCGATTCACCATGTAGCTGACTCTATCCTACAGTATAATTTAGTATAAGCTCACACTCTATATATATACGAGCCACACTTTAATTAATTGAATGCGTTTAAGTATGAGAGAAAGGTTTAAAGTAGCAAAAGATATAAAATAAGACATACATTTCAAGTAAAAATAGAAACCAAATTTTATACATGTACTTTTCTATGATTTAACTTAAACAGCATAATATGATTCCACTTTACTACCATTTTTGCATTTTCGTTTGACTCATTATAAAACATAAATAAATAAATAAATAAAATGTGCCCTTAACTGTCTTGTGACTTATTTCATCTAATAATTCACTCCACTATGAACTAAAGATGGAATGTCACATTAATTAAACGTGCATATTCTAATTTTAAAATAATTAATAAAAAGCCAATTATCATAATGGAAATTTTATATAGAATGTACATTTTCCCTTTTATTACATTCTTTGTTTTACATTAAAGCTTTCTCTCTTTCTCCTTTTAATTTTTAACTTATTTCTGAGCATTGTAACAATACAAAGACCTTTAAAAAACACATGGAGCACTGACAAGGGAGTTCCCAACTCCCTGAACTGACAAGCTAATTGCACATTTCTTTGATTGCTTTTCTAAATATAAATCTGAGGTTTGATATGAAAGTATGGTAGCGATTGTTTGTTTATTGGTCATTAAAGATGAAAGTAAATGTCAGATTAATTGTTCATGCTCACTTTCACAGGAAAGGATGAGCAATTGGTTTCTGGAGTAATAACTTTCCCTTTTCAAAAGGCTTAATAGGCAAACCAGGAGGGTATTCAAAGAAGACTGGTTCACTTATTAAATAAATCTAGTCAGGTCAAGGGTATATACATATCTCCTGCTAATCAAAGACACACATAATGTATGTATGTACACTGCCTGGTTAATTTATTGTAAGTGTAAATATGATTAAAATGGAATTATTATTTGGAGTTAATTGATAGAAAAGCATCACAGTAGCTGGGCTAAGTTGGGCTGCAAAAATAAATAAGTTGGAGCTTATTTCAGATATTGCACGAGTGGGTTATTAAGATCATAAACTGTCATGTGCAAATAGAATTAGAAATACTGGAGTTCTGGTTACTTTGTCAAGTTTGACCATGTTTTGTTTACACAATTTTTCTTCTGAGTGTTTGTTACTCAGATCATCATTAAAAAGGGGAAAAAATCACTTTTAATAATTATATTAAAAAAAATATGGGGTTCCTTTATTCTAATACAAAACAAAATACAATTCCATGTATATTAGAAAGGCCATGTGATATTTAATTCATCACAAAGGGAACAAAATGACCTCCAGACAAACTATTAGCCATGTTTGTGGGGTTTCAGCATTACTTGACAAGAGTCAAGTTGCTTTTTTTAAATGCTAAATATTTGGAATGACACATGTACATAAATTATACAATCATACAAATTAAAATAAATGCAACACTCTGTTTAAAATATCTCAACATTTAGCAAACTTTATATCTGAAGACATTGATCCCCTTCCCCCCACCCGGCCCATTTTTATTTATATATTTATTTATTTTTATTTTTTTTTTTTTTTTTGGGGGGTATTTCACTAACACTATATTAAAGTTTCATGGCAACTTAATATTGTGTAAATTATATTCATTCTCTCAATGTAGATCTAGGGCAGGTATAATATGGAATAATTTGTTAGTGTTTATGTGCCTTAACAATAAGGGTCCCTTTTTTTTTGGGGGGGGAGAGGGGGGGGGGTTGTATTCTTATAAACTCGTAAGGGTAATGTTACATTTGTGTCATTTTATCCAAATGCATCATATCAATTGAGAAAATTCTACATGTTATTAAGGTTTTACGGATTACAAAAAGGAAAATATAATATTGCAAAACTAGCATTAACCATCTTCTATCCATGCTGAATTATATTGGAAAACTAGTCAAGATATAGTGCATGTACAGCACTTTTCTCATTTAATCCATAACGATATTGAATGAAGATGAAGAAATGTAATTGTGATGTAGGCCTACATGTAGCCATGATTAAAGCAAGCAATGCTTTATAAATTTCAAGAGCCGCACATGACATCTAACCCTCTGGCTACAGTATTGATTCTCGCTTCAATTCTGAACGCAATAACACAGGCAGAGCTGTAGCACGTTGGCACTAGTAATTTGACCGACACACAGATTCCGGCGCCATGTACATATGTGCACCATTGAGCATTTGATGCATCTATGCACCCATGCATCTACAGCATGGTGTGCATTTAACATCTTTGCAGATAGCTAATGTGTGTAGTGTAGATCCTACCACGGTACAGTTGTGTGTACATGTACGTAAAAGGTGTGTGCATGCCTATTTGGGCAGGCAATTATTGTGATTTTTCTTTTTTTTTTTCCTTTTTTTTGTTGTCTGCAACCAAAAAATATGCACATGAAAATGTTTTGCTACCATATGACTAAATGTAGTTTGAAATATTCACAAATGCTGAAGAAAAACAACCTAATATAGACTTGACCATTCCAAAATTCTCAACTTGCACATAAATGTCAAGAATAGCCGTTGCGTCTTACGTCACAATGTCGTCAATTTGAAGAGTACATAAGAGTAATGAATATGACTGAAATGCCAAGGTATTCCACCCAATTTCTAAATGAGAAAGATTTCAAATTTCTAGAAACAGGAGTGTATTACATGACATGAATGTATCTTAAAGTTTACTGATTAGCTGTAGGCCCTTCTAAACTTACCAGATTGGCATACAAAATACAATTAGTGTCAATAATTCTTGTTGTATCAGTTGCTGGTGAAAATTTGACATGTCGCGATATATTAAAGGGGGTTCCTTGTGGATTTTCAATGATTTTATTGTGATTTTTAAACAATTCATCTATAATTTCAGTTGTATGACAAAAAATAAATCACCAAAGACAAACGTGCCAAACTTACATTGAATGTTCAAGAATATGAATTCATAGCAACTACTACATGTAGCTACATGTATTTATTATTTTGATAGAAAATGTAATTATTAGCTGGGTAATAATGAGCATGGCAAAATCAAGATACGTACACAATTCTGCATAATATGCTCATCATGGGCCTCTACACGTATACTACATTTTCATATTTTGCTGATTGACATGATAATTCAAAATCCAAGTTATTGTTTGGCGATTCCATATATTAACTTCGAGCTCAATAGTCAGTCAAATGCTTCTGCATATATATTAAACCTGCACCTGCATTTCAAATGTATGACCTATAGGATAGGATGATTGCTTGCCCATTGCCGTGGGCCGGTCACCAATTAAGTACATAGCCTGATCGGCTGTATGGCCGTGCAAATGGCTAAATTCACTGCTACTTCACTTTGGCATAATATCTTCTTGCATAATTCATGTTGACTGTACCAGTTACATCGCGGAATTATGGATCAAATTCCTGACAGATACCCAACAAGACAAGAATCCCTCTTGGGGACTCAACCATGATGTCAAGGAATTTAACTCACATTTCAACCATGTTATAAAGGGAAATTGAGCCTTGTTTATATCTACATTATCATTTATAGCTCCTTGCATCTCTTGACTCTAAAACTCCTCTGACTGACCTTTCAATGATAGACAAATACTGCTATTCCACAAGGGCATATATCCTTTCATCTCCCTTGCAACACAACCAACTCGAGGTTTAAAGCAATTCTTTTCTCATATTGTGATCAGCTTCTATATGCACTACTGCATCAAAGGCAAAGAGTTTCGTGATCACTTCAAGGCTCATATTTTTTTCGCAATGAGAATCTAAGTAAGATTACTTTCCTTTTTCTATTGATGTTGTTTATGACCCAACTTGTGGAGCACTGTTTGTGTTTGCATGGGGAGGGCAGGGGCATGTTATTGTTTTTCTTATTGGGGTTGTGTTCTTTGAGTGTATCACAATCCAAAATTGTTATAAGAAATAAATCATATATTTTCTATACCACGAGTTAGAATCTTTGAGGAAACAAATTTTTCGTCCTTCAATTTTCACCAATATTTTGCAAAACTAATGTAATGACTGAAGACTACTATTTCATAGCCTGATATTCAACACAGACTGTGAAAACAAGTCGCAATTATATCTATGATCCCTCAACTGCAACAAAACATGTCTCAGATAAAAACAACCAATTCCATGACATTTGCTCCGACGATATTCAATGGGATAAAAGAGGAAGAGAATGAAAATACAGATGAAACCATAATCAAAGTATGTGCTGAGAAGCTAAACGTTGCTTTAGAAGCTAGACAAATAGACAGATGCCATACATTGGGCCAGAGTAGGGAGAAGAAAGACTGAGGTGTAATAGTGAAGTTCACAAACTACCACGTCAGAGACAAAATCTACAAAAATAGGAAAAAATTGCGTGACTTGAAGGATGAGGCAATTTATGTTCATGAGAGTCTAATGAGGAAGCGAATGGACCTCTTCTGGAAGGTGAAAACCAATTGCAGGGACTATGTGGAGGCAGTATGGACCCAAGATCATCACAACCATTGGGATTATTCTGCCTGGATTAGTGTTTCATTGTTTATCATTCATTATGCACTGCTAAAGGAATTTTAGACACAGTGGTATGCCCAGATATGACGTCCCCTTATTGACAGCACAGCCTCTGATCCACACATAAATAGCGACATCTTCTTCAGTGCAGCAATCATTACGTCATCACAACAATTGGGATTATTCAGCTTCGCTCAGCTCTGAGTAGAAGAATCATCGATTGGAAAATCCTGGATTAGTGTTTCATTGTTTATCATTCACTATTCACTGATAAAGGAATTTTAGACACGAAAGACCGGCTGATTTCCACCCAATTTCCTAACTGACTTTAATTCTAAAAGACTGGAACTGATTATTTTTCCCTAACCCCCCCCCCCCCCCCCCCCGCCATTTCCCCTTGTTTACATTTTATTCCCTTTGATATGCATGTACATTTATCTAACTTGTTTGCATTTTATAACCTATATTGCATCTACCAAACACACGTTGTGAAGATGACAGAACTGTAGATTCAATGAAAGATTTTGACTCTACCTCTTTCTCCAAGTTCCTAAGCCCGAGAAGTGGTGAAAATGAATTTTATGGACCATCTCATGGATCGTACACTTGTAATGAATTTAATGACTTAATTAATAATTTTGATATTTCTATAGATAATTTGTTCTCCTTTCTACACATAGATTGTCAAAGTCTGAGTAAAAATTATGATAGCATCAATACTTTTTAAGCTTCTCTGCAAATAAACTTTACAGCTGTAGCTTTAACTGAAATATGGACAAAAGATTATAATACTTATTATGATATTAATAATTATACTCTTTTAATTAATGGACGCCAGAATAAAAAAGGTGGTGGTGTTGGTTTCTATATATATCTCAAATAATGTGCAATTTAAACGTAGAACAGATCTTGATGTAAATACTTCTTTATATTGAATCACTTTTTATTGAAATTATTTCCCCTACACAAAATACAGTTCTTGCCGTCATGTATAGACCTCCTGATCAGCCTATGTATTCTTTTCTTGAAGCTTTCGAAACCATCATTTCTACTGTTAGTACAGAACATGAATTATTTTACATGATTGGTGATTTTAATATAAATTTATTCAATATAAACTGCCAACCTCATGTTAATGAATTTCTCGATCTTTTTATGACATGTGCTATGTATCCCTTAATTCATTGTCCAACTTGTGTCACCGAAAATTCAAGTACTCTCATTGACAACATATTTACAAGTAATCTTGATACATGTTCAGCTGGTACAATTTTAACAGATATTAGCGATCATTTCCCAGTATTCTGTGTCCATTCTCAACAATTACAATCTGTAAAAGACTGTGGAAACGCATTTAAAAAAAGGCAAATCTGTGAAAAAAATATAACAAATTTTATTACTAAACTTGGTGATACGCATTGGATATTAAATAACAACGATCCAGATTTAAGTTATGATTGCTTTATATGCAGGTATATGAATCATGTTTTCCATTTAAAAGTCAACGAACTACATGTAAGAAAAACAAAAAAGATAAACCATGGTTTACTGAAGAATTGCGAAATCTGTATAAAAAGAAAAGTTTATATTACAAAAAGTATTTGAATAATCCCACTGAATATAGACTTGATGTCTACAAGAAATGTAGAAATAGGTTGACAAATAGAATGAAATGTATTAAACATAAATATTATAAGCAAACATTTGCAAGTGCTGAAGGTGACACCAAACAAACATGGAAAATTGTCAATAGTATATTAATAGGCACAAAGACTAAGAAAAATAACATTCCACATACATTACAATATAATAATGAATCTATTAATAATGATGCTGATATTTGTGAATTTCCAGTCTTAATACGCCTGCAGGTGATTACAAACAATATCTAAAGAAAAACCCATGCTCAGCCTTCTTTTCTCCAATAACCCCAGCTGAAATAATAAGTATTGTAGATAAATTGAAGAGTAATTGTCTAGTGCTTTTCACAATGTAGATATCAAGATGGTCAAAAGAGTTATTCATATTATTTGTTATCCACTCAGTGCAATATTTAATTCTTCCATGGAAACTGGAATAGTACCAAATCAACTCAAAATTGCTCAAGTTTTTCCAATTTTTAAAGGTGGTAATAAAACTGAAATATCAAATTATAGACCTATATCCCTGCTTCCCGTGTTCTCCAAAATTTTTGAAAAGGCAATACAAACATTTAATATCTTTTTTGCAAAGTAATATTTTGGTTGATTTTCAATTTGGTTTTAGAAAAGGTCACTCGACATCGTCGGCACTTGTCGAATTCACACATCAAGTCTCCAATGTTTTTAATAAATCTAAATGGGACTATTTTTAGACTTAAGCAAGGCGTTTGATACGCTAGATCATGCTATAATACTGACTAAACTTCATAACATAATAAGTAGCTTTTAAATGAAATTATGTACACAGCGCATTTGAACATTATAATGGAAAATGCGCTTTATAAATACATTATTATTATTATTATTATTATAACTATGGAATTCGTGGTGTTTTATTAAAATGGTTTAAAAGATATTCAGAAAATAGAAAACAATTTGTAAAAATAAAAGAAAATATTTGAACGATACGAAATGTTGTATGTGGAGTAACCCAGGGTTCTATTTTGGAGCCACTACTTTTTCTTATTTCTGTGAATGACATGTGCAATATATCTGATAAGCTGAAATATTTGTTATTTGCAGATGACACCAGTGTGTTTATGACACATGATGATATTCATATTTTGCAACAGGAGTTTACCAGTGAAGTACAAAAACTACTGTTATGGCTTTCTTTAAATAAACTGATTTTAAATGCTAAAAAAACAAATGACATGATTTTTACCAATAAAAGAATTAACTTGAATGAGATAAAACTACAAGTTAATAATTTTAATTTCCAACGGGTATCAGTAAATAAATTCTTAGGAGTCAACATCGACGATAAACTCTCACGGAATGAACATACTGGTGCCGTCTGCAACAAGATTTCCAAAAATATAGGTAACTTAAATTTCTTCCTAAATGTGTGTTATTAACATTGTATAACACTTTGACGTAACCCCATTTGTGTTATTGTGCTGAAGTATGGGCAATGACAAGCCAAGTTAATCTGACTAGAATATTGAGAATACAGAAGAAAGCTATCCGACTATTATCTCACTCTCATTACAGAGCTCATACTAAACCTTTATTCTACAATCTAAAAATTCTTGATATATTTGATTTAAGTAAATATCACATCGCAGTTTTTATGTATATGTGCAGAAACAAATTATTACCATGTGCACTATTAAAGCATTTTGACCTAAATTCAAAATTCCACCATTATGAAACCCAACATGCGGACAACTTTCACCTTCCACTAATTAGAACAACTGTAATAAAAAAATCAATTTCCTTTGATGGACCAAAAGTTTGGAACTCAATTCCCACTAGAATAAGAAATAGCAAATTCCCCACACTCACATTATGCTTTTGTTTCTATGTACACAGTTTTTGTTTATTTTTCTGCTTATGCTTGTTTATCTATATTATTGTTTCCTTTTGTTGTAAATGTTATATTGCTATTGCTACATGTTTTTAATGATTGAGTGAAATAAATGAACTTGAACTTGAACGACGATTGCTCCCCTGTAAATTCCATATTGACTCATCAAATGACTTTATTCAACCCTGGACTTAACACTATAACCTACCCTAAACCTAACCCAAATAACATAAAACCCTGTTGCAACTTTAAATTTATTGGGAATAATAAACGGTGCATTTGTCAGAGGAGCAAATTTCATGTCACCAAACAAACTTGCTACATACCGCTTCTGTAAGTGCTGCGTCTTTCTCCAGGAATTGCACCACACAGTACGCCAGCTGAAAAAAAAACAAACAAGAGACAAAACTGATTTAAAAACTCATACTTGGGTAAAAAGCAAATTCAATGGATTTTTATTGGATGCCCTGGTGGGGGAAAAAATGCATTTGGGAAATTTCAATGACAGTTTCGATGCTTTTTCATATTAAGATTATAATAATCATAGAGAAATATTGGGGCCTTGAGTTAATAAACTCTGCCCAAAATGATTTTATTTGCTTAAATATCATGTAAATAATCTAACCCCCCCCCCAAAAAAAAAGCAAGTTAACTGACATTATTGTGGACTTGTCCATTTGAGGAAATTATGTATAATTGTAAAAACCACAGCAATAAATTTGTAATTAAGTTGTACTTGATTGAAAAGCCTATGAGCTTCATGAATCTAAAGATAGCCCACTGATGTATGCTTAAAAAAAAATAATGAAACATAGGTCAAAACATGGAGATACTAATATCTCCATGGTCAAAATGAGAGATACCTTACACCAACAAAAAACCATTAGCTACACAGTTATAAGGAAACAGCAAGCATGAACATGAGCTTATGTCATCAAGTGTAAAGATGGAATGATAACAATAGGATTGTCCCCTGAGAGGTGAACTTAGCGAGCAGGATGCTTGCCTGGAATCTTGAACCAACTGTCATCGCCTGTTCATTGGGCTAAATAGTAAATTGATGTGAAGCACTCAGCAGAGGCCCTGATCAGCAGCAGATTTACATTCTCACACATTCAGTGTGATTGAAACAAGAGTGACATGTTCCCTCCTATCCTCAACCTCCTACAACCATCTATCGCTTCATACATTATAGGAGCTGCTCCACTAGCTCAAGCTTGATCAATAGTGCACTATTTATGATCCAATGAACTAGCCCAATAGAAAATATCAGTCTTTTTCTCTCAAATAGCATGCTAATTATTCAACAAATAACGCGCTGGCCTGAGTTCATTAGTCAAAATAACAAGCGCATGAGATAACTTTAGTAATTGTTTGAAGCCACGAACACGCAGCTGAGTGGCTTTGGACAATTCTGAAGTTATCAAATGCGCTTGTTATTTTGACTAATGAAAACGAAAGTCGCACGTTATATGTTTTATAAAATGAGATATATGGATCCTTGTCATTTGATAAATAAATGAATGTCCAAATAGTCTGAATAATATTTGTATGTCACCTGTTTTTGTTTTTTAATCTCTTGGATCTGCTGTCACGCGATACTCTCTCAACCAATCATTTGATCAGGATTCATGTATCCATTTTATAAATTGGGTAAAATCTCAAGTTTCACCTCGTAATAGCGCAGTAGGATCCATGCTGAAACTTAAACACCAACATACATGTATATATTGACGTTGTTTGTGCATGCTTGAGGTCGGATCATAAAAACGGATATAAAATATTCAGCTCGGGATTTGCTGGTTTTATTTTCCTCCCGCCGATCCACCTCACAATGCGGTATTCGACTTGCTCAAGCTTTTGCAGCACTGCCTTTTGAAACCAGGGGCCTGTTTTTTTTAAACCGTCATAAGTCTAAGTTCTTGGACAACCCATAGGGACACATGTTGTAGAATTAACACGCATTTCAATGGGATGTCCACGAACTTAAACTTATAACGGTTTCGAGAAACGGGCCCCAGGGTGACATCTTCCCTGCTATCTTCAATGCCCTACAAACATCTGGACATACAGTATAAGTCCAATCCTATACATTGCTATTGTATAATTTCCAATTCCTAAATCTGTTAGAGTTGAAAAAAACTTTGTGCGGTACAATATGTACTTGCACTAGATCACTTTGTAAGACTTCATGCCATTAGAAATGTTACATTTTTTTTTTTCACCCTAAAGCGCATAGAGACATATAATTATTTGTTATTATTACTATTATATTATTATCCTTATCATTACTATCATCATATCATCAAAAAATGATTGAGGCAGCAATATCTCTCTCTCTCTTCATCTCGGTCGATCAGTACATGTCAGTGATAACCAATGCATCAATACAAAGCTTGATGTGCACACTAGTAGATATGGCAGTGAATCCCGATTCGTTTCTACAGTTCACTCACGTTCTAGGATGCATCCCCTACTACATGCATGCATCCTAGATAGCGGTTAATCAGGCAGATGCTGAAGAAATACCCTGTGTGCATTACCCGGCCATAAAACGGGGGACAATTGACGAATGTATTATTTACAGTGCTGTGGTTTTAGGCTGCAGATCAAGCAAGAGAGCAAAGAGAATGAACCCAGTTATCTCTGCCCTGCCTGATCCTACATAAAAACACCTCACATGAGTTGCGCTGTCCCAAGGGAATTATCGTGCGGTAAAGGTGAAGATTGCCCCAATGATCCTATCTGCCTAATTATCTATCTGGATGCCGTAATTATGTAATCGACCGATACTCATTCAAATGAAATTGCCCATCACTTCATCTCTTGCACTAGTAGGAATGCAGCGTAAGACAGTGAAAACTGTTCTAATGGTTTTCAATGATTTAATAAATAGACAAACGTCCCTTAATTAAATGACTCACAAACCTAGAGTACACACAGTATTAGAGCAAACATTTTGGAAAATGTTCCGGAAAGACCTACTACCTACTAACTAGTGCAGGAGGCTTCAAGCTAGGAAACTGTCCCTTATTTGCCACTGTCAATACACCAAGCATCCTCACAGATAAATGTCAAAATATGCAGAGCGATAGTTCAGTGTTCCCTGCCCCAGTCCCATCCCACTGGCATTCTAACATCTCATTCTCTACAGACATACAGGGCCTCTCACATGACAGGGAGTTTTCCTCACAGAGTAAACACCAAGTGCTTTGGCTGAGAGAACGCACCATTCACAAGAGTATGCGCGCCTTGCTAATGTTTACAGACATAAATACGACATGGATAGAAGGGAGAGGATGCACCACAAGAAGCTAGGGGCCGATGGGGAAAACATCTGGTAGGATTCTCTGAATCTTAAGCGAGAGCAATTAAAAGTGCGAACCCGTCGACTAATTGAAAACTTCAGCAGCTGAATGACGCACTCGGCTTCATTTACGGCGGTCAATTAGCCAAACCAAGTTCAGATGCTATTTCAATTCTCTTCCTCACAACTGGGATAATTTTATCAGGTATTATCAACAAAATAATTTGTGGTTAAAAAATGTCATATCAAATAATAATATTTTTAGACTGAAGTAATACATGTAGATACTACTCATGATTCACTTTACATAATATTTCTTTAAAGTAATCCTTTAAAATGTTGTACTACCATTGTTCAATTATTTACAACTACATGTAAATGTCTCTTCTTCCACACTATTTCCTGATGAAAAAAATGAACAAAATTGCACCGTGCAAGATCAATTATAATCTGAAGCAAAAAAAAAAAAATAATAATAATAACAAACTGCAGACCTGTGTCAGTTTTAGTAATCCCTAATTTTTGTCTTGTTCTCTCAGCTTTTTAATTCACATTATTTATTCACCCCACTCATAACAAATGACCTTCTAACTGATTTATCTTTCCTAAAAAACTAATATGCCATATCTTCTCTACCAATAATAGGAAATATGATCTGAATACAAAGAAATGTGATAAACATGTCGCATGTCCTCTATAGAGGGAGCAAAACAGCCACCACAAACCACACATGTATTCAATATAACACTCATTTTGGTTCATATATTTTCTTTAGATGTTATTGGGTAAGTATAAGGGTACATTTGTGGTTGAAAAGAAATTTAAATGGGAACATGCACTGTTCTAAAAAAAACGCAATTACTAAACACAGAGCATGCACACACATCATCAGCAGTGCATCATTCATGGTCAAAAATTTAACGCTGATTATACGCAGATTGTCTTTAAATTCCTCGCTCTTAACACAGCTTATCAACCTTACTCAAGGTCATGAAGGTTGTCATATCAAAACTGATCATCTTCCACAAGACACCGTTTTTTACTTTTAAATTTCCCTCAGAATAGAGATCTGAAAAAACGTTTATCTGCGCACCCTTTGTTCTCTACAATGTATAATGTCTGATTGTAAATTTTGTATAATAATATCTTCCTGTTTAAATTTTTGTTTTGACAATAACGCACCCTTAGTATTCTGTACGACCTCATTTCATTGACATTTTGGAATAGATATTCCATATTGAAAAATGAAAGTACCATTTCAAATTGAAGTGTACATGCCATCTGTTCTTGAATGTCAGAAAATTGATGAAGCAAAGTCATGAGACTGAATGACACTTAACCATCAAATATTAATTTATGTCCTGAGAAATTGATATTCTTTTGATATTATAAAAACATTGTATCATTGTAATTATGTGAATATGCCCTCAGATAGAAACTATTTAGAAACTGCATCCAACTAATAAAAATAATAATCCCGGTTTCAAAAGGAGAAATATATACCAAGAACAATGCAAACAATACTTGCCAATAAATCATAATTAAAACGTTAAACCACAGGATCATTACAGAGCTAATAATATAGTCTAATAGAACTGTTATTAAAAGCACAGATACAAGATAAATGAGATTCTCCTGATCTAATTGCAAATGTCTGCACATATGTGCCCATGTGTTCAGTATACATGTATATGTCCAACCTATTTTGAAACTTTGACCCATGCATAACTGACAAACAATTTACCATTAATTATGAAATGATTAATCTCAATTTATTTATTTTTTATTATTATTTATTATTTATTATTTTTTGGCTAGAGGTTCAGTGCCTTTACCAAAAATAATTGCGATGAATCATTTCATAATCAGGTTATTGTAAGAAAGAATTAGTCGGTAACACGTGGGGCAAGGTTACATTATAGCTTGGACTTACCCTGTAACAAGATTTCAATATAATCAGGTATTTGGTTGGTACACAGCATCTCATTATAATTGGAGTGGACTGTTGGTGTGTTCAATGTCCATTTTGAAATTTAAACGCCAACATGAATCATGATACAAAACACAATTACAAAACACAGAACACAAACGTGATCAGCGGTACACCGTTCAGTGTCGAAAATTTAAAGTTTATTATACGTCCATCGTCTTTAAATTACCCGCTCTCAAAAACGAACATCTACGTTTTTTTTTGCACTCGCACCGGGAGATTCCACTGCGAGAGCACATTTAAAGACGTTGTATTCGGTGTCGCATTTTGTGGCATACGCGATGCTCAAGATCGTAAAATCAAAGCTGATCGTGAGTCAAAACGCATCTTTTTCGACGTTTATATTTTCCTCCGTATGGAGATCTGAAACACGTTTACTTTTACAACCGGGAATAGGGACAATGAACACCCTCTTTTTTTTCTCTTTATATCAGCGTTTTGTAATATGCATTTTGTATCATGATTCATGTTAGCATTTTAAATTTGAAAATCGACATTGAACACACCCTAAATTTAGCAATGACAGATGCTTACCTGTGCATGGTAGAGACCCAAGCATTTGACTTTATGTAACGGGATGAGAACCTTGATAAGGAACTGTTTGTGTTCTGCCTTCAGTGGCAGTGCAAACCCGTTGATAATGCTGCAAAGAATAAAAGAATCAATTAAATTTTATTTACTTCAACATGGTTTTTTTTTTCAAAGGAAAAAAAGATGATATTTACGCTGGTTTCCAAAAAGGCTCTGCATCAGTCATGTACCAACAGACAAAAAATATACACAAAGTTTATAGTGTACACTTTTACAAATAATAAAAAGAAACATTTTATGTCCAACAATCAATATTTTGGAAAATAATCACTTTCCAACCAAAACGATATGTTCTTCGGTTTTCTCATGATTCCCCCCCCCCCCCACCCCATGAACAAGTCTAACAGTATATAGGGCCACTTCTGGAAAACTACAATATTTTTAGCAAATACATGTACATCTGAATAGATTTCCTCAGAGATCACAATAATATGTGATGGACAAAAGTCTGTTCTAATATTAAAATTCATGAGAAAATTTTGCATTGAATATTTTCTGTACATGTCATGCATGGGAGAGTTGTTTATGGTATGACATCACACAGAGTGACCATGTTGCCAATTTGAGATGTTTATGTCAACAGTGATCAAACTACTTGTGTCTTGTTACATTACCCAGTACCTGTCTAAAAATAAACAGGCATAGGGAGCCTTCTCTTTAGTTGATCCACATCTTTTAGAACTCTAAACTCTTCTTCAAACAACAATGTGAACAATGTGTGACATATTTCACAAGCCAGGAGCCTTTAATGGGTTTTTTTTTTTTTACAAATAAATGGTGCTATAGAAATGGTGTTCATTATTATAATCATTGCCTAAAATGTATCTTGTTTTTACTCCATTTTCACTCTTGCATTTTTCAATTATTTTCTGTTTTTAAACAATTAAATTTGTTACTATAGCTTTGATTCACCTCAATGTCCCTTCAATTTTGCTAGAAATGAGCACATTATTAGCACTGCACCATCGTAAAAGGCTGAGTTAATGCATTGTTGCAGGTTGTGCGTAATGCTTGTTCAAGCATATCCTATCGGAATTGCAATATGGCTGGTAATCTAGTACCATACATCATCATCTAACTGAGACGCGTGCTGATGGACGAAACGTCGGGGTATGCAGAGAGCAGCCAGCTCACTTGTACGGTCAACAAGTCACGACTGTGCAAGGGGGCACACATGAGAGTAAGACAAGTAATCACTGCTAGGTCTGTATACGTATACACAGTGCAGAGACTTTCCCCCCTTGCTTTGCCTTCATTCAATTATGCGAGCGACAAGCATGAGCCCAGTAATGGGTGTCCGTTTTCCGACGTGATGAATCGGACTGTCTACCAGCGATGCTGCTTAGGCCGCTTCTTTCTCGTCGATTTCCTACCAGCCTTACGCTGCCTCAGGGCCCCTGGATAGGTGCATATAGTACAAGACTATTTCATGAGACAGAACCTTTGCTCTTTCCATGCACCTGTCCTGCCAACGTGTATTATAAGTCAACTCTTTACCATTAGAAAAGCATTTGGTCTCCATTAAAGGGCTAAATTGTAGCATTATTTACGATTATCAAGAAATGTACAATGTACATTTTTGGGACACTTACGTACATGTAGATAAACTAATAATAATCACAATGACAAAGATACAAGAGTGAAGACCCTGTGACTCCAAAATGAACTCTAACATTTGTATACATATTACTGTTGTGTAGGTCTCATACTCAAAACAGCAATGTTATGATGCAAATTCCCCCCCCACCCTGCATCCTCACTACCAATATTCAGAACAAGTAGCCCATTATTATGCTCAAGAAAATTACACCCCCCCCCCCCCGCCCCCCCCCCCCCCCCCGAATTTCGGGTAGAACTTTACAAAATTTGACATGGAAAATTTCCTATTGATAATATGGTCACTTTTTGCTATTTTAATCACAGGCACTCCAAAGAGATATTCGCAAAAATAGTCAATATCTTTTTGGTCTTTATAAACATGTCCTCTTCAAAGATTAACAGGCTTTTTGTTCATGTTGTATTATCCCTCCCATCAAATAATCTTAGAAGTGACAAAAGATTTTTTCCTGCATTCTTTAAATCATATTTTCTTTAAAGAGTTAATATGCACATCATAATATTTTTAACAACTTACCTTCCCAGAATTTCTAATAGTTCCCCAACTCCATTAAAGTGTTCGGTTTCATAAATAAATCTGAAAAATGAAAGAAAACACAATTATAACGTATACATGTACATGTATTAACAAAAAAGTTACATACACATACAATCTGTAAAATAAAACAAATTACAAGAAAATGTTAAAGCTTTAAAGCTGGTGTATAGTTTTGGTAGAAGGAAAAATCTAATTTGGATTCACAGTTTATATAATAAAGAAGATTATATTCCATGAAATCATGTTTTAGTGTCTTCATTTGACAATATAAGAATAAAACATGGAAAATCAGGGACCTGTCTTGTTCAACAATGCAGCAAAGGTCTCAAAAACCGTTACATTATGTTTCCTTCAAACATTTTCACTGAAATTCACCAGAAATCATGACAGGAATATCACAAGATTTCTCACACATATAGTGCAATGTGGACAACATGAGCCTACATTTGATCGGTTTTATGCCGATTCCTTTTTTGTAACCAAAACTATACACCAGGGTAAAGATGATCTTTTGAGGAAATGAATGCAATACATCCTAGGCAGACATACTTCATATCAAACCTTGCTCGATGTGATCATACATAATTATTGAAATGACAGATGATAAGGTCATTGTTAATTACCACATGTACCATGTCAGTATGTAACATTAGAGCTTTCATTGAAAACAGGTCACAGGTTATAAATTCTTCAAGGAACTACCCGTCTACAAATATAAACTTTAATGATAGATAAATAAGTTAGCAAATAAGGCGGGTTTGGATTTGCCACATTTCCAAACTGCCAATAAATTGGAATGTACATGTACTAGATTCCCTGGACGCAGTTGCATGCTAAACAAGAGTGAGTAATGTATGTTAGACTGTAAGTCCCTGTTATATATTTTTGGTCAAAATTTGCAGATCTTTGATATCAAGATGGCAGTGCCCTATGATGGACAAACTTTATTTTCTCTGGACGAACTAAAAAGGATTCTGCATCAACAAACTCTTTGAATATAAAATAATTCTGCTTCATCAAACTCTCTGAAATTTTGGGGAGATTTGGTATGTCAAATGCCTCATTTCTGCTCTACTTGGAAATTTCAGTAATGCTTCACAAAACATTATTTATACGTAGGTACGCAGCATGTACATGTATGATCAGCACAGGAGCAAATCCAATAGAGGCTTACTCCTATCATAATATAATCTGTTTTTAATAATAAATAAATAAATAAATAAATAAATACAAGTTTTACAAATAATAGCAGTCTGCTTTCATAACTATTTTCAAATTCTGTATAGAAAAAATAATATACATGTACATGTACATGTATAATAAATCAGACTTTTTAGTTTAGTTTGTTCAATATCATTTTACCAGAAACATTTTATGTAGTCAAACTTGGATCCATTGAGCAGATATTATAAGTAGGGCAGAAGTATTGAGAACTGCCAACGAGGGAAAACACAGGACAAAGATATCAGAACTGGTTGCCTAGGATACTGACAAATTCACTCTGAATACCAAACACACCTGATCCATTAGAAATAAGATACATGGCAGTGCATTTCCTCAGGTAGAAAGCAAACAAAGAAAGACTCCCAGGTACTTTTGGTCAAGTATGAATGCAACTGAATAAAACACACATGTAGCAAGTGACAGATTGGCTTCATCAAATTGTACATCCTTACATGCACACGTCAAGCCTTGTACATGTACAAGATGTATTCAATGCATTCATTGGTCTGTCTAATAGTCAATACGTTGCATCAGACATAAGAGCTACACAATAAGAATTGCGAGTCAAAATACACATCAAGTATAGTTGGACTAAACAAGATGTATGCTTATAATGCTCAATCAGAACAATGCCAAACATTTTATAAACTACATGGAAATGTAGATTCAATCTTAAACAAATCATTTTTTTTTTTATTTGAATCATTACAACAACAAAAAAATTTCATTCTTCTTTAAAGATTGTAATGCAGGGGCCTGGTAATGTTACACTTTTATCCCCTTTTTGTGCAACTCCATGGTACATACATTTTTACAGTAAATGGTGCAGCAAATATACATGTTCGACGGTCTCTCAAAATTTGGAGTCCAAATGCTTAACTGACAGCACATGAACAGACAAATTTCCTATGTGCAAAACTAACAACACCCACATTTGAGCTAGTTTTGAGCTTTCCAAACGAAACATTTGACGAAAAATATATAATGTATATGATATCATTTTTTGTACAATGTACATACATGTACTTATATTCCTCTTGACTTGGATTTAAAAAAAAAAAAAAATTAATGTTAATCAGTGCCTTTAATCTTCAAGTAAGCTACATTTACATGTAGACGCTGCATCTAATGCGGCGGTCACAACTCGGCGTACCTTCGACGTGCAACTCCCAACGACGGATTTCGTAGGAAACTCGTGCAGCAGAGGTACATTGCAGGTACAATGCATGTACGACGTGCAGGAAGTTTTTAAAATACCCTTACTACAGAAACGCAGGAATCGCAGAAGTTGACCCAGGACCTGTGCGTGCATTGTACATGCAATGGAGGCTACGTTGATGGCACGTGCCCCGTAGCCTACAAAGATGTTGTGACCACGGCATTAATAGAAACTTCCACTTGAGATTTGTAATGGAGTAATTAAGAGTTGTTTCTCTTCCCCTACATTAGTTATTAGACATTTGCTTCTAATATCAAATTCCCTGAGTGAACAATGACATTTCCCAGACTCACATAAATGCATCGCAATGTTATAGCTGAGCAAAAGAGGCACTTAAATACAATGTATACTGCGAAAACAAATATTATAATCATTCTATACTCCTACAACTTATGCTCAAGCACTGAAAATGCATGCAAGAGAGTGAACACTTCAAGGGGGCTGTGATAAGAAATGCGGTCACATGGGTCTGTATGCAAGTTGTTTTTCTACTCATGCAAATTATAATAAATTGTGATATTCGGCAATGTTTTACATATGAATTGTTTATCTTATTATTCGAAAACAGAATGACTGAGAATTGAATTGAATTCAAAGTAAATTTATGTAAAACTAAAATCCTGGTAAAAGCAAAACATTTTTTAGGTATACAGCCCAATGTCCATAATCAGCTACACAGCACACATACATTGTACATTTGGAGGTCATTATGTATGTTGCATTCTTAGATGCTTCCTCAAATTTGACGAGCTCTATTTGTCAGTACCTGGGATTAGCACACTTTGGTGATTTAGTCACCAATCTATTTATATAACAGCCACAAATGTCTGCCAAGTATGCTGCTACTTATCCCCTCTCTCCCATCATTTCTTTCCTGACTGATCACCTCTATGTAACCTTATCCACAAACCACACGGTTTACTATGCAAGCCCATGGACAATCCTTCAGATTGCATATCAAACTGAAGAACCAGCATTTGTTCCTTTCAATTGGGGGGGGGGGGGGGGGGAGGGAAGCAACTTATAATTTACACATTACCAACTGAAAAGAAAAGAAGTACAATTGGTTTGTTGCTCAATCCAATATTTTTTTATTGTTAGCCTAGCAGGTTACAACAAAACAAGACAAACATGACTATGTCTTCTTCTATGCCTCCACCCTTAAAACCAGTCATTGCAGAAATTAACCTAAACCTGAATTATTATTATGTAAACAACTGCACCGTAACACTGGGACCTCTGATTCTCGGTACTTTTTAACTAGATGTTATGTGTTTACTCTATAAAGCAAGAAATAAAGCTGGGAAAATTGACTCAATATAATAGGAGGCATTTAAAGCATCATAGTCCCACATGTGAAAATTTATGTTAGATTAATTTATTCAGCGGAAGAGGACTGAACAATTTTTCATCTTTAAAGTTTGGTTGTACTATAAAGAGGTCTTTGTGTTAGTTTCAGATGCTAATTTGCATTTACAAAGGCACAGCACCATACATAAAGGTTTCAGCTCCATGACCACTATCATTATCACGAAATTGCTTTAAATCAGATTGTGCGGTTTGCAAAATTTTAAAGCTATATGAGGAAAAGCAGAATATCATGTATCTCTAACCCTTTCATGAATACACACATACATGTATGTAAAACCACTATCCGAAACCACCTGCTTCTACCATATTCTTAACCAGAATATTGATCAAGTTTCCCTTTTCGACTGGAAATATACATACTGGTTGCTCCTGGTAACATTTCAGTCCAAAACATTGAATGAGTATCATATTTTTTTTTTGTCTCGTTATAGTGAGGATGACATTTTTTTCTAGAATATAATCCCCTGGTAGAAGCAGGTGGCTTATCAAGCTTATTAAGACATAATTGTAGCCTGATGGAATCATGCATGTCATACAGACGATTCCATGACATTTGCTCCAGCAATAATTCCAACATTAATTGAATGACGAACTACAACCCTGTACTTACTCTACCCTAAACCTAATCTTAAACCTAACATAAAAAAGCTCAATTGCAACCGTAAGCTTACATCTTAGATATATTAAAGCTTGGAGCAATTGTCACCAAAGCAAATGATGTGTCCCCTCTACAGAAGTGTCGTAGTCTAGTGGTCTCACCACTTGACTGTCAATTCAAAGGTTGTGGGTTCCATCCCCGACACCGGCACTTAGGTAGTTTGAGCAAGGTATTTTGTCTACATGATTCTCCCCACCAAGGTGTAAACGGGTACCCGGTAGGAATGGAACAAGTGCACAGTAAAGGCTGCCATGATTTGAAATGACCCTTTTGGGATTGGACAGGTGTCAGAAAGACTAACAATCATCCAATGACCAGGGTAATAATAACTGTAAAGTGCTCAGAGATGAAATTGTTTCATATCAGGCATTATATAAATCAACCATTATTATTACAAAAATAAGCACTTTTTTTATTTTTCATGACATTAAGTATTTAGCAAACAATGTTCAATCATTAATCTTCATTGATTTGCATTTGTTTTTCTGTGAGTCTCCTAGTATTGACATGAAAACACAAAGATTGTTTCTCACCTGAGGAATATGTGGTTGATCTGTTTTCTGATGAATGCCCTGAGGCCAAGGAACTTGCCATAGATTCGATGCAACACTGTCTTGAGGAAATCTCTCTCCCTTGGATCTTCACTGTCAAACAGTTCCAGCAGCTTGAAATACAAGACAACCATGAAAATAGATATTATTCTCTAGTCTGATAAGACAGGGGTTAGGGAATACCACCATTTGTGCAGATGGCATCATCTACAATTCTAATTTCCCAGAGCAGAGTAGAGAGCAGACATTGAAGACTGTTTTACAGATTATGCCAAACTATAAGTTTAATGTGAGTTTAGAATCCTTGAAAACAATTATCCACTGTATGTTTTTGCGATTTTTGTAATGTTTACTCATGTTTAATTGCCTATAATGGAAGTAGACATTTCTGTGACGAGTGACTCCCAAAACTCATGAAAATAATCACTACAGAATATCTTCCTCACCCATGTTAACTGAGATATTATATTGCATACTTATTCAAAGACATGTAATCTAAAACATTCATTGAAAACATTCTATTTGTCTGTACACTGTATGAATCCTCTTCATGAATATAGCTGGACAAATGGTTTTTATGACCACAGAACTCTATTTGGCCTTGTAGCAAACACATTGGGAAGCTGAAAAATGAAAGCTACAGGGGAAATAAAGAGGATGAGTCAAATGACCTAATCAAGGTTTCCACTACTATCAAATACAAATAGCTTCAGGTTGTATGAGCTCATGGAACAGTGCCCTTTAATACATTAATAAAAGATTCCTGATCTTTTATTCATCTACCATTGAATTTTAATCAGGTACTGTACATGTACAGACAATTAATATGTCATGCAGACAGCAATATAATTAAAATTACAGTCAACCTTGCCCGAATCAAATAGGGATAGGCTTTGACTTTGAACAATTTGACTTGTGAAGGATTAAAAACAATAGAATATAAAACAAGGATGACTTTAAAAGACATTCTATAGAGGCAATGTTTGGATTCAATAATGAGGGATCCGTTTCGTGTGTGTTTATCTTGTTTATATCATCTAGTAGAATCCATGTTTACAAAGGGTAAGCAGGAAATATATTTATCTCTAATGTATCAGAGAAAGTTTATTAATATAACCTATGGGGATTCACCTAGACTTTGAACTCCCTTCCTGTGTGTATTTATTATTTTGTACATGCAAAACAGTACACTCAATATTAAAGCAAATATTTGAATTTAGTCAAATATTTGCTTTCTAAAGTACTTTTCAGCATTTATATTGCCGTCAATGTGTGCAACACCCATCTCTTTAATGTTCTGTTTTTGTGAAATCTTCATGTACAATGTATTTTCTTGTTCTATGTTTGCACTGTGTGTCAAAGGAATGTGGTATTTCCAATAAAAAAAAGTTTGTCTGCTGTAATGAATATTTAATGTTATACATGTTTGTTGTGAATATGTCACTTATTAAAAATTCAATTGAAACACACCTTACACAGTCAACTTTTTGTCTTAATCTGTTCCATTATTTGAGTCTTTTCAGTATGACTTGGTAAATTGCAACATCGCGCACTATACTGTAATCTTCATCATCATCTGATTATATATATAGCCTCAGCATGATTCCCAATGCATCTACGTGTAAGAGTGCCTAATATTGATGCTTTAATACAGAAGTGGGAAGAGGAAGTGGGTGTTGTATAATATCAGTAAGCAAGAAAACAACAATCAAGTAAAAACATGTTCAATCTTGTAAGTTATTATTATCATTACTATTTTTTTTTTTCTAATGCTCTTCATCTCTTTCATCAGGACATAAAGTTCACAGATGGTCCCCTATCACCCCCCCCCCCCCCACACACAAAAAAGAGTATTGGGTGAGGGAGGGTGACACGACATTTGCTCCTGCGACAACTACTCCAGGTTTAATTTCTACAAAGATGTAGTGCTTAAGTTAGAGTTGTAATTAGGGTTACATGTTAGGTTTATGGTTAGGTTTAGGGTAGGATATAGTGTTAAACCTGGTATATAGTTTCGGTAACAAAAACGGAATCGGCATAAAACTGATTAAATGTAGCCTCATGTTGTTCACATTGCACTAAAAGATATGTGTGAGAGATTTTGCGATATTCCTTTCACGATTTCCGGTGAATTTCAGTGAAATGTTTGAACCGAAAACAAAATCTAACAGTTTTTGAGACCTTTGCTCGGGTGCCCAGTCCCCCGAATTTCCCGCATGAATGGAGCGTAGCAATCTGTGTGTGTCACCCACACAAGAGAATCCCCATTGGTTTTCCATGTGAACGCCTAGTGCGCACTGAGATGAGACGGATCCCTGACTTATCTTTTTTTATACTTATATCGTGAAATAAAGACACTAAAACGAGATTTCATGTAATATTATATAAATAGTGCATGCTCTACCATGCAACATACTAGATTATGTGCACGACAAATACTAAATTTTCCCGAGGGCACATTTATTTCACCGAGGCCGTAGGCCGAGGAGAAATAGATGTGCACGAGGGATAATTTAGTATTTGGAGTTCACATAGTCAGTAATGTTGCATTAATAGATCATGCACTATTTATTATAGTGAGTAGACCCCTAGATCTTTGATCTTGCCTAATCCGGTTTTATCTTTGCCAAAATTTTGGTGCTAATTAAGCCATTGTGACGTATATTGTTGCTCCGCGTATCCATTGTTGTTAAAGTTTGTGCGCACCATTTTACGCGCTAGCGCAACATGGCAAACGATTTCACCATTCATTTTAACACGGGTAAAAACTGTTCAATATAATAAAAAAAACGTTCAATATAACAAAAACCGTTCACTATAACAAAAGCGTGAATGACACGTGACACCCTTCCAACCAATCACAACTCTTAACATACTACCACTATTTACTATAACTTTCTCTATTATAGTTATTGATTCAGTCTTTCATATTATCTAACTGTGAATACAAATTAAATGTTTCCTTCTCCCAACACTATACACCAGTTTTAAGTCCAGGGCTGACATTAATGTATGGAATTAACAACAGAGGAATTGTCGCCAGAGCAGATGTCATGGAATCCGGGGGGGCGGGGGGCGCAGTGGGGGTTAATAAAACAGCATATCCCATCTTACCTGCACTCACAAAATCTTGGTCCGATGTACTTCTTGGCTATGCTGGGTTGGAATTCTGCTGACTCTAAAAACCTCAGGAAGAATTCGTATACAAGCTTTAAAATGGAGATAAAAGAGAAAACAGTGATTTTTTAATAGATTTTAGAGGAAGGTTTTACATTAAAATAAAATGACAGATCTACGCATATCAGACGATAAATCATGAAAGCTTTTGCAATAATACATGGATATATCTCAATCAAATGATCTAATAAAATCTACATCAAATGATTCATTAGGTAGTAAAAGTGCATTGAATTATTTACAAATTTTATACGGTGGACAAAAGTGTCTCGAAGCACATCATTTCATGCCCATTTCCCCACCTCTCCCTACATCATGAATGAAAATTGCTTGGTGATAAAAAACACTGAAAAGATTCAAAAAAGCTGAACACTGCATGAAATAGTGGCAAAATAGCTCAATTTGGGCTTAAAAAGCATACATTTGAGGGGAAAAAACACTGAAATCATACATTTGAGGAAGAAAAAACTTTGAAAAATTTTCATGCCTGCTACATGTGCTTTGGTACTGCTTGGATGGTGTCTGGATATGCACTTGATAGAGCACAAGTCCAAAGTGCATTGACATTTGACCTTTAGTTCCAAGGTAAAACCATGATTTTTATTCCTTTAGAAGAGCACTTTCCATAAAACCTTAGAACACATGGATATAAGATTTAGATTAAAGAATACAGTGTGAATGAGGTCAATAGTACATTGCCCCATGCATTGGACATATTGGGATGGGACCAACTACACATGTACGTAAGTTCAGGGGGGTGTTTCACAAAGAGTTAAGTAGACTTAAAAATCGCACTTAAATCCCAAGTTGCGCACAGTATATTATGCTTCACTTCATTGGTCAGATCATGCCCAGGAGGGCATTTCATGAAAGGACTTGTTGGACGTTTCATCCGACAAACTTATTTTATAAGCTACTGAAATGCTTGCATCTGATTGGCTGAGAGCAAATTTGTCGGATAAAATATCTGACAAGTCCTTTGATGAAATGCCCCCCAGGAGATGCACGCCATTGAGAAATCTATCAATTAGATCGTGCGTTATAAAATAGAAGTTAAGTGCGACTTTAAGTCTACTTTGTGAAACACCCCCAGGTATCAACAACTAAGAACAAAATAACCTTTACACTAAACATCTCCTCCCGATATTTAGAAGAAAAGATACTAACAGCAAACTTAGCAAAATGAATAAAGGTTGTAGTAACCTTTAAATATGAGTTTGACTCTTCAGTGACTTTAATAGATTTCAAGCAAAGGTGTGGGATCTGTATGAATATTCTGCTGTTCTGAGCAAAATATAATGAATGATACATCTGGCTCCTCATTTATCAAAGACATATTGAAAAGGAGAGTCTCACTACAAACATGAAAGAAAATTATGATAACCGAAACATTACAATAATCTTTCCATTTAGTTAAATTGCAGTCTTCTTCTTTCGTGTCCTCCATTTACAACAATAAATATAATAACACCAAAAATTTTGTATTTTGACAGGACTTTGCACATTGCACAGCCCTCTCAATCGCTGTTGTAAAGAACAAGAGACTTTGTATCAAATGTGCCTTGGAATGTTAAATAGATGGCGCGATATACAACCATACATGTAATGTGCTGTTTTCTCATTACCTGTAAGTGAGGCCATGATGCTTCTAGCGTTGGGTCGTCTTCTTCTGGATCGAAATCTGAGTTTTCACTGGGCGGCAATGTTCTGAAGATATTACATGAGATCTAAAAAGCAATGACAAAGAAGAACAAAACAAATTAAATCCCACATAATACTAGAATCAAGTGTAGTAGCATGCCGGAGCAGGACTATCCAAATTATAGAGAGAATTTATTATTTTATCTAAAGTTGTAAGGCCAATGAAACTCGGTGTTGAGTTTCCCCGTCACATTTTTTTCAGCTCATAATGAGGAATCAATTTCATTATTCATTAATTATTCATTATTTTCTAAAATATGAAAGTTTAACCTTTAGATGACTTTTTAACGCACTTTTATCGATGTTGCCATCGACTTTTTACTTTCTAGTATTTTTAAGGGGCCTATAGGCCTATTGAGACATTTTGCTATTCCATTTGACAATACCACAAAATAGACTATATACTTCGATGAAGTAATGCTTTTTTCCCCCTCTAAAGTTAAATGAAAGATATGGGTGTCTGTTCGTGGGCATTGAAGTTGATGGGAGGCGCTCGCTCAGCTCCTAAATATGAATCGCGTGTAGTTAGTTTTGCTCAACATCTCTCGCTAGCGCCGCGGGGGCATGCGCTTGCCATTCATGTTAGAAAAAAAGAAAGATATTTTTTGGACTCTTATTCAATGAAGAAAAAACAACATAGACAAATAATTTCAATAAGACTGTTTTGTTACATCCTTTATGTCAAAGTAATTGATTTGTAGAAAAATAATGAAATATTTTCAAAATTTGAGTTTCAAATGCGGGCCAAATTTCATAACGAGGGCGGGTGACGGGAAACTCATCATCGAGTTTCAGCGGCCTAATGTGTAATTATCTTTGTAATGTGTAATATTCTTTGTTATATAATTTGTATTCTATTCATGTGGTACAAGCGCCTTGAGCATTTAACAAAATGGATAATGGCACTATATAAGTCGCAGGTATTACTATTATCGTCATTATTATTAATTACATTGCTGTGGGTTGCATGAAATCAGGCAAAACATGTTTTGATTGTTCATATATTCTCTCTGTTGGTCACCAGCATGACGAGTTGGTGTATTGTTATGGTTACAAGTGTCAATTCACTGTCACCATTGACAGGACAGTGCAGTACATTTGACAGGACAGAGCCTACTAAAAGAATTTGTGTTTATTTAATAAATACACAATAATAACAACGTCTCTCAGTGTTTATTAAATGAATAAACAATAATATCTATGGTTAGTGTTTATTTAATGAGTGAACAATGTTAGTCCTGCTTGTTTTTTTATATAGGGCCTACTAATACGTGTAATGTGTTAATTTCAGTGACTACATGTACATTGTACATTCTCTAGTACACATAATAATAGTGAGATTTCCATTTCAAGTACAATGGAATACTCTGGTCCAGGTTTAAACACAATTTGTAAGCATGTTCGGAATAAATCGAGGGGGTGACATCACCAAATATTAGGAGTGAAATCACTTAATGCATTTTTTTTTTTGTCAGTTACATGTATTTCTCTCTTTTTTTATGGGGGGGGGGGGAAATTAAAATTTGCCGTCATGACGCACATTCTAAACCCCGACTTTGTGATTTTCAAGCACCTTTGTCACTTGCACAAGATGTCTACATGTATGTGGCTACATTCCCACAGGTAGAGCTATAAATTAATTTACTACATTATGGAAATGACTAAAATTTATGGATGTTTACTCCCTTGGAGAATATGGTAAATCCATAACCTGCTGTAAAAAATGAAGCACAATGGAATCCATGAAAAGATCTTTGGTTTGAAAGGTTCAATATCTTACTAACTATAGAAACGTGACATATCTACAGCAATGTACATGCATTATTTTGACAATGCTCTAAACCAGGAAGTCAATTTGAAATTGAAGTCTGTTGATGTGAGGGTAGTTACCAGTACATGTCAAAACCAAGTGACAGTAATAAAGTACAGGTACATGTACATTTACATAATCATACTGCATGAATCTCTTTTGATTCCTAAAATGCCTAAATTATATACATGTACTTTTAAACAACAGAATATGGGGTGTTTCACAAAGAGTTAAGTAGACTTGAAGCGGCACTTAACTTCTACATGCATCTTGTTTTTTAATGAGCAATTGAAGATGCTAGTACTAGAAGTTCATGTTACATTTTGGCCCTCTGTTACATTTATGTAACAATGTGTCGTGTTCATCCAAGCGTAAAGACATTCCACACAAAAATGGTACCAAAAGATGCGGGAGGAGTTACTCTTTCGGAATATGTAAAATAAGTGAAGATGCTAGTACTAGATGTTCATATGTTACATTTTTACCCTCTGTTTCTCAAAACTGAGTGGATGTAACATAGGAACTTCTAGTACTAGCATCTTCAATTTTATTGATAGATTTCATAATGGCGCGCAATAATGAAGTGATGCATATTTTGCGCACGAAACTAACAATTTAAGTGTAATTTTTAAGTCTACTTAACTCTTTGTGAAACACCCCCTGGTAGTTTTTAAAATAGCTTCAGCAGCATGGCAATCGTCAATTACATCTGGGCCTACACTGTACTGTACAATATAAAAATACACTATAGTTTTGCTCATGGGAGAAACCTCCCACTAGGTCTGGTATGCACACACATACGTACACGTACATTCGTACCGTACATGACAAGGCACCTTTGGCAATCAAACTCCCTGGGTTGTGCATTATAAAGTGTTCATTTTAATATGTGTATTTTAACTACTTTGGAGAGGCTAAGTGCATGTGAACACTTATATTGACTTCATAACATGCTGGTAGATTTCATTTAAGATCAAACATGTACATTACTGTGTACATGTACCTACACAGTACATCCTTAGATGTGTAATCCAAAGATAACGTGTTATTTATCAGAAAAGGCTTTAGGCACACACTGCTTTTTACAAACAGGGTTTTTGCACATAAGGTAAAAGAAACAAATTCAAATATCACCAGAAGACTAAAGGCACAGGATTAAATGCATTACAAATTTATAAATAGAAGGGTTCAAACACTAAGAATGGAATAACATTACCACAAATTAGTAAATGTAATTTACTATTAACATATTTACAACATCGGCATATAAAAACAAATTAAATTGTATATCAAATAGAAATAAGGCAAGCTGAACTCGACATCTGCAAAGCTTGTAATATGATTGTAACCCATGCATATGATGTGTGGAAGAAAAAAAAGGGCATATATCTGCCAATTAAAAAAAAAAAAATTTTAGCTCATTTTTCCGACCCAATTTTTAAATCCTGCCCCAACTTATAGTTTGCATTTTTGGGGAATTTATTGCTGATACTGCAAATTTATTTAATATTATTTGCAACTTCACTTTTCAATGACAACTTTGTCAATGAGTCATGTACAGATGTATGCATGTATTTGTGAAGTGTTGGATTGTGGATTCAGGGTTTTCAACAAGCTCATTCAGGCTTGTAGTTCTTGTTGCGCAATCTTTAACTTTTGTCTATTTTTTGGTGGTGTCCAACGTTTGATGGGTTTACTAAACCTTCAATTGTGTAAATGTAGTGAATAATAAAGTATATTGTAACTTGTAAAAAACATGATCATAATTTCTGGGGTGAGTACAAAATTTAGGTACACTCTAGCCTCATTTGGAGACCATATGCAGTCATATTAGGATTAAGTTTAGGGTTAGGATTGTGACTTTGATTACGGTTATGATTAGGATTTTCGGTCATCCTTGCCATGACTGTGCCAGTTGCAGTCATTTTGGGATAAGGGTTAGGTTCAGGGTAAAAATCAGAACTTTGATTACGGCTAGGATTAGAGTTAGGATGTTTTGGCATAATGGTCATGACTGTACCTGGTCTCCAAACAAGGCTACCAAAAAATTTAGTGTGACACAAGCAGACTTCAAACTTTGAATGATGGGGTGAGGGGGGGGGGGGAGGGGTCTACTTACCATTTGAATAAACTCTGGATAGCGTTGTTCTACGAGGACTCCCCTCCCAGAAGTGATGTAATCAACTAGCTCATTGAGGCTTGCTCTTTTGATCTCCTTGCCTTTGAGCTCAGATACGGCATCCATAAAGTCAAACACCATGCAGCACTGTTCTAGCTTCTTGACAACCAATTCTTGCTGTTCAGGAGGGGGTGTGTCTGTTCAGAGAGAGATCAAATAGGAAATTATTTAGAGTCGATCATAATACATCATTAATATTCAACGTTAATTAAGGAATATTAAAAAAATGAAAACATCTGAAGCATCAATAACTACAAACTTAAGACACAAACATCAAATACATGAAATGTACATGTAGTTCAATAAAGTTCAAAATCATAAAGACAATCATGCAAATGACAATCGCTAATTATTAAAAAGGACAAAAACTAGATGGGAGAACAGAGTGCTATATGATGTGTTACAGAAAACTTAGCACATCATAACATTCTACTCCAAGAGAGCTACCCGATGGGAAGAGGCAGCAATTTTCCACTCAATCTTCTGTAGCACCATGTATCAACTTTACATAATAATCCATTCTATATCAATGACACTGACAATATTTCACCTCATTTCAGAGCAACAAGAACAATGAATGTTACAATTTGTACAAGAAACCTGTATTTTCAAAGCCAACAGTACATGAGAAGACATACCGGTACTGGACCATACCATCCTGTGTGATCGTTTGATGGATGTAACGCAGCAGTTCTCAATATGCTGTGCCTAAACACTTCAAGCATGTCCTCTTTAATATACAGTTTCTAAATCAGGACACGCTGATGAAACTCAATTTCAGTGAGGGAATTAGCAGGTGGTAGTGTGATCACACGTAAGATATCTGCAGAGATGATGGCTTACTTCAGCGTTATTCTCCAACCAACACCTACTCCATAATGAGATTTTTAACACATTGCTTGGCCCAGCTAAATTGCACAATAACAGTCCTCGCGGGGTCAACACAGTAGGTACACAAATGTACTAAATTGTAGATGTGGATATGGCACACATATTTCATCTCAGTGTTGATTGCTTATGTTTGTTACATCCATTTGAAACTTTAACCATTCTGATTGGTTCAGAGTGAGAGTTTTATGCATGAGGTTTGTAACAAGTATCCTGATTGGCTGCTTTCAGTTTACAATTGATCGTAACTCTTTGTTACCTGGGGCAATTTCAGGCTTTTTAGGCAATATGTGTAACCTGTCTATCAAGAACATGGCCTTCATGTGTTTCTGTGTGACGAGAATTTCTGAACACAACATTTTCACACATATAATGTGATCAATATTACAAATAAATGCTATAAAATGTCATTCACAATTCAATAGCATTAAAATATATGAAGTACATGTACGGGCCTACATGTACATACATGTAATACATAGGCCTATACATGTATTAGAGTGTGTTCAATGTCCAGTTTCAAATTTATACGCCAACATGAATCATGATACAAAACGCAATCACAAAACACAAACACAAAACGCGATCAGCGGTGCCATGTTCAGTGTCCCAAATTTAAACGTGTTTATACGTCGATCGTCTTTAAATTCCCTGCTCTAAGAAACTAACATTTGCGCAGCTTACTGCGCAGTTTGACCTGCACAAGAAGGGTCAAATCTGGCGCGCGCTTTTCGAATAGTATTATAGTGCAAGTAAACAGTGGATAAATTAAATACTCGCGGCACTTTTTTCGCGGATTTCGTACGGACTTGAGCCTTCATTCAATAGTTGTGGTTAATTTGTTTTCTTATAAAATATACGATCGTGGAACTCTGTTCGTTTGTTTTTGGATTTTTTTTCTTTTACCGAGATTTTCCAAGTCAAACAGTTAGGTTCTAACGAAGGCATCTCAACTCTTCTTCAGTCCAGTTTGCCCCTTTGAGCTTACAGGCCATGATAACATACAAATACCCTTGCACATAAATGAAAATATCTCAGTC
Source organism: Paracentrotus lividus (assembly GCA_940671915.1). Lineage (NCBI taxonomy): Eukaryota > Metazoa > Echinodermata > Echinoidea > Camarodonta > Echinidae > Paracentrotus > Paracentrotus lividus. The sequence goes on from CALNVZ010000174.1 coordinate 61,654,067, forward strand.
AGAGCACGTGTGAAAAAAACAGAGAAAGCATATACAAATTAAAATCGAACGTAATGCAATGCAATGCATTATATTATACCTCATCGAGGTACGTACAATGTGTGTGTACATAATACATGGGCCTGGGCGCGCGTTTTTCGCTTGCACCGGAAGTTTCCGCTGCGAGAGCAAATTTAAACACGTTTGAAAACTCAATCCTGTTCAATGTCGCATTTCGTTGCAATCGCGATGCTCAAGGTCGTAAAATTGAAGCCGATTGCGTTTGTAAACGCATCTTTTTCGGCGTTTAAATTTTAATTGAGATTTGAAACACGTTTATTTTTACGACCGGCGATGGGGGACAATGAACACCCTTTTGTTTTTCTTTATATCAGCGTTTTGTGTTTGCGTTTTGTATCATGATTCATGTTGGCGTATAAATTTGAAAGTGGACATTGAACACACTCTTAGAGCACCAAAACAAACAAAAAATGTGATGGATGACATGTACATGTACATGTATATGTCGGCCTACATAGCTTTGTAAGCATATACATGTACATGTACATTGACTTGAAGTGCCTACTCAGATTCAAACAGTATTAAACACTTGAAAGTCGTTGTTATCATGAGGACCAGAAACCTGCCAAGGTCATCACATTGTCTAATTCTTTACATACCACATAAATTAGAGGTCAAAAAAGTAGATTTTCATTTTCAAATTGGTAAAGTTTTTGAAATTACAATTTAGTCTACAGACACAATAAAAGCATTATTATTGTTTTTAAATCATAAAGCACCAGAATCTACATGTAGAATAGTGGTAAAGGTGAACAAAATTAATATTGTGAGCTTTCAAATTATTTTTATTGTATTTACAATGTAGGTAAAAATATTACAGTGGAAAGGTCCACTGCATAATATTGCCCTTCAAATGTCCTCATAGTCAAAAGGTGACAAATAATAGTTGAAACATTTGGGACGGACATCTGTTTGCAGTCCCATAGATGCATTTTTGTGTGAAGTGCATGTGACTCTCAGCAGAATCAAGTTAATTTCCTATCATTTTGGTGATTCCAAACATTTTTGCCCGAACATCTCAGCTATTTTTGGTTACATTTTGACAATGAGGACATTTGAACAGTGCTTGCCAGTGTCTCCTACATGTACATGTATCTTCCTAAAACCATGGACCTACTAGGAACATGTAGAAAGGTCCAATGCAAAGGATTGCTCTATAAATGCAGTCATTTCCCTTTCCCCTTTACATAGATTCCCTTTCAAGAAAAAATTAAAGGGAAGGTCTGGACCCAAAATAGGTTGCTTTTCTAAAAAGCAGAAAAATCAGAAAAACAGAATAAAAAAAGTTTGAAGAAAATCGGACTAATAATGAGAAAGTTATGAATATCTTTACGATGCACAAAAAATTGATCGCTATACCAAATTGGCAACACAGTCACAAAGCTGTGATGTCATAGCGGCACAACTTGCCATACATTTTCAATATTGTTTTATGATAAATTTTCACTTTATTTGTTACGAAACTGTGTTCCTTATAACCAGGCCTGCTTATAACCTTGGCCAAGATATATTGATGGCAATATGCTATTGCATCTATACATATATTGTAAAATCAGCACCCCATCTAGAAATACAAAACAAAAATTAGGTTTCGGTATGGAAAAAGATATTCCTTAGTGTTGAATTCATGAAAAATATCACTTTTCTTTATTATGTGTAAATCTTCAATCATTTTATGAAAATGCATAGATGCAGCATATTGCCATTCCACATAGCGTCTTGGCTATAAGTTATCAGGAAAACAGTTCTTAACAAATATAGGTGAAATTATCATAAAATAAATAGACAATGCATGGCAAGTTGACTCCCATCGTTAATTACATCTTTCAACATTGTGACCACCGATCTATGCGAGTTAGGTACTACTAAGTTATTAAACACATTATTTAAAGCAAGCCTTTTAGCATCTCATATTTTGTGCATTCCTAAAGATATTCATAACTTTTTTATTATTAGTCCGATTTTCTTTCAAACTTTTTAAAATCTGTTTTTCTATATTTTCTGTCTTTCTATAAAAGCAAATTATTTTGGTCTGGAGTCTTCCCATTATTAATTTAAAATAAATATAAATTTAACAATAAATCATGGCAACAGACCCAAGACAAACAATTGGTTTTACACGCCTAGTGTCTTATCTTACCAAGTTTCAATTTCCACAATACCGATCAAATTCTATCATCCAATATACAATATCACTACTGAGAGACAATTTCTAGGACGGAGAATCTAACAGAAAAAACATCGAAAAATCAGAGAGTAAGAAGACGAATTAAAAAATTAATATGTAATCGATCTAATGTACTATCTATTTTTTACAATGAAATGAAGTCTTTATAACAAATATCTTTAATTATCACAAATATCAACAATATTAAGTCTCTGTGAGAAGAGAAAGGTATAAGAAAATCTCTTATGTTTACCTCCACATAATAACATCTACTATTATTTCTTTTAACTATACCCGCGCAGCCACGACCTCTACCCATACACAAAGTTCTCGCCACTACACAACCCCCAACACAACTGAAATAGAGGGGCCTATCATTCAAAGCAAGGCTAGATGTATATCATTCGGACTTACAAATGTATTCGACTCAATAGACATCCAGGCACTAGCTTAGTATCAACAAATTACTAAATAATAGACACAAGTTCTTGAGCGCTGTAATTACATACTAAATCGTAGGTTTAGTTTATTTTACCATAGGTACTACGAAATCAGGAGGATGTAAACCTATCGGGTATTAGACATGGTTCTAAATTTTTGTATCGACAAAACATCCCCCCAGCGACCTTGGCAAAAAATCCAAAAATCATAGACCAATATTGCTAAATTCCGGTGGTTTCAAACCCACTGATCTTAGACCACCATGGACTAACTAAACCACGTTTGTGAATTCGGGCCAATAAGGTTACTTTTTGATGAACTGTGTATGTACATACAATATAGCTGTACCTAGCAAGCATGCGAATGTACATGTAGCTTCAAAAAGATTTTTGAAATCAGAGACATAGGTCCAAATTCTCAATGGTGGTATTAAAAATCGTGGACCTAAAACCATGGATTATGTAAATTTTGTATAATAATTACGCTTAATAATTCATTGAGAAAGGATGAATGCGCGCTTTTGTCACAGCAGGCTAAATTTAGGTCTGTTGATATGGTTTCAGCATAATAAGCCCAGTTTTGAATTAACAAGTCCACTGTATCTAGAGTACGCTTTATCTACATGTAAATTAGACTTACAATGTAACTATACATGGAGTAACGAGCATAGCGTACTGTGACAAAAGCGTGCATTTTGGACATTTCTCAGTGTCTATGCTGAATTGAGCATAATTATGACACAAAATATACATAATCCGATAAATCCATGGTTTCAGTCCACCTTTGAAAATTCAAGCTATATCTAAAGTACAAGCCAGTGGCTCTTCATTCACTTTTATTATACACTGATAAAGTGGTATACGACAAAAGCAATACTTACATGTATATCAATAATATGGACAAAAACTGATAATATGAACATACTGTACAATATGATACACTTGAACATTTTGTTCATCAAAATATAGTATGCCCAACATGTAGATGCATAGACAAGAGCAGGCCTACACTAAACATTAGAGGCTTCAAATTAAGGATACAATCTGTTATCATTTTCTTCTTAAAACATACTATACATTTGAACATGACCTACATAACCCCAAAAAATCTACGCCACATTGGGTGTGTTCAATGTCCAGTTTCAAATTTAAACGCCAGCATGAATCATGATACAAAACGCAATTACAAAACACAAACACAAACGCGAACAGTGGTGCACCGTTCAGTGTCAAAAATTTAAAGCTGATTATATTTCCATCGTCTTTAAATTCCCTGCTCTCGAGAAACAAACATTTTCTCATATTTTTTTTCACTTGCACCGGAAGCTTCTATTGCGAGAGCACATTTAAACACGTTTGCTATTAAACTCAATCCTGTTCAGTGTCGCATTTCGTTGCAATCGCAATGCTCAAGGTCGTAAAATTGAAGCTGATTGTGTTTCAAAGCGCATCTTTTTCGGCGTTTAATTTTTCTCCGAATCGAGATTTGAAACACGTTTACTTTTACGACCGGGGATGGGGGACAATGAACACACACTTTGTTTCTCTTTATATCAGGGTTTTGTATCATGATTCATGTTGGCGTATAAATTTGAAATTGGACATTGAACACACTCATTGTCTTGTTTCAATGCATTTCCAATTTAAATATTTTTCATTCAGATCTGTGAAAATTTTATATCAATGTTATTTTCTAATAAATACACAAAGTAACAAATATTATTAAAGATACTGACAATATTAGGTAGTGAAATCATGTTTTCATATCAACACATGACATTTCATGAAATCCTGTAAACTCCTGCACTTTTACCAATGATGCGAATACATGCATTCACGTTGTATTCGTAGGCTAACATGTACACTGACATTGTGCATTCCAATGAGGTGCCTAATTAACATGCACCATATCGGATGCAGATCTGTAGCACTGCATGCTTGCTATAGAAGACATTCAGTGCTCTTTTAGCAGCCATACACAATATCTACAGCTAGTCTGTGCACGAGACTCGATAAACATATACTACATGTACAAAATGCATTCTGTACACACCGTGTAAAATGTAATTTGGGCACTGCCAATCATAAGGTTTGCCTTAACCAACTTTAGATTACATAGTAAATATGTAAAATCTGTAAAGTAATCATGCATGCCTCAATGTACATGACAACATTTTGGCTTGCAAACATTGTTTCAAACAGCCTGACAATCATTGACACGCCTAAAGGCCTACAGTAGTTGTATTGTGATTCAAAATACTGAACTATGGAAAAATCCAAAATTGAAGTGGGAATCGTACAATTTAGATATTAATTCAGGTTACATTAATGTGTCTTGTACACTGATCTTGCAGAAGACATTGACAAATTGTCAACCAAAGAGTAGGCCTCTATTTCTTACATATGAGACAATTATTTTTTTCAAAGAATTTAATGTAAATGAACATGAAAAGTACCATGAGAAAATTGTTTCTGTTCACTTTGCTAAAATAAATGAACATGTGCATGTACATGTACATGTAGGCCTACATGTATGTAGAACACACTGATACAGCACGGAGATGTGGTACAAGTAGGTCCATGGGTACAGGTACATACATTTAGCTCGGTAAAACCGCCCTCTAACCGCATATATCTAATGTACACGTACAATGTATATCCAGCCCGGTTTTTTGTGGTCACATATTTGAGTGTCTCAGCAACTGTCTTGATGATTCAGTCTTGTAAATTGAACATGTTGATAGGAGAGCAAGCTTGTGTGAACCTGAACACTGCAATGAGATTGCACATGTTTATTTAGTATCTGGCCCACTCAACAATTGTCAATTCGCTGGATACTTTGTTGTAGATTACTAGATGTACATGTACAACTTGCGAGGAACAGCATAAAAAATGACAAGATAAATATTTGATTGTGTCTCCAATGCATATCAGGCATGATAAAAGGCAAAAAACAGAAACAAATCGGCCCTGGGTCCAGGGGGGCGTCTAGTTTCACTTGCGAGGTTGAGGTGCTGAGCCCCTGGTTGGGGTTGACTGATGAAGCCCCTCAAAAAATGGGCACTCTTGCTGTTCAATATGCACATTTAAAGTTGTTTTAAATGTTTGTTTTTTTAGTATCAAGATCAAGATCTAATCAATTTCATTTTGTTTTGTTTTATCTTTAATTTTTTTTAATTTTTTTTTTTTTTTTTTGGGGGGGGGGGTTAAAAAAAAAAAAAAAAAATCAAAATTGTGACTTAAATCAGGAGAATATCATGCCTGGTATAATATTATGCCTTTGGACTTGCAGATGGTAAATTCAGATAACCTACTGTACAGTGTGTGGCAGTGACATTTCAGCTCATTACTCAAAAAGTGTGATTAAGTCATGTCACATCTCAAGTGTTTCTTCATTATTCATTTTTGGCGTCACCTATGCCATGGAAGGCGATAAGCGAACTGAATCACTGTAACCCGCAGGTTGCAGGTTGTGATGAAGTGATAATAAGGCCAATTCCTTGAATTTCATATTTTTATATTTACATGTACTGTACGTTCTTGTACATGTACATGTACCTTTGCAAGTTGACCTCTGTGGCCTTTGATCTTTCTTCTAAAAAAATGTAATCAGATCACCTTCATATGGTAATACATTGCTTAATTACCAAGTTTAATTTTCAAATCTACAGTGGTTCTTGAGAAAATGAGATAACACGGCTAATACCAGGAATTTTATAAGTTGACCTTTGTGAACCTTAAGGTAAAGCACAACTTGAGTTTTTGCAGCCAAAGTTGTTTGGAATGAATCTGTATGCCACTATACATAAAGGAATACCTTCACAAAATTTTGTCATATTCCTTAAATAATTCAGGATGAAATATTGAGAAGATACCGAGAGTCGGTCATTTTGAGACTCTCTCTCTAGCCCTGCTCACCAGCAATCTCAGCACAGCACATACACACAGATCAAGTGCAAAATGCGGGAACATGATTTACCAAACACGATGGCAGTGTGAAATATACCATGTGCTTGTCGGGACGTCCAACTGAAAACATTAATGCTGTTTTGCTTTTTGTCAGCAATTACATGATTTCCTGCAAATTCCTTTGGTATATGGTAATTATTTGCTATGCTTCAGGCTTCGAATGCTCAAGAATGGAAAGTGTTGCTTTGATTTTTTTTCATCACGACCACTCCTCAAAATTATGTTTAACCTGAGAACCGAGTTGTGATGAAGCTCGAAAGTGGTTCCTCTACAAAGGTGTGACAGACTTTGTAGAATATGGTGCATTGTGCTGTGAGTCTAAATATGTGAAGAGGATCCTATCCTAGTCTGGAGACTAGTGCTAAGGAAGATATGCTCCATATGTAGTCTTGATGTACAAAACGAGCTGCTGCACTTACATGTAGAACCTTCTCCAGCCGTTACACTAGTGGTGTAATAGGGATTCCAGGCACCTCAGAATCATACTCCAATTGTGGCTGTACAAGGGCTTAACTATGCCCTGGTTTTCACCTCCTTTGGAGAGAGAGAACTTAGTAGTAACTCAAGGGTCCAATTTGCCTTCTTGGAGAAATGCCGGACAGTGAGCATTTAGGAGTGATCTTGGAATCAAGTGGAATCTTGCGAACAATGTTAGAATATAATTCACTGACCTCTGTGTGTCCACTATTTTAAATGGGTAAAATGGATAGCAATCATCAAGATTCTAGTGTTTTCTTCATCACAACACAGAAAAGTAAGTGAGTGCATGTGATTGAGAGAACAAATTATCACTTCCCCCCTCCCAAGATAATAATAATAATAATAATAATTGTAATGCTTGAAACCAAACCCTGTACCTTGGAAGCCAATCTAAGTCTTCCCTCAAGTTCTGGAGACAACACTGCACCCTGTGGGAGTCTTCTAACCCAAGAACCACTAATCTTCTGTCCATCAGACAAGCCCTTAATGTGAGAACCAAACTTCTGACATCTACATTTGTGGGAGTGGTGAGGTCGAGTGGATAAGTCAGCGGACTTACGATCATAAGGTACGAGGTTAGATTCCCGTCCATACCACTAGCATCCTTCGGCAAGGTGTCAACCTGCAAATTTGCCATACTTGACCCAAGTGAGGTGAATGGGTACCGGTAGGAAGCAATTCCTTGAATGCTGTGAGCACCTTTCGGGGTAGCCTAGCTATTAAAGCCGGGTAATAATTAGTTAACACTATAAGCGCTAAGAAACACCAAGGTGGATAAATAAGCGCTATATAAATGTAACTATTATTATTACATACTTGACACATCGTCTCTGCAAAATAAAAATCTTCCATACGTACGTGCCTACTATATAAAACCGACGATGAGACTGTGGAACACCTTGTTAAATCATGTCCTAATCTTGACCATCTTTGCCAGGAAGACGAATGTCTTGTAGATTCTCCATTCTGTTTAAACTTGTATGATGAGCACAATTCAGAGTAATGTAATAAAACCTATACTGCTTTCTGAAGTTCATACGAAGCACAAAAAACACCCCTGCACACAAGTACAATGTAAATTATTCAATCTATATTTTTGGCTTAACTCCGAGACATAAACAAGTCTCCATTTTTTATCATAGGTGACCGGAAACCGAACTCTCACCCCCCCCCCCCTCCATTCTACAAGGTTGTATTATAATCGAATAGGATGGGGGGGGGGGGTGGGCCAGGTGACCAGATACCTAAAACGAAGCCTTGTTTTTGTCTTTGGACCAAGCCCAAAATATTTGTTATAAATCTAGCATCAATAATATTCTGTACTGTACTATATACATTTTCTAACATTTTGTGCTTTAAAAAAAAATACAAAGACATTGCTTGTAAATGTAAACATTGTCAAATGACTGGATAAAATTGTCTGTCCAGTCTCCAGATACCCAACCCGTTTGGATGGTTTATCCACTTGGTACAGCAGGTCCAATTCCTTGATTGCCTAATACCACGTGGGCTAAACCCATTTGGTCTACTAATGATTTGGTCTAATTTCCCCTTTGTCTAATAAGTGGTCTTATTTTCACTTTGTTAGGTACCCCCACAAACGCTAGATGGCGCTCTCGCACATACATGCAAATTGGTACACAAAAATCGGTATCTCAAGAAAAAAAGACACTTCCGATATCGCCTAGTACTCATTTCGAGGCATTGTTATCGAAACTTACCTCGTTTTTTTCCCCTATTTTTTTAGTGGTAACATGTGTCGTTAAATCAGAGTCTTTGGCATTTTATAGCTGTTTAGTTATGTGTCTATGTCCTTGATATATCGTCCCACAATTACCAAACAATTAGATTTTAGAGGCATAGAAATCGCTTGTCAAAGTAACAGTCAAACGGTCCTCCTTTGATTTTTCCGTGAATTTCTCTCGTTTTCCGCGCGTGCGGGGCATGTCCCGTGCCTGCTGTATAGAAGCTCTATCGTAACAGGGCTCACTATGTTGCGTGCACACATGATGATCGTTTGACTATCGATAGCTCATACAGAGACAGCTTTCTCACAGAAATTTTCAACACGGTGAGTGGGCTGTTTTAGCTGTTTTTTGCGCTTTCTGAGATTTTAAAGTGAATTTTAAGTCATGTACATACTAAATGAAACATTGAACTTTTTTTTAATGTATGATTTGTGACTGTCAGAGCATTTTTGCTTTTTATCTGGGAGTACCTAACTTATTTTTTAAAGCCAATTTGTCTAATACCAAATTGCCTCATTACATTGTCTAATTCCAAAATGAATATTTGATTAGTTAGCAGTTTGTTAGAAGTAGCTAGATATAGATAGGCCTTTATTTTTTTACTTAGGCCGTAGTTAATACAACAAAATGAGCAATAGACAAAATGGGTATTAGACAAAACAGTATCAGAGGCAAAGTGGCATGAGAGCAAAGGCAAACAAGACGAAATGAAATTAGACCATGGGGAACGAGACCAAATGGGCATTAGTCAAAGTAGGTTTAGAAAAAGTGGAAAAGAGGATGAGTGGCCCTGCCCTAGACCGAGGCTGTTCTGTCTTCATCGTAGAGGGGTAAGCCCTACGATGAAGACAGAGCAGCCTTGGTCTAGCCCTGCCCCTGGCAGTAGATCTACAATTATGCCAACCCGTCATTAACTCTACAAAATCGGCAACGTCCTATCAAAACGAATTTAGTTTAGCATTTTTAAATCATGCACGGAATGTCACCACATTTGGCACATTGTCACTGAATTTAGAATTTACATGTATGACAGTTGTGTGCAATGCAGCCCGGCCCCTTCCCTTCCTCCCCCCTTTTTTTTACCACCTTTTCTTTTGCTTATTTATTATAGATCTAATTACCTTTCAGCAGAGCAAGTGGCTGAAGCTCTGTGTTGTTACTCAAGCGGTATTGTGATGAACCTTGCGACTTCTTCTGCTTCCCCTTGCGTAAAGACTTCTTGGCAAAGGGATCTATCTTGTCGACTGCAGTTGACCCAGATGACATTGTGGCCCAACAAGATCACAAAATTGCACGATTTTCACAGCTCAAGGTGATGCATTGATGGTTTGAAAATAAGATTTTCAACAATTTTTATCAGTAAGATGTAAAAACTGTTAGACCTCTACTGATATTTTGACAATTCCACTTCTAAGCAACAGCCCGAGACCTGCCCAGACTCATTTATTTTTTAGTTTTGATGCTCAATTCATTTAGCAATTTTCAGGGTAAATTATCAGTGATTTCTTAATTGAAATAGAATTACAAAATGTGCAAGATCATAAATAAATAACACTGCTAGCATCATAAATGCTGAATGCTGAAAAGTTCATCAAGCATATTTTTAAAAGGAATTTATAGTGTTACAAGTTCATCGACGTCTCCTGTTTGCAGATCCAGCTCATAAGCTTGATGAATTCACAATAACATTCCCTGTTCAATTTGTCATTTGTCCACGGTAGAATCCACGAATTTCACCAAAAATTAGGTCAAAATGTTACAAATTATTGTTCCTTATTACCATCATAGCTCTCTTTCTAATCATGCAAAACTATCTTCTGCAAAATCGGTTGAACAGTGGGATAATATAGTCCTCCAAAAACATCCTCCGCAGGAAAACTCGTTCAGCATTGGCTTTCTCATTCGTTCACGTACGTAAAACGCATAAGGGGTTCGGGGTTCGCATAATCAGCATAGACTTTGCATGTGTTATCCTATCGGCAGAGTGCCATTGCTAGTTTGGGTTGCTAGCCTAGCTCTGTGACCTACTGATTGGTCACGTGACCTCGTGAATGACATTTCATTGGCCATTTTCATCAGCCGCTGCTAAAACCTAACCATTCAACGAAAGAGGACGCAATGTATAATAAAAAATGTGGCTCTGTTAGAAAAGTAACTTTTGAAACTGTTGAAGTAGGCCTACACTGTACGAAAAGCAGGCCAGTAACTAGGTGGGGTTCGGGGGGTTCGAACGAACGCCCCCCCCCCCTCCCCCGCTGGCGAACAGAGGTCCGCTTGGAATCAAAAAAAAAAAAAAAAAAAAAATATGGATTAAAAAAGAAAGAAGTCAATATCATGTAAAGAACCATTTGGGGTGTGTGTTTGTATTTGTTGTTTTGTTTGCTTATCAAATACCTTAGCCTACCCCATATGCTAATATATGGTACTCTTCTTGACGGCCGAAAGTTTTTGAACATCAACCCCCCCCCCCCCCCTCCCGCTTATCGCACGTCCGCGTAACGTGAAAAAAAAAAAATATTTGTACCTTTTTGCCTCTCCCCGGCGTGACGAAAAAATTTTGATGTACCTTTTGTCCACTTATGCAGATTTCGAACCCTCCCGTAAAATCCTATAGTTATGGCCTAAAAATTTATTCTGTAGAAAAATAAACATACTGTATATGATGACATTTGTTTAAAATTGGAAGCCACAATAATAAATAAGAATGAAATATAGATTAGAAATAACCAATTCGGAAATTTTATTATACAATCAAACAATTTCTACAACATCTCGACTATTATCATTGTAAATATCTCATTGATAAATGTTGTATGCTTATGATACTTACTTTTACTTTCGTAGATTTTTTTGACAATCATTTTTATTATTTTATTTTGTTATTTCGTATCTCAGTGATATCTATTTCATATTTTCATAGAAATTGTATACTTTAGTTGTTGAAAAAAGGGGAAAATAAATTAAAATCAAATCAAATCAAAATCTTATTGTAGTTTCTTGTGTATTTCGGAATTATTTATTCACTATATCCTTTTTCTTTCCTTTTTATTCAATTCTAGTCATAGTTATTTTTTCATTCCTTTTTTTTTGTCCGTTTTTTTTTTTTTTTTTTTTTTTAATTCTTATTTTCTCATCACTCTTTTCTTTTCTCCTCTTCTTCTTGTTCCTTCATTTTGGGCGCCCCCCATATTGCCTATCGAGGCCTTATTATGACCCCAACCCAAACTTCACGCCTGATTACACACTTAATATTTATTTGTCTCTTTTTTTTTTTTCTTCTTTTTTTTTTTCCTCTTTCTTTTTTGATTCCCTTAATTCTCCGCGCCTTGCTTCTTTACTGGTTTTTTTTTTTTTTTTTTTTTTTTTTTTTTTTTTTTAAATCCCTTCGCCTCCCATCTCTCTCCTCTTTACCTTTCGTTATATCTCTCTCATCCTACCATTCAATTTGGCCCTTGGCCCTTGTCTATATATCCAAATGCACTTCTCTCCTCTTTCCTCACCCCATTATACCTCTCCTCTTTACTTTTCTTTATCTTCCTCATCCTACTTTTTTTCTCTCTCTTTCTTTTAGTGGGGACACCAGTCTTCAGAATATGGGCTTCGTTTGCAAGTCATGTTAATGTTTGGCAACATCTGAAAATGTGTTCTACTTGATGACACGAATCAGAAAATATATGTCGCCAATTTTTTAATTGACCTTTTGGGACCCAAAATGGAGGCCAAAAGTCAGGCTTCATTAACATAAACATAATTTTATTCAAATTGTGTCAAATCTGGTATCAAATTGTAAATAATTTTATAACTAACAATAAAGTCTATTAATTTTTTTTTCACCCGACCAGCCAGTTTTGAGCAATATGCAAATTAGTTTATTTATGCATAATTCAATTGAGTCAAGCTTCACGACAATCAGACATAACATAATTATTTATAGACAATAGCAACTAATCAACAATACAACATAGGTCATACTAGTCTGATATTGCTGCCACATTCTGGTGACCCTTTTGACCTTAAAATTAGGGCAAAGGTCAATTTATATGATGATTCACAACCGTGGAAAATGGCATCATTTTAGCAAAAAATCTCATTTTCTGTGAACTTTGACCTTATTTCTATAGGTCGATTGTGTCAACTAAAAATATGACGACATATATTTTGGTTGATGGCATCAAGTTGAACATATTCATGTTAGTTACCAACATAGTTAAACTTATACAAGCAGTAGGTCAAAGGTCAAAGTTAAAAAAAGAGGTTTTGGCCAAAGAGTTTGGTTTTGACCTTAGTCTTATTGGGCTGCATTACTTGGAATATTTCATTTAACACTGTTATCGTGTTCTACTTGATCTCATGAACCAGGAAATGTTCGTTTTCATTGACCTATGACCTTTAATTATGGTGAAAAGTCCAAAAAATACATAGTTTCTGGTATTTCCAGGTTCTTTTAGCATCATGATATTTGAACTTTGACCTTATCTTGAGGTCATACGTGTCAATGAAAAAGTAGCAAGGTTGATTTTCTGATTCATGGGGTCAAGTAGAACAAGAGGAAAGGTGGTTATCAAAATCAATAAGCTATAATATTGCACAACGGGGAAAAGGTCAAGGAATACAAAAGGGCAACACTTTTCTGTCTTGACCATAGTCCTGTTGACCTTATAGCTTAATCAGTTTGATAGCCACAGTTCCTTTTGTTCTACTTGACCCCATGAATCAGAAAATCGACCTTTCTACTTTTTCATGGAAGCGTATGACCTCAAGATAAGGTCAAAGTTCAAATAACATAACGCTAAAAAACCTGGAAATATCAGAAACTATGTATTTTTTGGACTTTTTTAAACCATAATTAAAGGTCATAGGTCAATAAAAACGAACATTTCATGGTTCATGGGATCAAGTAGAACACGTTAACCGTGTTAAATGAAATATTCCAAGTAACGCGGCCCAATAAGACTATAAGGTCAAAACCAAATCTTTGGCCAAACCTCTTTCTTTAACTTTGACCTTTGACCTATTCGTTGTATAAGCTTAACTATGTTGGTAACTAACATGAATATGTTCAACTTGGTGCCACCAACCAAAAAATATATGTCGTCATATTTTTAGTTGACACAATCGACCTATAAATAAGGTCAAAGTCCAAAGAAAATGAGGTTTTTGCTAAAATGATGCCATTTCCAGGTTGTTAGTCATCATATAAATTGACCTTTGCCCTAATTTTAAGGTCATGAGGGTCACCAGAATGTTGCAGCAATATCAGGCTAGTATGACCTATGTAGTATTCTTGATTAGTTGCTATTGATATTGTATATGGATAATTATGTTATGTCTGATTGTCGTGAAGCTTGACTATAGGCATTGAATTATGCATAAATAGACTAATTTGCATATTGCTAAAAACTGGCTGGTCGGGTGAAAAAATGTTGATAGACTCTATTGCTAGTTATAAAATTATCTACAATTTGATACCAAATTTGACACAATTTGAATAAAATTATGTTTATGTTAATGAAGCCTGACCTTTGACCTCCATTTTGGGTCACAAAAGGTCAATTAAAAAAGTTGGCGACATATATTTTCTGATTCGTGTGATCAATTTTAGAACATATTTTTAGATGTTGCCAAACATTAACATGACTTGCAAACGAAACTACATACGTGGCCCAATTATTTCTCTATTATCTTGATTCTTGATTCATTTTTATTCTTGATTCATTTATTTCACTCAATATTAAAAGCAAACAAAATGCATCATTACAAATGCTGATACATACATATAAAATACATATAAATACATGAAATGAACACAATTGAAAATAAATAGAAGGATAAAAAATAATAAAAAAACAAGAAAAACAAGGGACATAAAATAATGAGTGGGGATCATGATTAAAGATCGTAATGATCTTGTTACTCGACCCGAATAATTGCTAAGGGTGGTATCTCAGTTCGCGGAGACGTCTCCGCGACAGAACAGAAACCCCGTCTCCACGACGGACAAACAGTATCAGAGACGCCTCCGAGACGCCTCCGAGACGTCTCCGCGACAATTTATGAAAAAATAATCCGTCTCCGAAATTCAGGAGACGTCTCAGAGATGTCTCGGAGACTCATAAATAATTGTCGCGGAGACGCCCCGGAGACGCCCCCAACACCACCTATCCGCCGCAGAGACGAAACTTGTCGCGGAGACGCCCCCGCGAAGTGAGACAGCAGACAGCACCCTGACGATTAAATTGCATTTACAATACGAAATAACAGAAGAGGGTGTGGGTCACTTTATAAGAAGAGAAAAGGGAAGGTTATAAGCCGAGAAAGACCCACTTACAGAATTGTAAGCACAAAAAAAAAAAATATATATATATATATATAAATAAAAAATACATGACAATAGACAACAAAACAATATAGTGACTCGTATGCGTTAGGCCGATTTTGTGACGTAATCAGATTTAATGACTGGTCCCTGTGAGGCGCCCAGAAGGAATGAAAGAATCATCCGTGTCCAGGCACTCCACAAAGACCCCTCATCAAACCAGGCCACATCACAAAAAAGGCCCATTTTGTAATAACCTTTCTTTGAATTGCATTTTAAAGAGTCAAGATGATTTGAGACAAGCTGGTAAAGAATTACGTATAGATACGTTTGTGTTGTTTTAATCTTATTTCTTTTTCTATTCTATCATTTCTTATGTATTTCTTTGTTTTACTGGATGAACAAAATTATCAATATTTCCACTGCTGACTATGACGGGTAGGCATCCGTGGGGATCAGCAGAAAAGAAAATAATTTTTGGACGCAACCGGACGTAACTCAACGTAAGTGTCTGTGTGACTGTAGCATAAGGCCCGGTCCAACTGGCGGGAGGATTAATTGCGCATGAGTTGCGTATACAAATTTCGATCATCCGCAACAAAAAACAAAAACAAAACAAAAAATCCGCAATTCATACGCAAATCATCCTAAAAAGCCAGTGGGACCGCGCCTTAAGGACCTGCATAATAAATGGTATTTTGAGAAGTCGTTGTTCTTACAAAGGGTATGTAAAAGTCGTTTGATGAACGAGTAAAGTAGGAATGTATTTCGTAGTTAAATGAAAAATGACGGGTTACTGAAGATGGTAATATTTCCTTGTGCCAGGAATACATAAACATTGCTAATCTCAATTGATATAATTCAAATATACTCAGAAGCTGTAACTGATAAAATAAGGGTTTACTGGTGGCAAGAAAAGGGGCATTGCATATTACTCTCACCGCTCTTTTTTGCAGTTTGTATATTCTTGATAAGTTCTGTTGTGAAGTTGCAGCCCAAATGACAATGCAGTATATAATAAAAGGATAAATTAATGTGTATACAGGGATAACAAAATATCTTTGGGCAGGAAGTTTAATTTGTTAAGAACACCAACATTTCTTGAAACTTTTTTGCTAATATAATTTACATGATCATTCCAGGACAATTTGTCATCAATTTGGATACCAAGAAATTTTGTGTTGGAAACTATAGAGATCTCAGAGCCATTTAGATAAACTTTATACTTAGGGGTGTCAATATTTCTTTTAGTGAAAATCATTATGAGTTTTGTTTGTATTTAGAAGTAATTTATTATTTTTAAGCCATTTACTAACATGTTCAAGTTCATTATTTAAAGTTTGAATAAGAGTATCCTCATTTTTATGGGAAAAAGAGAGGGTAGTATCGTCTGCAAAGAGGACATACTTGAGTTTGGAAGAAGATTTATGAATATCATTTATGAATATTAGAAAAAGGAGAGGGCCAAGTATTGAACCTTGTGGAATTCCACATAAATATTTTGCATTTGGGATTTAGAAGTTTCATATACAGAGAATTGTTTACGATTAGCCAAATAGCTCTGAAACCATTTAAGAGGAATACCTCTAATGTCATAGAAATATAATTTATCCAATAATATTTTATGATTTAGACAGTCAAAGGCTTTTGAGAGGTCTAAATACGCACTCACTGTTATTTCACGATTTTCCATAGCTCTTGCAATGTTATGAGTAAACTCAATAAGTGCAGATAAGAAGTTGAATGTTTAGACCTGAAGCCAAACTGGTTAATTGGAATATAGCAAATTAAATGTATCGACAAAACTGATGAGGCGGTTATACATACATTTTCAAGGATTTTCGAAAATATGGGAAGAAGGGAAATAGGTCGATAATTACAATACAGAATTTGACTGACCCTTCTTAAAAATGGGAATAACTTTAGCAACTTTCAGATTGTCAGGAAATGTACCATTTTTGATGGATGAATTAAATATAACACATAAAGGTTTAGATATAAAATGAATAATCTTTTTTACCACAGTTACATGAATATCATCAAAACCTGGACTGGTGCCATTTTTCATTTATTTTTAGATACAATATTAATGATTTCATTTTCACAAATGGGTTTACAAAAGAAAGTATTTGGGTTATTTTCAATAAAAGTATAGTTGGAGAGTGATCTGACTGAAATAAGTTATGAGATTCTGAAAGCATCTTAGACGCAACATTTACAAAAAAAAATAATTGAACCTTTTGGTCAGCAAATCCCTTTTTAGTTTTATCCTCTTTCTCCGGCCTTGCTTCCCTACTGTTTTTTTTTTTTTTTTTTTTTTTTCTTTCCCTTTTTTCTCCTTCCCTACTATTTCAACTATTTCCTCTTAACCCCTCTTTCTCACTGTCCAGGCCCGTAACTAGGATTTTTACGGGGGGGGTTCGAAATCTGAAAAAGTGGACCTTTTTCAAGGATTTTTTTTCGAGCGCGAAGCGCGAGCAAAAATTTTGAGTTAAACTTTAAAGTTTAATATGCATTATTATGATTATAGACTCTATTTATTAGCTAAAAACTGGGGTTAATTGTGCATTACAGTCCCTACTTATAGTATCCGCGAGCGCGAAGCGCGAGCTGAAATTTTTAAGAATCTTAATGGCTTTTATTTTGTATTGTTCATTTAGTAATGAATATAATAGGAATGCGAGCGCGAAGCGCGAGCTCAAAATTTTGAGAACAAAATTGGAGTTAATTATGCAATATAGAGCCTATTTAGTATCCGCAAGCTGAAAGTTTTGAGCTAAAAATCGTGCCTTATAGACTCTTTTTAGGATCCATATTGAAGATACATAATAATCTTGGCTCATTAATAATCTTTGCTATGAATATTTTGTGGGCTGCAGGCACCTAGGCCTCCCCCAATCTAGCCCAAACACAATTACAACAATTCTTTTGACAAGGTTTGTCTCCAGCAGAGAGCACTGGGTCCAACCCTTTTTTTTAATACTTATTTTTTGTTAATTTTACAGTTCGAGGTCGCATAGTGACCGAGCAGGAAAATTTGGGGTTTTAAAAGACATATGAAGTAAAGAAAGGAACACGTTTTAGTATTGTAAGTGATACTTTTTAAGAAATATTATTTTCCATGGGACTTTTAAAGAGTATGAAAGGCTTCTTTTTAGTATAAAAAGGGCATTTTTAGCTAAGAAAAGGGGCACTTTTAGAGTGCATGAAAAAATGGGGGCACTGTGCCCCCTGCCCCCGGTTCCAACGCCTCTGTTAGACCCCAATATCCTCAAGCGCGAAGCGCGAGTAGAAAACTTTGAGCTCAAAATTGTAGTTGTGCGTTGTGGACCCTATTTAGTATACGCGAGCGCGAAGCGCGAGCCGAAAATTAGGGTTTTTTATAGCTATGGAGTCACAAGGTGGCCTTTTTAGTATTAAAAGTGCCCCTTTTTAAACATAAATAGTCCACGGGACTTTTCAAAACTCTGAAAGGCTTCTTTTTATTATAAAGATGACTTTTTTAAGCTTAGAAAAGGGACACTTTTTGGTCATGAATAAGGGCACTTTTAGGGTGGATGAAAAAGTGGGGGTCATTGTGCCCCTGCCCGCCCCCCCCCCCCGGTTCCACCGCCTCTGCCACTAGGCCGTATTCCTGTTATATCATTTCCTAAAATTGAAGATAACATCATTTAAAAATACAAAAACAGAACACAAATGCAAACGAAAACATTCCTGCGAAATGGTTTAAGTGTAATTCCTGCGTAATTTGTTCTGAAAAACATGATTATCATCCCCAAAATAAAAAGTTGCGAGCGCGAAGCGCGAGCAAAAGATACTACATGTAGGGGGACTGAAAGCAAAGTGTTTTAATCTTCCTTTCTTGTATTTATATTTAAGTATCTGCTGCATTTCTGCCCAAAAGTGGGGGTTTTAATTTATTTTATTTTTTTTTTGTCAAGCGGACCCTGCTCGCCTGCGGGGGGGGGGGGGGGTTCGTTCGAACCCCCCGAACCCCCCCTGGTTACGGGCCTGCTGTCTCTTTCTCATGCTACATTCTTTCTCTCTCTCTCTGACTCTCTCTTTCTCTCAACCAATCCCTTTTCTGTACACCCTTTCGCTCTGTCTGTCTCCCCTTTCTCTCATCCTACTTTTATCCTCTCTGGTCTCTTTCTCTCTCCCCATCAGTCTCATCTCTTTGGATTAAACATAGGCCTACATATCACAATCGCTCTTATTTGATTCATTTCTCCAGTCTTGTCTCTTTACTGTTTTTTTTTCTCCTCCGCCTCCCTCACCCAAACATCCCACCCCTATACCTTTCTTTCTTTCTCTCTCTCTCTCTCTTTCTAACACACACACATACACACATAATAATTATACCTTTTGTTTTATCTATCTTTATTTTTTATCTCCATCAGTCCCTATTTTTTGGGAGCATATCAGGCATATGAATATCACCCCTTCTCTCTTCTTTAATTTATCAGGTCTTGCCTATCTTTAAGCTGTTTGTTTTTTTCTCCTCCTTCTTCACCAAAACATCCCATCCCTCTCCTTTTTACATTTCTTTATCTCTCTCTTCCTCCCAATCTCTCTCTCTCTCTCTCTCACTCTCCCCATCCCATCTCTCTCCCTCTCTCAGTTCATCCTGTCACTTCCTCTTCCACTCTCTCCCCTCCACGGTCCTGATCATCCTGTCATCAGTCTCTGAAACTGCATCCCATCGATACCCCAATGAATATAAAAACAAATACATGCCGATATTTTAGTAATATCCTGGAAAATATCTCACTTTATTAAATATAAAAGCAATTTTTATGCTTCAAAACGTGATAAAGAAAGTCGGAGCAGCTTAATTTCTTTTGTCTATTATCTTATAATGCACATTATGATACGAAAATTATCAAAAATAGAGGAAGATAGCATATAAGTCAATAGGAGATTGAAACTATAAGTAATGACAAGAATGTATATCATATACCTAAATTTTCCAATTGTGTAAAATGCACATATTTTTAAACAAAGTTCTGGGCTCCTTGAACTTGATTGGCTGTTGAGCAATATATGTCGCCGTAATAGTTATAACTGCTGGCAGAGTTATACCATTGAATGGTAGGTCTTAGGGCCCAGAATAAATGTTAAGATCTGTACATATTGCTCCATTAATTGAGCAAACATAAACATTGGCTAATGGTCAGTTGAACAAGAATTATCTCTGGAGAACAAAACTTAATACCTGCCGATGGGAGGCACATCCAGCCCAAGCAAATAAGTGTTATGCGTTTAGACTTGAAATGACCATTCTACCTAAACCACACAAATCAAACCTGACAGGTCACAATTCCACTCTTAAAAGATGATTTACAACGTTTACTTATACCTAGAGAGGGTGAATTACATTGGGGGGGGGGGGGGGGGGGGGGTAAAAATATATCAAGTGATTTTTTGTGTGTGTGTGTGTGTGCAGGATGTGCCTAATAATATATGTTGTGTGAACTACATGTAATATAATAATTCAATAGCATATCATTTACAGTTCAGCATGGTAACTTCTACTGAGATACCACTCAATATCTTTAAAAAATCCTCAGAATTGGAAAAATAAAATCCTTGAAAGCATGTGTATGTGGGCAAAAAAGCTGAAATAGGGGCTGAAAATGCATTAAAAAAAAACAATGTTGAGTAATAAAACTCCTAAATTCAGGAAATTTCCTGAAAAGTAGCATTTTTGCTTCTAAAAGGCTTTAATTGTTTGATGACTTATAGATTTGACATCACAATTACAAACTCCAGCAAGATCAACAAAAAAACAAAAAACAAAAAACAAAAAAAAATCATTAAATGCTTTCAAATTGATATGAATACAAATAATCTTTTCATAAAACAATTTGGCTCACATTAAGAAAAAGAAAAAGAAAAAGAAAAGAAAAGCACTGTTAAGAGGAAATGATGGAACTTCCATGTACATTTTACAATCTTTACACGAGCCTTCTCAATAAATATTTCAAAAATTGAAATTTACCTTTAAAATGTCAAGTAAACGAAAGGATTAATACATAAGTAAACTATTTATGGGTACACTCAGCATATAAGCACTTCTAATACAGACTAAAATACATTTAGCATCCCCTTCACATATAAAATACTTAAAACAATATTAATGAGTTTTCAAAAAAATATTTTGCTTTTTACGATTGCACATTTTAAATGATATAAATATATGTCTATATAATGTTTATATATAATTTGTCTATCTATAGATTTCTAGTTAAAATCAAACATGTTTTTGTTAAAAATACACTTTGTACAAATATAAAGCAGCAAGAAACAACAACAGGAGAAAATTCTTTGATACATTAAAAAAAAAAAAAATTACATGCATTTGAAGGTCTGCTCACTTGAGAGAAGCTCTACAAAACTTTGGCTCTGATTTTTCCTTTTAGGGTCCCCTCCAAAAATTTCTCCTCAAATAAGAAAATTTAATTGTTTCCATTCTCTGCATGCCTCAATGAGCTAAGAGTTACAATTCTTCTGTCTTGCTGGTCTTTGGCCTCATAGGCTTAAGTAATTTGGGCAAAGGCCCACATTCATACTTTTGGGAATCTCAATATTCCAAATATATCGTATTCCATACCTCGTGAAGGATCCACATGGGTGTTCAGAGAATTCATGCCACCTCTATATAATTTGAAAACCATTCATTGAATGTACATGTTAATATTTGAACATTTTGGAACATTTTGGCGCCCCCATTTCTCGGAGGCGCCCCCACTAAATTATAAATCCTGGATTCACCAAAGCTCATATGTGATCTCATCTTAATCAAATATCCATTATTTGTTCATTGAATAGAGCATCAAGACACAAATCAACTCATTTAAGTTGTTTTCGTTCAATAATTTTGCATTGTTTAAAAAAAATATAGGCCTACATTGTAGGTTGACATCTTACCACAGTGATGCAGCAGCTGATCTAGGATTTGAAAATGTAGGGGTAGGGGGGGGGGGGTGCAGCTGAAAATTTGATTTCAACATGGACAGTCAATGAGTGGTTTTCAAAAAAAAAAAGGGGGGGGCACCGTGTCCACACGTTGCACCTCTGGATCCGCCACTCGTGATAATACAATAGTGTCTAATACTCTATCTACTCAGTTCAAGCTCAAAGATTTGGCCCCACTGATGTTTATCCATGATACACATGATCCGTCCTGGCAAGTCATCGTAGGAATCAAAGCAGCTAAAATCCCCTCTCATCCACTTTCTCCTAATGGCATGATGTTTGAAGTTACGCTGCAAGGTTTCCTGCATGTGACAAGAATAGGAAGAGAATTTCTTCTTAGTTATACTCTTACTGACTGAAAAATGAAACAGCGTGCATGGAGAACTTTAATAGCTATCACAAGTAATAATAATAATAATAGTTACATTTATATAGCGCTTAATACATATATCCACCTTGGTGGATTCACATTACCCTTGATTAAAGAATTTATTTAGTTCGAGTAATTACTATTGTATGACAAATTTAAGGCCAACATAAGGAATATTAAACCAACATTTAATTGTGAACTCTGTATAACAAAGAATTGTTAATGCATTGAGAATTACGACAGTAACAACTTAAGTCACATGTTGAGAACTTGGGGCATATTTTCATGGGGAAGTATTCTCTTCATGATCCCGATCCATATATAGAGCAAAAGAGACCAGTCAACCACTCCATAATGCAATAAGTATCGATGAGGTTTTGAGTGTTTGTATTCACACAATACACATAGAAACTATCATTCTTTAATTACTTCCTTAAACATCTACATATTGACCGTACTGTATTAAGCAGTATCCATTGCATGAATATGAACACTGCACATATTTTGCAAGTTTAAACTTGTCAACCAATATCAATGCCACTTTTCGCCTTTTAAGCTTGTGCTAATTATTTGTTGTGAGTTATCAACCCTTTCAAAGGGATGCTCTCCGCCTCTAATTCTACTAGGAATGGAGATTTTCCAACACCATTAATTTATAAAAGAATTAAAAATTGATATTTCTTATATTCTTTTTAGTTGTATATCCCTACTTCAGCACATTTCCTGTATCACTCTCTCCAGGCAATTTCTATTGTTTGCTGTTGTCTTGAATTTCAAGCTGATTGCTTCCTGCCTCCCCCTATATTATTATTTCTTATGAATTTTTTTTGTTGTCATTTTTGACAATTTTTTCTTCTTATCATTTCTTGTGGAATCCCATTTTCTTTGCTCATTTTTCAAGCAATATATTTTTGGTCAGTTTCCCTCATTGTTTAAATTATTATAGATGAAAAAAGAGGGCACAAACAGAAGAAAACATTTTGTAAAATAATGTTTCCATTGCGTAATTATAAGGAAGAATAGTATAAATTTTTAATTTTCTCTCCCATAACTTTACATTGCCTTTAAGGTATGAAGAGCATTAAGTTCCTCACCTTCCATGAGAATCCACTTGCTCTGTCCTCGACGACATCGGTCCAATCTTCACAGTTGAGATGGCACAGGAGTTTCCACAGGTAATCTGTGTTCTCTATCACATTGTTCCAATTCTTACATGTTTGTGCTGCAACGCAAAGACTCTCTACATCTACAATAGAGAGGATGTAAAGGCTTAGCTCTGGTGGTAGACTCTGTAAGAAATTACAATGTCGCTTGCTTTTTTGGCACTCCATGTCGGAAGATCTTTTATAATGTACTTTGTGGATTCAGTTTTCAAGCTCTGTCTGTGAACGGATGATTAGTTTTGAGCTGCACTCAATGTCAAAGCCATTAGTTGATGCGAATTCTGGGAGGAAAGGGAAAAGAAATTATTCAAAACTGTTATATGTATATATGAGAAAAATTAGATACAGTAAATGTACATGTATGATTTTGATAAACAAATTTCTGTTTTTGAAAATAATCTCACATACAAATCATAGAAAAATTTCAGAAAATTTGCCAAAAGAGAAATATGGAATTGGATGCATATCTCGTTTTAATACTATTAAAATATATAATATATTAAGGGCCTTCTAAACAATTGTTTAAATTTTTTGTAAAGTCATCCCTACTAGTATACAAATATGAGATAATGTTGAGTTTAAGGAAATTTAAAGCAGACAGCAAACTGTGATTTTGTACAACAAATCACAGTTAGTTGTAGAATGGGATATGTTGTTCATACTATGATACCAATAACTGTAGGGAAATCCTATCAATGTAAGAGACTCAATCTAAAAACAATATTGTTTAAATATTCCATCATCTTATTCCTAAATGGACCTTTTTGTCAAATTATTTTATGGGTTTTTTTCTTAGGCAAAGCCAAAGCCCGGACTACAAACCAATTGGACAAATGATTTAATACCATTATTCCAGAGTGTAGATGTAGTCAGCTGAAATAATCACAGTAGTATGATGAACAAGAATAATCTAAAAGATGAGTCTACTCTTCTAATAGATCTACATACCAACATATTAATCACAATCAAACAATGGGATAAAAATACAAAACTTGTTTCTCATTTTGATTGGACAGGTTAGTCTTCAAGTAAATACACAGTGAGTTACATTTCATTTAATTTTCATTTCATTTATTTATTTAACCATCATCAAAATACAAATTACAGTTAACTTTGTTACACTTTATAATATACCATTTTTATTACAAAAAAATAATAAAAATACATGTATCACCTTCTAGAGAAGTATAGCACAAATAGAAAATATCTAGATCAACTCAATGAGTAAATTTGAAGTATTCATAATATTTTAACCGAGTACAGTAAATGAGTGATTCATACAACTTTCGCGACAGTCACAAACACAGTCACACGCACACAGAACATAACAAAATTTAAATGGCCGTTTATTATGCACACTCAGTCACGCCCCACGGCGGCGACACAAAAATCATAATTCGACCTGGATACGCAGATTATCTATTTCTTTGCAACTGATTATTCTTTAGTAGCAAAAAGTAATACAGAAATTTGACTTACGACCAATTTCTTTCAGAAGAACTCCATTTGTGATGAGTTTGATGGGATTTCACTTCACATTCGGGGACATTTCGCCATGTCCAACTGGGAATTCCCTTTTATTTATCAACAAACAACAAGTAAAGCGACGCGTTGGGCGGGGTCAAAGTGTGACCTTGTGTTGTGTAGTAGCCTAATATCAGCGTAAATTGTATTTAAGAGAGTTATTGAGGATAAAAAGCACTGACAAAGCAGTTGTTTTAAGCTTGATTTGAACCTTTTTGATAATATTTTATTTGACTGAGGATAATATTTCGTTGAAACTATAAAATTCAAAACCGTGTTACACTAGATATAAAGAAAAGAAAATATAACGGAAAGTAGTAGTCTTGAGAGTAGCCTACAATTTTCGTACCACCTATACACTCGTCCAGCACGAACATCGGAACCCATCCATTCGACTATAAATAATGCCACTGATCAGTATAGTACATAAAATTAATGGTATATGGGTCAACAACTAACGTCTGTACCCATTCTCTGTAACACTACAGTCTGGTATTACATGCAGGTTTTGAAAAGGTAAGGGAAGGGGATGGTGCGGCCGGAAAAACAACAACTACAACAACAAAACATAGGGGTTTGGCGGGGCAGTCCAAAAACTTGAGTTTCATAAGAGGTCTTTTTTCAGGGGGGCTAAATTATCACATTTTTTACATAGCATGAAAACAATGTACAGTCATCAGCTCTGCAATGTCTCATATATTGTAGATAGGCCTACATGTCTGTGAAGTTTCAGCTTTATCCTGCTCATAGTTTTGATATACAAAGATGATTTGAAAGGAGTATGATAGGAGGTGGAGGCCCCTAACAGTGGAGGCATGTAGGGAATTCCAATTTTTTTTTCTCAATCTTATATTTTTGCATCCAATCGGTCTTATGGGTTGAGTTATAGTATTCTCTTTGGAATTTATCTGGTTTTAAATAAATGTGAAGTAGATTTTTTTTCAAAAGTTATTTTTATCAATTAATCAATTTATCAATTAAAAAATTTCATGTACGCATCCTTATATACAATGGATTACAAGCATAAAAAATTACAGAGTGCAATTTTATAACAATAATATGTTTTAGCGCGATTTTCTTTGCATGTAGGGCCTATGTAGATAAACGATTAATTAAAAACATATTTCTTGCAATAAACTTCGTTTTAATCGGTATCCAAATGGAAAAACAGGATTTTTGGCTACGACTATTTTTTCCCTTTTAATATTCACACACTGTAACGCGGTAGTGGACAACTGATAATTTTGTATTATTTTATTTTTATAAATATAAAAAGCATATTTAGTTAGAAGCATACACTGTAAAAAAAATTGCTGTAGCTTTTTACAGTACAGTAAATTAGTGGCTACCCTGCTGCACAGTAAATAGCAGCATATTTTACAGTAGTTTCCTGTATCTTATAATGTTAGCTTATGCCTTTAATTAAATGATTGACACCTTCTAAATATATGCAGTAAGGAACATTGTGCGTTTTAATACACATTATATAAATTATACATAATTTTATGAGTTTTCATACTGTTTTTGACCGATTTTATTACGTCAATTTTCGATAATATTGAAAATTTTGCTAAACCACAATTTCTAAATGTCAGATGTACGATGACATCATCTCCGATAATATCGATATTACAAGTTGTCTAGCTTGGTATATGGTTGGAAGAGCTTCGTGTAACCGACTTAGTAAGATTGGAGCTAACTCCGTGGTTGGCGGATAAAGATATATGACTAACTTGTCCATAGTTTCGTGAAACGCCCCCAGGGGCCGACGCGATAGACCGGCAATTTCCCACGATTTTTTTCAGGACGAGTTGAAACCGTTTATGACACATAAATGACGAAGATTACTGGTGTGGTGGTACGGTAACCGAAAATCAAGAAAATGGACTGGGTTAAAAGCTTGAAAGATTACAATGCAGTAAAGCAAAAGGACAAAGTTGGTATGAAAATATTTTACTCTTATATTTAAAATTTGGAAGAATTAGAGTCATTCATTTTTAGACAAAGAATTTTGCTTTTAATATTAGAGTGGATGATCAATGATGATCGCGATCTGTGCTGGCTAACGCCCGATCAGTCCCCTGGCATGCCTGGCCCTGCCCCTAGCCTCCCGCCATGCCGTGGCTGGCCGCTGGCTTGGCACACCACTGTGGCAGGGTTCCCGCTCCGGGTCCGATATTTCGACCCCTCGCATTTGATTTAGGGCATTTGCCATTACCAAAGTACATCACATGAACTATTAACGAGCAGGGGAAGAAACTCAGCTTACTCTGACAAGACTTGTTGAAAAGTGTGCATGATGCTGCGGATGATGATGCGATGTGGGCGTACAACCTATCTTCGTTTCGGAAACCACTCGCTCAAATGAACGGGCACGCTTGTACACAAGTGAATGGGGGTGGAAAGAGGAAACCAGTGCGTGTGACTGAATGAAGCGCTGCTGTACAAAGTGATTCCTCAATCACGATTATGCCGCGATGTGCTCCTTATATGGCAAGAATCAATTCTGTTGATTTGACGTCTTACTGCTGAGAACAATGTCTTTATTCATGTTATATCACTATTGTTTTCTTTTCTCTTGTAATGTGTTTCTTCAAACAGAGAGAACGGAAGAAGAGAAAAAAACTGAGGAAATGGAACTGTTCTCTAAACTTTATACTGACATGAAAGGTCCTGACAAAAAGGAAGACAAGACTTACAGTGCCATTCCAAGATTTTATTACAAGGTAGGTAAACTGTTTATTTTTATCCAAGGATTACAAAACCTATTGAACATGCATTCAGATATGTGTACTAAATGTAAGACTAGAGTTGAAAGATGAATTGGATTCAAGAATAATTTGTTTATAATAAAATGACTTGGAAATCAAATTGAAGTTTCTAACAGACACCAGAGAAAGGCATAATTTGTGTGCAATAGGATACATCTCTATCACTATCTCCAAAGATTAAAATGGATTGTTGGAGGGATTAAATGTTTCTTTTCAGGATTTCTAATATATATATATATATGTTGACAACCATGTACTTCAATGGTACATTTTTTTCCACACTTTGCTATATTTAGTTGCCTGGTGAGGATGATGTTCTGCTACAAAAACTGAGAGAAGAATCGAGGTAAGAATATCTTTATGGGTAAGCATAAGTGAATGCAAAAATATAGAAAAATGAATTCAGTAAAATTTGTAAAATAGTCGATTATGACTGATTGGCAAATAAAACCAAAAGTCACATATGTTTTATAAATTATTCCAGTGCATTTATGTCATATTTCTCTTTATGAAATTGTAAGATTGAGGGGTGGATGAAATTTAGAATTTGTAATTTTGTTCAGATTTCTAAGTAATGATGAATTTTTTAGGGTTTTAATATTGTATTGTTTCTATTGTCTAAATACATTTCCTATTTTTGTTATTTCCAGAGCTGTTTTCTTGCAGAGGAGGAGTCGAGAGCTGTTAGATAATGAGGAACTTCAGGTATAGAATAATATTTGTCATTGTTTTAAGTTTTTATGGCGCTGTCATTCATGTACGCTATATCAGTTGCGTTTTTAAAAGAAAACCCCAAAACTTAATTACTAAATGTATGTTCTTCTTTGAAAAGACAAAGCCTTTTGTATTATTACAATATGCAAAGCCTTAATGAGAATCTGGAAAATTGCCTTGATACATCTGTAATCCTTCATACATCTGTAATATATGCCTGTGATAAAGGACACCGACCTTGTTACAAAGTTGTAATACAACCTTTTAATGAGCTGGTAAATGTGTCTAGAGAGACAGTAGTGTAGAAGATTACTCATTGTATCAACACCTGTATAGCATACAGCTTGTTGCAGTGTATTGATGTGACAAGATTGTATTATCCATGTTTTAAGATATTATTTTTGAAGAAAACAATTATTTCCACAACAATCCAAATGAAATATTCACTAAACTTTAACAGGAATGAATTGCAAACCTGTGTACCAATTTGATAGTGAATGTAAAATTGTGATTGAAGCGAAATTTGATAAGTGGTTTTTTTTTACTCTTTTGCGTAATATGTAAGCCTTGAAAATTTAGTATCAACTGGATTTGGTGCCTTATAAGTCTGATATAATCTTGAAAAATTTAAAAGATTGTCACATATATATTCCAAGTTCTTAGGTTTTATGCCATACTTTAGATAAAAGAGCAATGCATAAAAAAGTGTTTACCCGTACTTTACAGAATTTGTGGTTCCTGCTGGATAAACACCACACGCCTCCTGTGGTTGGTGAAGATCAGATGATAAACTATGATGACTTTCTCAAAGTTGCTACAGAAGCAGGGGCCAAATGCAAGTAAGAATAATCCATTGCTAACCAAGCTATTCATCAAAGTATTGGAAATGTTTGCTCAATGATTAATCTTGTGATTTAAACATATGGGTTAACATATTCTACAGTCTGTGTCAAAAATTAATGGTACAGTCGGGGAAAAAATAATTTAGGTGTGAAATCTTATCAAATTATGTATGTATGTGGTACCAAATTAAAGCCAAAAGATTTTCCTTGCTGATGTTCTTTGTTCTGTATAAAGCAAAAGTTATGTTATATTTTGTGCGAGAAGGAACAAATCGAAATTATGCACTTCTATTGTTCTGGCCCGCTGAATTCATCGCCATTATGTGTAACCTACACATAAGCATGGGACGGCGTGCGAAAAATTGATTTGACTTGATTGTAGAAAACTAGTCATATCTCAAAAATTACAGCACCAAATGTGATGGAAAAAATTGCAGAAGAAAGTTTGATTTTCCTGCTCTATAAAAATACCAACCAGTACCAGGTTGTGATCAATCTTCATCCTATAAAAAAATGGTTTCCACTTGTACCATTTTATTTGATACAGACTGTACTTTTCTTGAATAAAAAAATGATTACAACAACAAGGGAATAAAACTACTAAATTTTCTTACTCAAAAATGGTAAAAATACATAGTTTATTGTTAAGATATGACAATATAAATGTCTCAAATTGTAATATGAGAGGTATTATTAGATAGTGAAAATTGGGTCTTGTGTTAGAAAACAACACCTAGTGATCAGTTCTTGTAATGGGCATTTTAATTTCTCTAGTGGTAAGAATTTGAACTTAGGATATCCATTTGTGAACTATCCCAAGTTTTCTTTTGTTGATTTTCAAAGTTAGTGATTACAGGTAGATATTTATAAAGCTATCTTTAATCTATTCATCTCATCTTAATTTTTTTTTAATGATTTTTTTTTTTTAATTGTAAATTCACAATGTTATCTTTTATGCCTCTTAATTGTATTTCATTCTCATCGGTTACAGACCATTCTTCACTGCAACTGTCTTTGCAAAGCTTCTTCAAAACGACCCGTACGGTAGAATCTCCATCATGCACTTCTTTAACTATGTGATGCGTAAAGTGTGGTTGCATCAAACAAGGATTGGTCTAAGTCTCTATGATGTAGCTGGACAAGGATTTCTCAAAGAAGCTGTGAGTTTGCATCGATTTGCTAATGCTTGCTTTAAAATAGGTTGATTTTGTATTGGTCATTTTTTATAGCTACCATTTGTAAACGGCAGGAACATTGTTATTATTTTAACCATGTCCAAGAAGCTCGAAATTACTTCACAGTTTTGGAACAGCCAGATAAAAACAAATTGAATAGAATTGAAGGGGACTTTGTCACTTCGTTCATGAGTATGTACAATGAATTATTAAGTATTCTGTATTTAAAGATGTGTAGAGAATCTGGGAGGGGGGGGG